>ML682083.1:6324696-6453531 GCA_007922195.1 Podocnemis expansa
TGATCTGCACAACCTGGAAACTTTTCTGCTACACACAGTAGTGAGACACCCCCCCCCCCCATCTGTCTCTCTCTCTTTCTCTCCCTCTTTGTTAATTCTGACTCTCTCTCTCCAGGCCTGATACAGTAGAATCTAGGTAATATTGTAGTTTGATGTTTTTCTTTCCTTGTATGTTTATCAATGCTGTAACTGGGTATTTTGGGGTATTCTTCTTTCCTTTTGTAACTATTGTTATTAGTGCAAGTTTTAGATACCTAGCAATAAAATGCCTTTTGTTATCAAGCCAGTTTCCAGACTCTTCTGAGACATCATTCCCTCTCCTTTGTGGTCTTGGTTTCTTTATATCGCTTTGCAGCAACACTTCTATTACCTAGCTAAAGATCCCTGTGATGCTCACAACGCTGTAAGGTTTGCTCATTGATAGGGATAGTAGCCTGATTGACTCCAGGGGCATATAAGGGTGACAGCTGAAAAGTGCTGTTTTGACCCAGCCTGATTGGGTGTGTTCACACAGCAGTCTTATTTCAAAACAACACAGGTTGTTTCAAAATAAGAAACGCCACGTTCACATGGCATACCGTTGTTTCGAAACAATAGGTTCCATTGTTTTGAAACAACGGCGTTGTTTCAAAACAACTTAAACCCCATTTGGTGATGAAACAATGTTGTTTTGAAACGACTGTTTCAAAACAATCCCATCAGAACGTTGTTTCGAAACAAGGGTGACTCATTTTGAAATAACTGTTGTCCAAACATGCTATTTCACTTTGAGCTTTTTTCCTTAATTTGAATTAACATTTTCTTAATTTGAATTAACTTATTTCGAAATAAGGCATTATTTTGATACAAGTTGTTTCGAAACAACTTGTATCGAAATAACGCCCTGTGTGTGAATGTAGCCATTGAGTCCAGGGGCATATAAGGGTAGCAGCTGGAAAGTGCTGTGTGACCCAGCCTGCTCAAGATCCATAATCAAGCCTAGTTTGGTGTGGTACAGGGGCACATAAGGGTAGCAGTAGAGAAGTGCTGTGTGATCCAGCCTACTGAGTTCAGGGACACATAAGGGGTCATCTGAGAGCACTAATAGACACAGTCCACTCAGACGCACCTAAATAGAAACACAAGTGACACAAGCAGCACACTAATAGAATTACCATCTTCCCCAAAGAGAAAGCAACCCTAATAAATGAGCATACCCCAAGTTGGTGGGCAAAGTTGGTAACACACAATGCAAAATGATTTGGATAAACTGGTGAAATTGTCTGAGGTACGTAAGAAGACATTCAATAAAGACAAGTGCAAAATACTAAACTTACAAAAGAACAATGCACAGTACACATACAAGATGGGCAATGACTGCGTAAGGAGGAGTACAGCAGTAAGGGATCAGGATATCATAGTGAGCCACAGGCTACATATGACTCAAGTTGTGTAACCCTGTGGCTAAAAAAGCAAACACCATTCTGGGATACATTTACCAGAGTATTTTAAGATATGAAAAATAATTCTTCCACTCTACTCAGCCCTAATTGCCTGATTAGGCCTCAACTTGAGTAGTGTGTGCACTTCTGGACAGTTCATTTCAGGAAGGATGTGGACAAATGGGAGAAAGTCTGGAGAAGAGCAACAAGAATGATTAAAGGTCTGGAACACTTGACTTGTGAGGGAAGATTGAAAGAGCTGGGTTTGTTTAGTCTGGAAAAGAGGAGACTGAGAGGGGACACGATAACAGTTTTCAAGTACCTAAAAGGTTGTCATGAGGAGGAGTGAGAAAAATTGTTCTCCTTAACTGTTGGTGATAGGACAAGAAGCAGTGGGCTTAAATTATGACAAGGGAGGTTTAGGTTGGTCATTGTGAAAAAAACTCCTAACTGCCAGTACAATTAACCACTGGAATAAGTTGCCTAGGCAGGTTGTGGAATCTCCATCACTGGAAGTCTTTAAGAACAGGATAGTCAAGCAAATGTTGGGGTGGTTTAAGAGGGTACTTGGTCCTGCCATGAGTGCAGGGAACTGGACCCGATGACCTCTCATGGTCCCTTCCAGTTGATTCTATTATATTTTTGTGCAAAGGAGCAGTGGCACTAGTTCTGCAGCCAGTTCAAATCTAGTTGCCAAATAATTCCTATTCAATTGTCAGTTCAAATGCCAGTTTAAGTCTATTTGCCAAATAATTGAGCTTTAGCTAATTTGTGAGCCACCCAGTGCGAACATTTCTTCTTCAGGAAGGTCCATTTGGTTAGTTTTGGTTAAAGACGTCTGTCATATGACATGTTTGGATAGGTAAGATTCGGCCACTGGTTCCACGTAGGTTGACTTGTTTTTACCAGTTCAAAAATGTGCTTTCTGTGAATAGTCCTTAAGAATGCAAGGTGCCAAGTGAGTCATGGAGCTATCGAACATCTGCAAATCCCACTATATCTGTGCAAGATGTGCTCCATATTCAAACCTGCGTCTTGAGATGGCTGTTGAAAAAGAACAGAATAGTGGTACAAACACAGCTGAAGCAAATTCATGTACAATGTTCATTTGGCTAATTCCAAGGAGGCAGCCAAGTTAGCCTAGTTCAGCAAAACAAACAAGGAGTCCTGTGCACTTAAAGACTAACAAATTTATTTATTGCATGAGTTTTTGTGGAAAAAATTTCCACTTCTTCAGACACAGTGGGATTTTCTCCCATGAAAGCTCATGTGATATATAAATTTGTTAGTCTTTAAGTGCCACAGGACTCCTTATTCATTTACCTGAATATGCAGAAATATTTTCACTCTACTTGCCCTGCCCTACTAGTAATGCTACAGACCTGGAATTCTGTTTCATGAATGTGAAAATTTATATGTATCTGACTGAATCAGGAGTTTCCACCACATTATCACTGTGGTGTGTTATAACTACTTGACCAGAGGGATTGATGTAAGTAAGTGCTTTTAAACAATGCCATCAGCACGATGAATGAAAGATTTAGTGCACACGATTTAGAATTTATGTGCTCTTCTGGTTTAGTCTGCATTTTTATGGGAAAGGACCAAGGAATTTGAATCTAAGTGGTACAGTACTGATTTATTAAAAAGACCATGCTTCTGTACTCAGCTTGGACTTAGTTCATATGACAAAAGCCCATACATATGATTTCAATACGGGCCAAATGGATTCTTTGTCCTGGAATTGCCTGGGGTTTGACTGCGTACAGTAGGGCAAGAGTGAGAAAAGGGCAGTGAAGGTTTTTCAAGGATTGTACAAAAAGGTAGTTCATTTACTGTGTCCAGTTTTGGGGTCCGCACTACGGAAAGGATGTTGACAAATTAGAAAGAGTCCAGCAGAGGGTAACGAAAATGAACAGGGGACTGGGGCACATGACTGATGTGGAGAGCCTGAAGGAACTAGACTTATTTAGCCTGCAGAAGAGAAAACTGAGCGGGAATTTGATGACTACCTTCAACTACTTAAACTGGTGTTCCAAAAAGGGGGGGGCTACACTATTCTAAGTGGCGACAGAGGACAGAACAAAGAGCAATGGTTTCCAGTTGCAGCTGGGGCAGTCGAGGTTGGATATTAGGAAAATCTTTCTCACTAGAAAAGTGGTGAAGCATTGGAAGGGGTTACCTAGCGAGGTGGTGGAAACTCCACCTTCTGAAACATATAAGGCCTGTTTAGACAAAACCCTGGCTGGGATGATTTAGTGGGAGGGGTTGAGGTCCCTTCCAACCCTAGGATTCTGTGATTCAGTTTAGACACTAAGGCTATGTCTACATTAGCAAATTAGTCCAGATTAAAGAGACTTAATCCAGAATAATTTGATCACTGTTTATGCTAGGCTTTGCCTAGTTCAAACTAATTTTTTTTAGTTCGAACTAAGCAAAGCCTAGTTCGAACTAGTTAGTTCAAATGGCAAGTTTGATCTATCTGCTTAGTTTAAACTTATTTTGGATTTCTAACTGCTTAGTTTGAATTTATTTCAAAACAAATTAGTGTGAACTAACTTTTTAGTTCTAAGTGCAAAAAACCAAACATGGTTAATTCAAATTAAAAAGTTCTGGTTAGTTTGAACTAACCCATGGTTAGTATGAATTAACTCCGATCTGTTTTATCTGACTAAGCATGTCTGATCTAAACAGTAAGATGTAGACATAGCCTAAGTCCCTGAAGGCCTGAGTTCAAGCCACAACCTCCAGTTAGTTTGGAGCTGCTAGCTAACTATTTCTGGATACTTGTATGTGTGACAGACACATTCATATTGGCCATTCTTTGCTCAGCAGCTCCCTGGGTTGCTACAGAAGCAATGAGACTAATTAGGTTTGAGTTGTGTCAGTGCAGTGACCTTGATGTCTCCATGGCCAAAGAGCAGGGATTCTGAGGAGGAACAGACTCCATTAGCTCTGCTGCAAGTACAGGCCTTCTTTGATCTAAGTGAATCAGACAGAGGACAGCCTTCTTAACACATACTCAAGGAGAATGTCTACACTTAGAATTTAATTATAGTTAATGAAGATCAGTTCCAATTAAATAAATGCATGCCCACACTAGCTTTCATTAATTCGATCTAACTTTGAAATTATAACACCTGGTTTACCTTTGAAGTTGCGTTTAAATCAAATCAAATCATAGGGCTAGAAGGGACCTCATGAGATCATCAAGTCCAACCCCCTGGGAATTGAACCTAGGACTTTCTGCATATTAAGCAGTAGTACTAGCCACTACACTATTCGTAGGGTTTAGTTTTCATTAGTTCGAATTAACCCAATGTAGCTGTGTTAATTTCGAACTGTTAGTTTTAACTAGCCAGGGCTTGATTTTCCCTATGCAATAGCACCCCCTACCTAATTCAAACTACCAGATCCTGTGAATGGACATGCTAGTCACATTAGGGTTTCTAGTGTGGCTGTGTTAATCCGAATTAACTTAATTTGAACTAATCATTATTAGTTTGAATTAATTAGTTCAAATTAAGTTAATTCAAACTAACCTTCTAAGTGTAGACATGGCCAAGGGGTACTTGTTACATTTCTTGTTGAGACTGGTTGTGTGGATATTCTTTTTTAGAAACCAATGGCTTTTTTGGAGTTTTGCAAATAACGACTCCAGCACACACACGGGGCTTAACTTCTTCCCATAGCCATCACCCCAGACCCAACAGAATCAAGACAACAACACACAACAAAACAAGTCAGCAACTCAGCATTATGACAAAGACACAGTACCTATTTTTACGGGGGGGGGAGCTATTCTAAGTTGACTTTAAGTCGACTTAAAGTCAACTTTGTTAAGTCAACTTAGGGGTATGTCTACACTAGTAGACACACATCGGGCCTGGGCTCAAGCCCTGCCCCCTGCCCTGCCCGGGAGCCCAAACAAGCTCTGGGGACCCAATCCAGCCCCGAGAGCCTGATTTGGCTCATGCCACCATCAGCAAGTGGCAGGGAGCTGGATCTGGCCACAAGCCACTTGCCACAAGTGGCAGGGAGCTGGAAGCTGGCTCCTGCTGCAGGTGGCAGGGGTCTTGGAGCTCAAACCATCCCCAAGCCGCATGCCACAAGTGGCGGGATGTGGATGCCGGCGCTCCTGCCACTGGCAGAAAGTGGCTGGGACCAAGATCCAGCCCTGAGTCACTTGCTGCAAGCAATTCAGAGCCTAATCCAGACATGAGCTGCTTGTGGCAACTGACTGGGGGCTGGATCCAGGTCCCAGCTGCTTGCCACAGGTGGCAGGAGCCACACTGGGCTGCCAGCCCTCGCTGCCTGTGCCAAGGGGCTGGGGACCGGATCAGGCTCCCAGCCTCTTGCCATGGGCAACTGAGGCTCATTGTCAGGCTGGCTCAGGCTGAATCAGGCCCCTGGAGCTGGATCAGGCCCACAGAGCCTGATCAGGACCTGGGTGGGGCAGAGCAGGGCAGGGGACAGGGCCCAGGACTTCTTGCCCTGTAAAATTGACTTAAAAGCTGAAATGGACTTGCAGGACATCTTTTATTAATTTGACTTAAGCACATGCTTCAGTTTACTTAATCAATTCTAAATTTGGCCCTGGAGTTGCTTTAGTTGACTAAAGCCTCAAGTGTGGACATAGCCAATGAGTGGGGTTTCTGGCTGTCTTGATCAGTACAGTTTTCTCCCTCTCCTTGTTATTTGTTTTTAACTTGATTAGTTACTGCAGTGCATGCTGGTCTGTGCACCTAATGCCAGGTGACTTTCCAGGAACAGTACCTAACATGGGCCAGATTCAGATTCAAGAGAAGCTGCAGCCTCCTGTTGTTTGGGACCCTCTGAGACGGACCCAGTGGAAAGTTAGATCAGTCTTAGGGGCTGCTTTAGTTTATCATTAGGCCACTCATCAGCTACTGTAAATTAAAGGGTTGCAGAGTGTTCTGGCTTCCTCTCTTCATTCTCTGGTAAACCTTTATATCAGGGGCTGTGAGGGATGGCATATCAGGCTGTGTACATCAGCTATGCACTTGGATTATTTCCCCAGGGGCTGTTGCAGTCCTTCAGGGCAGCTCCAGGACTCCAGAGCAAGCCCAACGCCTGGCTCTAGTCCATACCATCTTTCTAAGTGGAGCTGAAGGTCCAAGGTGCTTCAACTGCAGCAGTGAAAACTACAAGTTGCAGACAACAAACTGCTGCCTGTTGAGAGAGTTTCCTACCTCTGCCGTCCCCAGCAGAGAGATTCTACACTGACTGAAGCTGGGCACATGTGGCAGACAAGTGGAAAGGAGGCTGATGGATTGCAATCCTGTTCTGCGTTTCCTTGCAAAGTAAAACCTTGTTTTTGGTGGTTCATCTGTGTGGGGCTGATTTAAACGAATACACACTGACACAATGCAGAGGAGCTGCAGTCCCAGTTTCTCAAAATGGTGTAACAGGCATGTTTTCCCTATCTTGAACACCCATGCTGAGCTCATTGATGAGAGAGACTATATGAGAAATGCAGTGACTGTGGATCTGACAGGCTCTGGGTGTTAAAATGGGAGATGGTGACTTTCATTTCTCAGCCCCCGCAATTCAGTCTGACTTCCCATAGGTCAATATTGCTAAAGGCTGGTTTAACCACACTGCGAAGAATTTCCCCTGCAATGGATAGAGGTTCCTGTCTCATTAGCACTCTCCCTGCTGGCTCCTCTGTCAGCAGAGATACCAAGGAACAGATGGGCATGGAGTGGAATGTGCCTCTTTTCTAAATGACACCACGACAGGACTGGGGCCCAGGAGCAGATGATGGATTCACAGCTAGGATAGGGGATCAGGGAATGGAGAGGAGGGTTTCCTGGACAAGTGGCAAAGGGAGTAGAAAGAACTTCGCAACAAACCCCAGTGATCCTGCAATGATTAGTGGCCACCAGCCCTTTCAGCAGGTGGGGTTCACATGTCGAGCACAAGACCTGGCTGTAGGATTTACATGAACTCAGCATGAGACACGCTAGGAATACTTGTGGCAGAAGAAACCCTTTCAATAGGAGTATTTGACCTGCTTCTCTCATTTCCTGGGTCCATTTGGGGGGAATATATGCAATGCCAATGATGTGTCAGACAGCTAGCTGGGCACAGAGGCAGTGCACGCAAGTTGTTCTTCTGCTAAGGAGAGAAATGTGCCATGAGCTGCTTGTAACAGGGTGGCTCTCCACTCTGCAGCAGTAAGGACCAGTGGGTTGATCAACACTTGTCCTGTTGTGTGTCCCAGTAAGTCTTGGTACTTCTTAGGATGGAGGAAGAGCTAAGGAAAGACAGAGTGAAGTTCTGCAAAGGCCAAAGATGGTCCTATTGAAAGAGAACATGTGGGGAAGATCTAGGCTACTGTTTCCTTAAGGACTTGGACCATAAGCCTTGTAGACTGGGCAGGGCATTAATCCCCATCATCCCAGCTATTCAAGACAAGTTCTGGGAAGAAGACTGTCTATGCTCTGTCTCCTCCCTCAGGACAGGAGAGGCAGGATTGGTCTCAGCCTGGGAGAGTGCAGGAGGTGCCACCAGCCCGTGGAGGAAAGGGGCAAAGCTACAGAGAGAGCTGCTGGAAGAGTTCCTGAAGAAAACAACTGGGAGTGCTGCTGCGATTTCATGAACACAAACCCAAGAAAGGAGGGCTGTACAGCACAAGAGACTGGTAGGACTCAGTAGCACAGACCCAAGAAGATGGTCATAGAAACCTCCTGGTCAGGAGGTGAGAGATCAGATCACAGGCCTGGAGACCCTGTTATAAGTCAGGGTGGCAGAGATTTTATTTCAATTTTCTTTCAACCTTGTAAAGAAGAAACCCACCAGGGAAAATTTTGTTTTATACCTTTTGCACTGTACACAAAGGTCTGGTCCAATTCCCCTTGTAGCCTGATTCTTTATTATTTGTATTGGTGAATTGGAATTTGGATTATGGATTGGAATTGTCAATAAATCTTACTACGGATTTAGGGTTTGAATCCAAATCTGACTACAGAAAATATTATAAAATATGAACTGGGAACCCCAGGGAATGGCTAAGAGTAGTTGTCACATAAATACTTTAAATTACTTTATAAATCCTTTATTGCTAAAAGCATAAAGCATGGAATTGAGAAAAGGTTAGTTGATGAATATGCAATGTAACAATTAGTTCATACACACAGAATGCATTTAGGAAAGTTTATGCAGTTTATTATTTGATAGATTATGTTTCCTGTTCAAATTTAGAGTTGCTACCAATGCCCCGGAGTCGAGAAGGATGCCCAATGCCTGCATTTACAGGAAAAGTGGAGAGTCCAGCAATCCTAAATGATATATTTAAAACAAAGACTAGACAGCTAAGAAAGAGCAAGATGGGTCTGTGGTGTTCTTTCTCAAGAAAGGCAGAGCTGGAAACTGAGGATTGGAAGCTGCTCCTTTTTCTTCAGTCTTAAGGTCTTAAATCCCCTTTAACCCCAATCAACAAGGTCTGCACTTTTATACCCTTCTAAAAATAGGTAATGTTAGATACTCCCTAGTCATCCAGATATGGCCCTTGCCCCAGAAATTGTCAGAGTATATCTATATCATTGACTGTTCGTATAATTGATGCATATTTTGTCAGCTAAAATATTCCTCATCACCTTTCCCTTTTCGTATTTATGAATTTTCTGGGGTTTGTGGTGTTCTCTGAAATGTCAAAGGTCCCACTTTGAGTTGTTATTTACGTTGTTATTCACCTGCTCACCTATTGTCATGATCCAAAATAACTTACCTAGGGGTTTCCTTCAGAGATTGTTGAACAAATAGATCCACCCTGTCTGATACTTTCAACCTCAGGATAACTCATAACTACATCCTTTTGCAAAGCTCCACATACAGCCTGCTTATACTTTTTATACAGGCCTGTCAGTACCTTGGATTTCAGCTATCAGTATAAACATTATGCTGACTTATCCACTTATGCTAAGTTTACTATTATAAAACCAGGATCTCTTAAACGTATAAAGAAAGATATACATGTAGTAAATGAGATATATGCATGCAAGCAAAGCATGGGTAAAGACGAGGGCTACACCCTTGAAGTCAGTGGAAGGATTCCCCTGATTTTAGTGGGAGATGGAGTGGATCTATCTGAAGTCTGCTTGTCCTTGGGACAAGGTCAGCAGCTGGCTCCCTAACATCGGTCAGTGAGTGAGACTGCAGTTCATAGGTAACTGGACCAGCACAGGGCCTGTCAGACCATTAGCCTTTGAAATAAAGTTTCAGTAGAACGGCAGGTGTGCATAGGCTTTGTTCAGCCCTGTGCTCTGGAGTGAACCAGCAGCCACAATCCTTGGGATATCCCCAAGAGAAGGTATTATATGGAGCTGCTTTCCGGGGGGGGTATATCTCTACTCTATGGATCTGCTTTCTGGAGGTTATATCTCAAAAGCCTGATTAAGCATCCAGGGTTGAGACTATTGCACTCAGAATAGCACAGTAGACGTTGCAGCTTTGATGCTGAGGCTGGGGGAAGGTAGAAGGGTGGGCTTCTGAGCCCCAGCCATGAAGTCTAGACAGCTATTTTGAGACAGTGACCCAAGGGCTGAGATTTGCTGCCATGGCTATGTAGATGTCATAGGATGCATATCTGTGCACCCTTGCTTGTGATATGATTTTTCTGTTCACTTGTGCACTGTGATTGTACAATTTGATGCCAATTACACTGTGCAAGGTTTCTTTATTGATGCTCATAACCTATTCCACATGATTACTATGGTATCGTGTTTTCTGCAGCGTCATGCATGTGCACAGACATTTAACATGTTTTCCATGGCTCGAGGGGTTGGGAGACAGAACTCTCTTCCAGCAACACGGAAACAATTAAAGCAGCAAGCAAGCGAGTACCTAGAGGAAGTAACAAAGGTGTGCTAATTGAGGTCCCTGGTTCAGACTGGACAAAGAGATCACCTCAGCCCAGAAAAAGAGGGATTAAGCAGGTTTAGAAACAAAGAGAAACACTTGGGGGGATCTGGGGCTTTTGGCCTGGGAATCTCCATCTTGAAACAACTTAAAGCAAGATGTGGGCCCTGCCTGCCTGCCTCAGGCAGAGACTAACTGTACAACCATCTGACAGCCAAACATCTTGAGCATAAACTTAGACTATGAAGTCAGTTTGGGTAGAGATATTAGGACAGTATGAGTGTTTTACCTTTTATTTCCTTGTGCTCTCTCCTGACTCATTTATATTGCAATTCTGCCACAACTGGCCATATTCTCACTTAGAATTTTAATCTGATCAATAAACTAGTAGTTGTTTTATCTAACGCCGTGTAGTCTTTAGATGGTGTGAGTGAAGAGGGCTGGGCACGATCCATTTCTTTGTTAAATGGACAGACTTGAGTGTATGGTGAGTGGAAGTGGGCATTAATCTCTGTAGACAGTAGCTCCCGGTGAGGTAACTGGGATTGGGGGTGCTCACTTGGGAACCATCCCTCGAGTAGCCAGAGAGCACACACCCAGTGCTTGGGACTGATTGCACATAAGAGGCTGGAGTGAACTGACTCAGGACTGAGTGGTCACCTGGCAAAGTAGGGTGATCTGGGGCTCAGGAGTGGGAATTAGAGGGTCACAGGAACATACTGGACTGGATCTGGGGAACAAAATGTCACAGTAGACATACCGTGACCGGTGGTGCATTGTGTTGCTAGACATGCCAAAATGAAACCCACTTAATGGGCAATAGTCTTAGCTGGAGTGGACTGGTTCAGCTCCATCAAAACCCATGTGACTCTACCAGTTTAAACCAGCAAAGAATTTGGCTCCCAGAGGCCAAAAGCAGGGTCCGGGGAGTGGCATGAGGCATATAGGATAGTCCCAAGGTAAGGGTCATTCTGTGCTTAGTGACACAAGAAATGCATCAAAAATCAAACAGAAATAGAAAGTGCATTTGAATGTCATTGCAATGTTTATTATGCCATAAATCCTTGTAGTAGAGTAAAATTCTTCTGAAAAAGAAACATCCCTCTAGACAAAATCCCTGCAGGGGAAAAACTTGTGATAAAATGCTTCAGGAGGATGCTTCTCTAAACCAGCCGTAGCTAAGCAAAATACCTCTGAGGGAAATGCTTTAACATGCTGCTTATACTAACCTCTGCTAGCTGTGTCTGCCCTTAGTGGCCTGTGAGGTCTATGGGGGTGACTGCCGCTGACCACCACTAAATGAGTGACAAAGTTCTCTCTCTTCTTTGCCCTGGAGTTCCCTGTAGTTCTGAATCCTAATGCTTCAGGGCAAAACATCCAGTCTGCACAGGAATCCAGCTGCATCCATTTTATTAACTAAACCAAGCAAACAAGACAGAAAAAAAAGATTAAAAAAACCACACAGAACAAGTTAGAGAAGTATTAATAGCAAATCACCAAGATAATGATCAGCGTGTAAACCAAATAAACTATCAGTTCTTTATAAGTTTGATCTAATAACTTAGGATGTCCCCAAACACTGATATCACCTTTCTTGTTCCCCTCTTTTGCATCTAAATGGCTGATACGAAGAAAGCCATTTGAGGTTTTATAGAAATGATTCTCTAGGTGTACTTCTCAGCTAAATTCTGTAGTTTCCATACACATGTGTTACGAGCCGTCTGCTTGAGTTAAAAAAGAAACAGGTGCAAATACTGGGTGGAAGAGCCCCTTCATTAATCAGAACTGAAAAATAAACCAGTGCAAAAAGTTGCTTCTTACGGAGGATGGCTGCCATGAGGTTTCATTCACTTTCTAGAGGCTGGTATCTAGCTGAAAGGATTAACCAGTTAGTTTCTTGGTCCGTCAATTTAATGGTGATCAACTTGCAGGTTCAATATGTTAACTGCTTATGGATGTCAAATTGCATGTTCATAGATTCATAGATTTTAAGGTCAGAAGGGACCAATGTGATCGTCTAGTCTGAAGTTCTGGAAAACACAGGCTACAGAACCTCTCCCACCTACTCCTGCAGTAGACGTTCTTTTTTCATGGACTAGCTAGCTCCAGCTATGAGTTAACTAACTAGGGACAGAACATCAAGAAATGTTAAAAGAAAGAAAAATTACTGTATACTGATTCAGTAACAAGAATAGGCCCTAATGGAGCTATACAGTGAAAATGAACTTATAAGAGAAAATCATCTTTAATTGGGTCCCTGACTGTAAATTTTAATGCATGTTTCTTAGCAGAAGACCAAATTGTACAGGGCTGAGACCATACATTAATAACCTAGGCTACAAATATAGAGTGAATCCTGGCCCCGTTTAAGTCAGTGAAAGTCATGCCTTTGATTTCAGGGCAGTCAAGATTTCACTCATGAAGTATGCATTAGCAGAACTATGTAGGAACAGGACTTTTTGTTTCGGTGTTTTAAGATTTTGAAATGTCTTCTATTCTGAAATGAAACAAACTCCCTTTAAAAATGTGGGCTTTCTTGTTAACCTGAATTCTGGAGGGAAAAAAACCAAAACATTTAGGACAGCTGTCAAAACAGTTTTGAGAAAATTGCTGGCCGGGGTAGGATGAAGGCAGAGAATGTGATTTTTTGAAACTGAAAATTGAAACATTCCACTCTGAAAAAGGTGAAAGAGTATTTCAAACTTATTGATCCCAACCCCCCCACACACTGAAATTTGCATTCCTAAACAAAGTTTCAAAGGTGATGCCTTTCAATGGCATATTTCGCTTTTGATTAGTGAGCCTTTTCTGATGGAAAAAATGTGCCAGTGGAAAATTTTCTGACCAATTCTAAATGTTTAGTAAACCAGCTGAGGTACTCCCAGTGCATAGTCCTACTCAAGATGAGTAAGGTGAAAGAAAGAATCGTGCCTTAAAGCTGTGGGCCAGTTTGTTTGTGAAGACTCTCTTCATTTCCCCACCAGACTCAAATTTCTCTTTGTTTTTGCTCCTTTTCCTCCCTTTTTGATTTTTAATATGCTGCTGGCATAGTCAGATTCCTAAAGGGCTAGACTTCCTGAGAAGGAGACAGAGCTCTAAGAATTCTGTTTCCGTACCAATGAGCACCATGGCAAATCAATCTGTAGGCTGAGGTTCCCGGTTGCGGTAGGTGGTGGGTTGCTGATAAGGGAAATGAAAAGAAGCACTCTTTTTTTTCCAAGAGAGCGAGAGGTAAACTGTGTGACAGAAACAGCAGCAATGTTAGCTTCATGCATGGATCTGTACTCTGTGAGTTGTGAGGGAAAGATTAATTGCAGCTGGTTCTTACTCCAGGAGAGTTATGTTCATGATTCACAATCTGATAAGGTTGTATAAATCCTTTGTTTATTTACTCCTCTTGGGCATGGCTTTGTCCAGAATCCATCAGGATTTCATACATCACATGGCAGGTGACATGAAAGGACACTAAAACTAAACTGACTTTTCAATGTGAGAAATATTTACAGAGAAACTGCAGCTGGAGTCCGCATCCTACCCATGTGCACACTGACCGACTTTCTGTTGCATCCTCTAAAACCTTCCTTCTGCAACCTCTGCTCCTTCTTCCAAGTTCCATGCAGCTTCCTGTAACTGATACCACTTCTGAGATGGATGGAAAAGGGGTTGCTCAAGAGCAATGAGCAATGCAAGGCAGAGCTTTTTTATTTGGGTCACAGTAGTGCCTAGGGGACACAGACAAGAGAGAGACCTTATTGTGCTAGGCACTGTACGAATGCAGAGTAAAAGGCAAACACTGTCCCAGACACCGTAAAGTCTAAACAGATAAGAGAGACAAAAAATGTATTATTATTCAGTTTTACTGATGAAGAGCTGAGGCAACTTGTGGGTACATCTGAATTATAGCGGATGTTGAATTCCAGCTCAAGCCAGCTCTACTCTAGGTCAGTGGTGTTCAAACGTTTTTTCTTGGAATCCGGTTCAAAAAATCATTTATGCCTCTGACTCAACAATTACATCTTTGAGCAATGTGTTCCAGTCTTTTGGCAGCAGTGGCAGCAGCAGGGGGTGCTATGATGCAGTACTGGATCCCGACCTTAAGTTTGAAAACCACTGCTTTAGGTTGCTTGTTATGCTAGCTACACAAACAAATACATACAGGGAAAGGTGTGTTGGGGGCTGGGGGAAAGGCTGACAGGCCTGTGAACCTGCAGCACTATGTGTTCTTACTTCTATTTTTACCTAGCTAGTTCCAGGACGCAGGTGAATCTCAATATAAGCAGAGTGTGAAAGGGCTCTCCCCTGTGCAGGATTTCCCATTAGGTACAGTGCCTAGGGCCTATGAAATTTTTAGGGCTTATGAAGGAGGGAAAACATTAAAAAAGCAGGAAAAATAAGGAAATTCATGTGGTTTAGCATTAGAATAGTTTAAAGTGCATCATGTCAATCAATGTAATTCAATTGGCATTTACCCTCTTTTTGCACATTTCGGATTGAAAGTGCCGAGGGCCTATGAACACCAAAATCCGGCCCTGGCTCTCCCCTGATATCTAGAGATGAACTCATTAAGAAGCCTTCAGGGGCTGACCTCTTTTTCAGGGACACGCCCACCCATCATCATGATTGTTTCCTAATTACCTCTGGGAGTTTCCCTCCAGCCTCTCTGTTTCCAACAGTTGCATGTCAAAAACCTCAAGGATTTCTATTTCTTTAGATTAAATCCATTCATCAGCTCTGGATCTGCATCAATGTTCCCTTCTTTGGGTGCAGCTCACATTGTTTAGCAAATATACCCAATAACAGAGATAACTGAGACATGGCCTAGTTTAAAATCATTTTACTCACATTTTTACCCTCAAACATAGATTAGTGACATCTACCTATATCATTTAACCAGCTTTTCCCCACCCGCAACACAGTTTTAGTTGGAAAGGACAATTTGAACTCCAGGTCCTTAATGCAACCTTGTTTACTACTAAAAACCATTCTCATCTAATACAAGGGCCCCATATTACTCTATATTCAGGGGTGACCAAACTTATAGAACTCAAGAGCCACACAAGTTGATTATTAAACCATCAAGAGCCACACTGAAGCATATAGCCGTATACTTTTACCTACTAAATTGATTTGCTAACACTCTTCTGCGAGCCATGCTTTTTCATTCAAGAGCCACATGAGGCTCCCGAGCCACAGTTTGGCCACGTGTAAGGGGGCTGATAGCCCCTTACTGAGAGTGAATGGGCCTTTTGATTGGCCACTCCCGCCTGGAAGCAAGACTGTGAAACAGCCCCAGGGCCAGTGGGAGAGGCCAGTGTCCCGGGATGGCCTGATTGATTGAAAGTGCCCCCCCCCCCTGAGCTGAAACTGCAGGCTGGACACGCCTGGGCAAACCAACCTGTGTGGGTGGGGGGGGGGGGGGGGCGAGCTAAGGAGGAAGCACTAAGCAGCCAGCAGCTGGGAGCCAGAGGACCCAGGAAGGGAGGCCAGGCTGAGCTGATTTGGGCAGAGCAGACCCACAGCAGCTGGACCAGCAGAGAGCCAAGTGGAGCTGAGCAGAGCAGAGCTGGAGGCAGTGACAGAGCCAGAGGTGCCTGAAGCTGGGGCAGGAGGCCAGAGAAGGAGCCCGAGGTGCTGAGCTCATCTGTGCAGCCCCACAGCAGGAGGACCAGAGGAGCCCCACTGAACCCGAGCAGCAGCTGGGAGCCGGAGTTGCAGCCGTCTGGAGCCGGGTGTGGGGAGCAGCTGGGGAGCAGTGAAGGGGGGCTGACGCTGGGAAGAAGGGCCCTGCCCCTGGAGCTTGGGGACGTGTGGCCACAGCCGGAGCCTGCATCTGACCCCCTGGATCATCCAGTCGCAGCCAGGCCTGGGCAGAGGGCTTGCAACGTGGAGGACAGACTGTGAGACTGTTCCTCAGGCCCCAGAGACTCTGTTTGTAGTGCTCCCATACCAGGCAGCGGTGCTGGGGGTTTATTGTTCACCTTTTTCCATCTATTTTCTTATTGGGTTATTCTTTTTATTTCTGTATGCTTAAATGAATTGTATATAGTGTCTATAGTAACTGGTGGGCCAGAAGAGTGGTCAGTGTGGTCAGCACCCCGCAGTGGGGACACCCTAGCCCTGTCCTGAGAGACCCCGATAAGAGTGGGGGTCGAGCCCCCAGGAATCCTGGGGCCCAGCCTTGTCGGGGTTACGGAGACTCCTCCAAACAGGAGACTGGGAGGTGAGCCTTTGAGGTCAGGCAGGCCTTGGGGTAAAGGAAGTGGGAGCAGGGACTCAGATCCTTTTGCTACCCACCTTCACCGGGGTGGTATACAAAGTCTGGGAAGTTCCCCACAAGAGCAGGTCCATCTCCCCGCTTACACACGCCTGCTCTATAATCATGCTTCTCACCTCCAGAACTCCTCCACATGTCAAGGCATGATGTTGTTGAGATTTGCACAGTCCAGTGTTCTTGTTAGTTGTTATCGTGCCACATTGCAATGTAATTGTATGTGGAGAGGTCACTGCTTAGTCATTTGCCTCCCAGGATTAAACAAAAGGTCTCAAATAGGAAAGTTTGGCATCTACTGGCTTTTGAATCTGGTATTCAACCTTCACGTGGAGTTGTCGTTACTTGGCCTTTTTTCTTTGTGATGTCGGTACCATCTCCCTGGGTCTAACAAGCATGAGGGATTCCGGACCGGCCCTTCCTCTGGCTTCTGGCCCAGGGATTCTGTTCTAGGCGTATAAGGACTGCTTTTTCCATCTCTCTGTTCCTTCCCTGGACCAGTCCTACCTTTGCTCAGCTTGTTGACACCTTTGCCGGGTCTCTGGATTCTGCTTTCCTTGCCTGGGATCTAGGGTTACCCCCTTCTGCTTCTTTGCTAGCTACAGAGGTATGTCCTTGAAGCAACTCTCACCCCTCTTGCAGCCATCAGGCTGTGCCCAGTAACTCCTCTGTCCTTTGCCTTTGATTACTCAGTCTCTTCACACCTCCAAGCAGGAGCTCCCATGTACAGTCCTCTTCCTGGAGCTGGAGTTGTGCTTCATGTCTCTACAACCTTTTACCTGGTTGCTTTCCGCTAAGCACCCTTCCCAATTTGCTTTCCATGTTGGATGGTTCATCCAGCCAGCCAGTTCCCATCAGTGTCTGCCTGGTGCAGGACAGGGGGCAACCTTAATCCCAACTCCATCCCAGCTGGTTGGCTGAGAGGGAAACCTTGCCCCATCCCCTCTGCAAGGCTTCAGGCCCTTAAATGCAGAACGCCAGTATTCCTTCTCCAAGCATTATTCCTTCCAGAATCCTGCAGTGTTTCTTTATAACCTAGTGGACACTTCCAAATCTTTAGCGGGCCAATGTACGTGATGGGATGGGATGTCTGATAATTGCTATTGTCCTCAAAGGAGGACTATCCTATCACATATCCCATTTGTTTACCTCAATACTTGTCTTTACCTCTCTGGTGGCTATGTCTACACTGCCAAAGATATTGCAAAATAATTATTTTGAAATAACTATTTTGAATTTATTTCAAAATAATTATTTCAAAATAGCATTTTTTTGAATTTATTATTTCAAAACAGGAGTCCAGTGAAGACTCTTCATTTTGCAATAAGGTAGGAATTATTATTTTGAAATATGGAGTCTTCACTAGACTCTATTTCAAAATAGGGGAAGGCAGGGAAAAGTATAGGGCCATTATTTTGAAAAAAGCCAATTCTGAGGCTTGGAATGTTTTTTTCAAAACTACTATTTTGAGAGAATTGCTCTTTTGAAAAAAAGCAGGTTTAGTTATTTTGAAATAGTACTTTGTTCTTTTTTTCAAAATAACAAAGTGCTTATTTCAAACAACAGAATGCTTCCATGGACAGGTAAAAAGTTTTTTTTTTAAATAAGCTTCCTAATTCTGAAAATACTTTTTAGTGTAGACATACCCACTGAGTGCAGATCTCTTGCCTATGGAATCTCCGTCCTCAACAGGCCCAAAAGAACCAGGGTGTTGTTGACTCCTAGGGCACCGTTTGAGCCTTGTGCTTCCTTCTGGGTAGTTGTATTAGAGTTGTCTTTTTCCTGTCTGCTCTTTGGTATCAGAAACAATTTTATTCTACATGCACCAAGAGACTTTATTAAAGGGCATCTGTTTTAAATCATAAAATATACGTAATATCAGAGCCTTCATCCTTCCAGCTAAGGGAAAACTGTCATTGTAGCTCCACAATCAGCTGTTCCAGTTCCCTGCCTTAAACGCTGCGTGAAGATAATTCTTCTACACCTAGTATGTCTGGCAAGATGTCTTACACTGCTGGCCTGCAAATGAAGTTACCCTTTCCCCTTTCAAGTCTCAATTCCGAGTGGTGCAAACAAGTCATGACAGGATGAAAAAATCAGCTGTGCTAATTAGGTTAATTTTGATCTGTAAATTAAATGAGAAACTATTCAGCTGATCAGATTTCCCCACAACATTCTGTATAAGAGAATTAACATTCAGTACAAATCTTGCCCATATCTAACACAAACCTAATCCACTAAAATTGATGGCCCTAGGGAGACCGTTTTAAAAAGAACATAGGCAAGCACTTCAAAACTGAATTCATGCATAGAGAGAAGTCAAGCTAGCTGCAAAACGTGGGAGGGGGAAGCAATATCTACTTCTTTGGTTAAAGAGGGATTATGTGAAATGGAGCTTTGTTTTAGATGAGTTGCACACAAAGTTAGAAGATGACTGCAAAGAGCGGCTGTTCATGTTTCATACTCTTCTACAGGAATAAGTGAATTTCAGTGATGATGCTTGGTGAAATCACAAACTTTTGTGTTGAGCAGAAAGTATTACAAAAGTGAGAGTCACGTGGCCCCTTAAAGGCTAACACTTTTTGAGGTGCCACAGAACTCTTATAGTTTTTGCTGTATACAGACTAACATGGCTACCCCACTAGAAAGTGTTACCTAGCCCCAAAATAAAAATGAAGGTATGGTTAAAAAAATATGGTAAAGAACATATGGCAAAAAAATGTCCTTCCCCATTAAGTGCTAGGAGGCTTTGGTCTAGCCTGTCCTATTTAATCACACCCACCTGTGCCACAATTAAGGGCATCTTAGCCAGAGGAAGTTGAACTAATTGGTGTTAAGTGACAACCAGAAACATCTTGGCCCTAGAAAAGACTGGAGGAGACCCCATTTTGCAGGGGAGTCATAGGCTTTTAGGGAAGGAGTTGTGAAATCAGGGCCCTACCCTGGCACCAAAGAGAAACTAAAATCAGCTCAGAAGGGTTAGGAGGTGAGCCAGAGGATGGGCTGGAAAGGAGACCAAGCCAAGCCCTTTGTCAATGAGCTTCTGTTGTGCTACCATTCCCCCAGAATGGGTCTGGATTAGATGTAACTTTGCTGGAGGGAAAACTGTAGCTAACAATTCAGCACACCAGAGCCAAGGAGGTGATCAACAGACCATGCTAGAGGTAAGACCACTGCAGAACCATGTAGTGACCAGAAATCATAGAATCATAGAATCCTAGGGTTGGAAGGGACCTCATAGGTCATCTAGTCCAACCCCCTGCCAGAGGCAGGACCACTCCCACTAAACCATCCCAGTCAGGGTTTTGTCCAGCCGGGCCTTAAACACCTCCAAAGATGGAGACTCCACCACCTCCCTTGGCAGCTCATTCCAAGACTTCACCACTCTCCTGGTAAAAAAGTTTTTTCTAATATCCAGCCTTGACCTCCCTAACCGCAACTTGAGACCATTGCTCCTCGTTCTGTCCTCCGTTACTACCGAGAACAGTCGAGCTCCATCTTCCTTAGAGCATCCCTTCAAGTAGTCGAAGGTTGCTATCAAATCCCCCCTCAATCTTCTCTTCTGCAGACTAAATAAGCCTAATGCTTCCAGTCTTTCCTCATAGGGCTTGTGCTCTAGCCCTTTAATCATTTTGGTTGCCCTCCTCTGAACTCTCTCTAGCACGTCCCTGTCCTTTTTGTAGTGGGGAGCCCAAAACTGACCACAGTATTCTAGATGTGGCCTCACTAGTGCAGAATAGAGGGGAATGATCACATCCCTTGATCTGCTGGTAATACTTCTTTTGATGCAGCCCAGTATGCCATTGGCCTTTTTGGCCGCAAGAGCACACTGCTGACTCATATCCAGCTTCCCATCCACCATGACCCCCAGGTCCTTTTCTACATTGCTGCTACTTAGCTGAATGTTTCCCAGCCTGTAGCGGTGCATGGGGTTTTTTGTCCCAAATGCAGGATTTTACACTTATCCTTAGTGAATCTCATAAGATTTCTATTGGCCCACTGTTCCAATTTATCTAGGTCTCCCTGAATCCTCTCCTTGCCCTCCAATGTGTCTACTGGTCCTCCCAGCTTGGTGTCATCCGCAAACTTACTGAGAATGCAGTCTATTCCATCATCCAGATCATTGATGAAAATGTTGAACAGAACCGGCCCCAAGACCGACCCCTGGGGCACACCACTCGTGACCGGTTGCCAGCTAGACATGGAACCATTGATTCCTACACGCTGAAACCGTTGATCTAGCCAGTTCTCTATCCACCTTATAGTCCACCTATCCAACCCATAATTCCTTAATTTGCCAGTGAGAATGCTGTGGGAAACTGTATCAAAAGCCTTGCTAAAATCAAGGTATAGCACATCAACGGTGCTTCCCGCATCCAGAAAACCAGTCATCTGCTCATAGAAGGAAATGAGATTGTTCAGGCATGATTTACCCTTGGTAAATCCATGCTGACTGTTCCTGATCACTTTATTTTCCTCTAAGTGTGTGAGGATGGATTCTTTGAGAATCTTCTCCATAATTTTTCCAGGGATTGAGGTGAGGCTGACTGGTCTGTAATTCCCTGGATCCTCCTTTTTCCCTTTCTTGAAAATAGGCACTACATTTGCTTTTTTCCAGTCCTCTGGCACCTCCCCTGTTCTCCATGAGTTTTGAAAGATAATGGCCAGCGGTGCGGCTATTTCGTCGGCCAATTCCCTTAGCACCCTTGGATGCAGTTCGTCCGGCCCCATGGACTTGTGCACTTGCAGCTTCTTTAAGCAGTCCCCAACCTGACCTTCCGTCACCAAGGGCCTCTCGTCTTCTCTCCCATCTGCCACACCCATGGTAGTGGGCTGGGAGCTTACCCTGCCTGTGAAAACTGAAGAAAAAAATGCATTGAGCACTTCAGCTTTTTCCTCATCTTCTGTCACAAGGATCCCTGCCCCATTCAGCAAGGGGCCTACACCATCCCTGATCCTCTTTTTGTTACTAATATACTTGTAGAACCCCTTCTTGTTATCTTTTACATCCCTCGCTAGCCGCAACTCCTTTTGTCCTTTGGCCTTTCTGATTTTATCCCTGCAGTCCCTAGCAATATCTTTATATGCCTCCTTGGTCATCTGACCAAGCTTCCACTTCCTGTAAGCTTCCTTTTTATGTTTAAGCTCAGAGCAGAGTTCTCTGCTAAGCCATTCTGGCTG
Organism: Podocnemis expansa; assembly: GCA_007922195.1. Lineage (NCBI taxonomy): Eukaryota > Metazoa > Chordata > Testudines > Podocnemididae > Podocnemis > Podocnemis expansa. The sequence goes on from ML682083.1 coordinate 6,346,450, forward strand.
CCTCACATGTTTGTTCTTTCTCCTAATTGGACTGGCAACTTCCTGTGCCCTTAGCAGAGTTTTTTTTTAAAATATAGCCAACTCTCTTGGACTCCTTTCCCCTTCAGATTAGCTTCCCAAGGGATCCTGCCCATCAGTTCCCTGAGGGAGCCAAAATCTGCTTTTTTGAAGTCCAGGGTTTTTGTTTTGCTTCTTTCCTTCCTTCCTTCCTTTAATCAGCATCCTGAACTCAACCATGTCATGGTCACTACTGCCTAGCTTGCCATTTACCTCTACGTCCCTGATCAATTCTTCCCTGTTTGTGAGCAGCAAGTCGAGCAGTGCAAGGCCCCTAGTTGGTCCCTCTAGCATTTGTACTAGAAAGTTGTCCCCAACACTCTAAAAATCTCCTGGATTGCCCATGCACTGCTGTATTGGCCTCCCAGCAGATGTCAGGGTAATTGAAGTCCCCCATCAGCACCAGGGCCTGTGATCTAGAAGCTTCTGCTAGTTGTCCATAGAACACCTCATCCACCTCCTGCTTCTGGTCTGGTGGTCTATAGCAGACCCCCACCACAACATCCCCCTTGTTGCTTTCCCCTCTCAATGTAACCCACAGACTTTCTACTGGCACGCTTCCACTTCCATAATGGAGCTCTGAGCAGTCATAGAGCTCTTTTACATATAACGCTACTCCTCCCCCTCTTCTTCCCTGCCTGTCTTTCCTGAACAGTTTATACCCATCCATGGCAGAGCTCCAGTCGTGCAGACTATCCCACCACGTCTCCGTTATTCCTATGAAATCATAGTTCCCTGTCTGCGCTAATATTACCAATTCTTCTTGCTTATTTCCCAGGCTCCTCGCATTGCTTACAAATGCTTACAAGCCCTTTGTGTTACAATCTAACTATTACCCTGTGCTCATGTAACCAGCCCCATCCAGGCCATGAGCTGGGTTTGAACCCAGGACCATCAGCTAGAGAGCTGGAGTTGCTAACATCTGAGCTCAAGGACTGAATGTGCTAGCAAACAGCATTGCAGATATCTTCCCTGACCCACCCATTCAGATGCAGTGACCACTTTATTGTAGTATGTGTTGCACACTGGTACCAGTTTGTAGATATTTGCAAAGCAAAGAAGTGAAATTTATGTAAGGCCAGAGGAGCGGGGTGAGCTGCGGCCTAATGGACCCTGAAGCCCTGGGATGTACGCTCTCAGAGCAGAAGTTCAGGAACAAATTTGTCCTGTCCCATGATCAGTAGAATCTGAGCTCCTCTGTGTTTCCCACTCTCCTGAGCTTTTTCTAGGTGGGCTCATCTGATTTTGAGCATTTAAATAAATGGGCTCATCTTCAGGCATCCATTTCTCCATTCAAATGTGAAAATTTCGGCCTGAATGGTTTCTCTGCATCCTGTGAGCAAATGGGTACAATTGAGAAGAGCCCTGAGGCTGCTCAAATTTATGTCAGGAGGTTGATCCAGTGTACAGCTGGCTGAGAAAGTGTAAAATCCACCTTTGCCCTTGGCACCCCCTGCGTTTCAGTATGTGCTTCTCAACTACAATTGAAGATAAAAGCCACAGAAACCAACCAGGAACTAACACAACTTTAGGAAGCTGTGTAGCTTCCCTTGTTCTCACGCCAGCCTTGAGAGAATACATGACTTCTGTGTTCTCATGGGCAAATGTAGCTTTCTCAAAGAAGTCTGTATTTCCCCTCACAGAGTACAGTCAGCAGAACTAGAGATAAAATCTAATCAATGGTACGGTTTTTGTGACATCTCTCTATAAACCGAGAGAGCTAATTTATTCCCTTTGGAATTAGCACTGTGATCTTATTCAGCAAGATTCCTCAAGGTGGGATTGGAAGTAAACAGAAAAGGCTGCCAATCAATATTTTAGTGTAAAACTACTTTGCTCTGGGAAAATACAAATTAACTAGATCACTGAATAAAGCTGGAGGGGTTGTGTAAGTACCGTCAGAGCTTCAAAAAGACGCAGGGAGGGAGGAGAGTCAGGCTAGGAGCCTCTAATACCACAGGAGTCATCCTTACCTTACTTGGCAACTTCCTCTAGGATTTTTTGTTTCAAGAAGCACAGTCCAGACCAAGCAAATTGCTTCTAAGAGCTTCCCCACCAGTGCATTCATGTATAGTGTGCTAATACCATTATTTGTTTTTTTCTCTCATTTTGCCCTCCATAACTCTACTAAAGAAACAAGGAGTCTGTTGGCACTTATAAAAACAAATGCAATAAATTTGTTCATCTTCAAAAGTGCCACCAGACTCCTTGTTGTGTTTTTTTTTTTTTTCTGGACTAGACTAACTTGCCTACCACCTTTGAATTTGTAACTCTGCTAATTCACCTTGGAATGAATGTTTGGCTCTTTTGATGTCAATGGGAGCTTTGCTCCTTTTTGAAATGAATGTCTCCCTCTTTTAAACCACTAAAGTAGGACTAAATGCTCTGGGACAGATTCACTGTTGTCTTTTGCCGTGTGTAATCATTTCCTCCGGAGCCAGCTGGTGTGAAATGCTACCCATCTGCTCTTATACTCTTATGCACACATTTTGCACTAGTGCACGTAATGACCCAAGGTTCCAGGCAGGTATGAACTGAGCCTGATGGTTCACCTTGTGTTGTTCAAGCACGTCTGAAAAGAAGATGTCCTTCCTCAAGAGTATAACTTTAAACTCATACGTGGACTGACTGCATGTCCTGTTTGGTAAAGGCCGTTACATCAGCTTGTAAACCTGTCAGCAAGTTAGATTTATATGGAACTGTCCACTGATCAGTAACTGGGGACATAAGCATTTTCAAAATCTCATCCAGTTTGCCCTGGAGAAAACTAAAGCCTTGTATTTGCCATCAACTTGGTAAAGCAATTTCGTGCTTCATTTAAAGAAAAGAAAAGACAAGAAAAACTCCAAACAAACAAAAATAACAACTTAACCTGGCTCATTAGATGGAGGAAATGAATAAATAGCTGAGATCATTCTTCTGATCAGCCCTCCTCTAAATGGCACATCAGGTTTTTGATCTTTTTTTTTCAAAGGGGGCTAAGATGCGTTAGTGAACAATAAGGCACCGGAGTCATCTACAACACTAAGAAGGATGCGGTAATCCTGTTGCCGCAGTGGACCACAGAAGACTAGAGGCTGGCATCTAAATTGGATGCAGGCAAGAGAATCTTTATAGGAGGAACGGTCTGAACTAGATCGTGGCAGCCATAGAATATTATGGTTGGAAGGGACCTCAAGAGGTTGCCTAATCCAACCCTCTGATCAAAGCAGGACCAACTTCTCCTAAATCATCCCATCCTGTGCTTAGCCAAGCCAGGCCTTAGGACTTACCATCTCCCTAGGGAACCCATTTCAGTGCTTTACCACCCTCCTACAGAAAATGTTTTTTGCTAATATCCAGCCTAGACCTCTCCCACTGCAACTTGAGACCATTCACTCCTTGACCACACAAGGTAGTAACACAGATATGTACAGCCACACATACAACGCAATTGTGACTCGAGGGGCCAAGGGAGAGGAGAGGGCAAGGAATAGGCAGAGCTGCCTGGGCACGAGTGGAGGATATATGCTATGGGTTTCAACCAAAGAAGATGTAGTTTTGCATATCGGCATATTTGCATATTCCTCCCCATGCCATTGTTCACTTCATGCCGTTTGCACATGGCCTCTTTCTGGGCTTAATCTAGCCTTTTATGCTTAGTAACTTGTCCTGTGTGAAGTACAGAGAACAGTCTCTTGATGCCTAGCAGTTGCAGTGGTGGGCCTGAAGGCCCAGACGGAGCATGTTTTTTGTGTGTTTGTTTGTATTTTTAACAGTACCTTTTAAAACCTGAAATAAGTTAATTTCAGGAGAAAAGGGAGGATGTTTCAATGAGGAGGAAAAAACAGCTTTGCTGATAAAACCATAATGGGCAAAGTAGCAAGTGAATTAAAATAGATGATCTGAGCTAAACCATAGTGATAAGACATTCTGGAAAGATTCATTACAACCACTGGGATTCCATAATGTAAGTTTAAGGGGCTCTGAGCATGGAGGTTTTGGATGACAATAAATCCAGTCGACTGTCAGAGCCAGCATTCTGGAAGATGGAAAAAAAGGGTCGGAAAAACCTAAATGACACTAAAAGGAAATCTACCAGCTTTGACTTCAGTAATGACTCGCAAGTTACTAATCAGTGTTAAAGCAGAAATTGTCTTTTTGAATAGCTAAACCCAGCTGCCAGGTGCTACACTGCTCACCTTTTTTGAGGCACTCCACTGATTAAAGACTTAGGCTCTGATCCAGTAGAACACTTGTACACGTGCTTAACTTTAATCTGGTCGCAGCAGGTCAATTTATGTGCTTAAACTTAAGCATGTGCTTAAATGCTTTGCTAAGTTGTGGACCTGCTTGCTTACCAAGCCAAAGACATAAGCTTGAGAGTAGCACAGTTATTAAGTGCACGTTCACCACCCAGATCAGACCTTGACATTTACTTGTTGTTTTGTAGGACATAATCAGGGCCTAATTTTTAATTACAAATATCAAAACTATTCATAGAGGTGCAATATTGAGTGTGATAACCTTTTCCTCTGCAAGTACAGTTGCTCTGCTTTCCTTTTGTCTTCCAATGCCCTATTATGCAGTCTAATTATGAGGATTATAGGGCAATCAATATGGGACCTACTTCTGCAATAATTAAAGAATAGCGCCTAACCTGCATCAACCGCAGTTCTTCAGTAAATGGATCCTGGTTCAGTTTGACAGGACCTATCTATTCCAGGCATCTTGTTTGTTTTCAGGTCACAAATGATTCTTCTTCCTCAGTTCGTTTCTGGGTCAGTAGAGAGACCATATCTCATATGAAATAATGGAAGTCCCTTGTCTCCAGGTTTTATTTCCTTTTTCCTAAATGACCAGATGTGGAGGCAAGAGACGGCTGTAATTTCAGAGCTAGTGCTCCCATGACCTTTTCAGAAATGTCTTGAGCAGCAGGGACAACGTGAGAGTCCAATCTCTTGAAATTGCCAGCCACTGTGCCGCCCGGACACAGACCCACATTTCTTCCTGCCTTTCCCTCCCTTTAAGGCGTGGCTTTCAGACATTTCCCCTGAGCCTTTGTGCAGAAGGAAGCCAAGGCCAGAGTCAATGCTATATTTGTTTACATTCTTAAGACAGCAATGGCGACACGATGTAGCCAGCACAGGGGGCTAATTAAGCATAAGCAGACATTATGCACAGTGCAGGTTATCTGTGTTTGCTGACAGCAGGTTCCTCTGAGGTTCTCCCAACCCCTTGTCAGCAGACAGAGCTGGATAGTGGGTAAAACTGGCTTCATCCTCTACCTGGTGCTTTTTGACTGGGTTCCTTACTCTTCTGGGTGGGCCCAGCCAGTCCTGCTTTCAGTCAAATGCTTGGAAGCTCCCATTGATGCTCCAGTTTCCTTGCACCTGGAGTGTCAGGAGGAAGAAAGAGGGAGAGATGCAGACAGGTCACTGCTGTGGGGCCAGAGCTGCGGATGCAGGAGCAACCACCCTGCCTGCCAAGTCACAACTGCCCCTCCACCCAAAAACTGCTGCTTGCAGCTGTCCACTGCCGTAGCAGCAAGCTCGTGCCATTGCCAGACACTGCGGTGGGTGGGCCCACCTGTAACTTCACTCCTGGCATGGAGCTTACACAGCCTGCCACCATCACATTGTTCACTCTGCTTGTGTGTTTTATCGCTTCCTTACCCTGTGTTTGTCCTGTCTGTTTAGATTGTAAACACTTCAGGGCAGGGACCATCTATTATTCACTGTTCGTGATCCTCTCAGCACAGTGGGGAGCCATTCTTGGTGTGGCCCAAGGCATTACCATAATAATATGAATAGCTAAAAAGGGTAGTATACTCTTTTGCCCTATATGGAAAGTGCAGACTTGAACAGTTGAGTTTTTCCTGCAGAAAAAAAGAATTATGTGGTTTAATGCTAAGACAGCCTTAAATATACAGGAAAATACAATAAAAAAGAGAATCCCAGATTACACCTCATACAACATCACAGCAGGAATAATAAAAATAGTGCTGTTCCAATTATTAGAAATTAACTGTGTAGAATTAATCTAATTATCAGAATATAATCCAACTATTTGCATAATAGTAACTAGCAAAGTTTATTTTTGTGTACTATACATAGCAAACCAAATTTATATTCCCAATCATTTTCTGAATAACATAATGGAGTCATTAGAGTATGTGTTGATTTCCTTGGGGAAATAAACATAGGGGCAAATTTCACTCATATTCCACTTTGTGAGGTTCATTTGGATTTACTTTAATGTAATAAAGACCAATGGAGTCTGAAAATTGAACAACAGTCTCCAGCTACTGAGCAAGTGTGCTTATTATGATCTTCTTATTACCAACACCATTGTACCAAGACCTAACAAATAAATATTATTGGATGAATCTAAGATCCAAGTGTGGGTACCTGATTTTCTTTGTAATTATACAGCAAAGAGATATCAGAGACATTAAGATCACAAGTAGTGCAAGGGGCAAAGTGTTGGACTGACCACAGGACAATCAGGGCAATTTTTAATTACATACAGAACGGATTAAACACAAACTATACACAGAGAGTGAAGATATCCATGTCTTCAAGAAAAATTGAGAAAAAAAAAACATAAAGGAAAAAATTGAAAGCATTACATCATTGCCCAGTGATGAATATGAAAAGTTGCATATATTTAAATAGGCCATTCTTCAAGCCTCAGAAGAAATGGCAGGCAAAAATCAAAGAGAACGCCAGAATTGGCCTGATGAAAATGACAATGAAATCAAAAATCCTCTAGGAAGAGAATCATGCATTTATGACTTGGCAAAATGACAAATAATCAACATCAAAGAAAAATACATTCAAGTACCTGCAAGCCAAAGCTCAAAGATGGCTTCACATCCTACAGGATAACTGGTGGGAAAAGAGAGCAGAAGAGATACAGTATTACACTGATACTAACACAAAGATATTTTGTGATTCCCTGAAGGTCATTTATGGCCCATCAAAATCAGGACCAGCTCCACTAACAATTTCAGATCTCTTTATCTTAATCAAGGACAAGAGCAACATTTCTGAAGGATGGGTGCAGCACTTTACAAAACTATTCAGCCATCTACACACAGCATCTAGAGGAACTGACTCAGCATTCTACATAGGAAGAAATTGCCCAGCAACCCGGCACAAAGGAAGTGAAAAAAGCTATCAAAAGAAGTCAAGTAAATCACCAAGCAAAGACAGCATATCGGCTGAAATTTTCAAACCTGAAAACTCCAAAATGGTTATCTGTCAATAGGAAAGCATTAATGATATCTGGGAAGCCAGTGAACCTCCTTAGGACTCTGACCACAGTTACATTATACGAAGATAAAGGCAGATGTATCCACCTGATATCTGTAGGTGGTAAAATTGTCACCTGTATTTTTGTTCAATCATCTTGCCAAGAGTACCAAAGAAGTTTTACCACAGACCTAATATGGATTTAAATCAGTTCAATGCACCATGGACATGATTTTTGTTGTGAAATAGCATCCAGAAAAAAGTACTGAACATAACATGTAACCACATGCTGTCTTTACTAATCTTACAAAGCATATGATACTGAGCAGAAATGGCCTCTGGAAATTATAAAAAAAAAAAAAAGTTTAGTTGCCCCATCAATTTCACTGACATCACGTCTGGATTCCATGAAGCTGTGACTGATCAAATACCCTCAGATGGTGGCCTTTGAAAACCATTTCCGTAATTAATGGAGTGAAATAAGGCTGTGTGCTGACTCCAGCCCTTTTTGGGCTCTTCTTGGGAGCCATTCTGAACCATGAAAGGGAGAACCTTCAAAGAGCCTCTAGAGTAGATACAGAATTGATGGAAAACTCATCCATCTACAAAGGCTTGCTTCAACGACAAATGTTCTTGAGCAATTTGTATGTCAAGACATTTTTGCTCATGATTGTGTTGTACTTAGTCATACAGAAGGTGACCTATGGTTAATCATTCAGAGGTTCTTGGTAGCAACTAAACAGTTTGGACTCATCAGCGTAGGGAAAAATCTCAGCCAACGAGCTCCCAATCAACTTTACCTACTGACTCAAAAATCACCATCAGTGGAACAAAACTACAGAATGCCAGTCTGTTTGAATACCTTGGCAGCACTACTTCATGTGACATTTTAGAATCACGAAGTATCCAATAGAAGACAAAAGGCAAGCCAGGACTTTGGAAGTCTTCACCATCTTATCATTAACCAGTACTCCATCAAACAGTCAACAAATGAATGATATACAATGGAAAATGAGCAATGATAGTATCCCTTTCATGTGAGTGTAAAATGTAGATCATTTACAAAAGATGTGTTAAACAACTTGAAAAATTCCACACATGCTGTCTCTGGTCTATTCTTGAGTTCCACTGCCAAGACATATTTTCAAATGTTAACATCTTGAAAGAGTGAAAGCAACCAGCATCAAGGCAGGGATCACTGATATTTAGCTTGGATGGACAAGTCATGTTGTTAGAATGGGTGATGGTGGACTCTCAGAAAAGGTTGTCTAGGGGTGAGCTGAAATGCAGAAAGCATATAAAGAATGTTCAAAAGTACAGCAGGGTGGTCAGTGAAAACTCTTCAAAGACATCCTTACGGTAATTCTCAGCACAGATTTCAGCCTCCCAGGTGTATGACCTAAGACAAGTAAATTCTCTAGAAGGACAGCTAACCAGTGCTACTTCTGTGAGCATTTCTACCATCTTGAACAATTGAAAATTAAGGTTCTTGTACGACAAGCTTCTTTGCTTCTCTGTTCAGTGTTGTTGAGAATTTAATAGCTCAGAAAGACTCCCAATTTCTGCAAAACAGCAGAGTCAGCCCTGGCTGGTCTCAGAGTTAGAAGTCAAAGCCATACAAAGAGCCTACTTACCGTACTCTTTCTGTTCCTCTACAAAAGAAGAAACATTAGAGCAAGACCCATTCCCAAGTTAGCCTGGCTGGGCAGATGATAGACAAATAGACCATTACTACACTGCCTGGCTGGGCAGATGATAGACAAATAGGCCATTACTACACTGATAAGCATTGTGCTTATTATGTTCTAGCCAAAAAATACCCCGGTGATAGGAAAAGGCAGGGATTCTGCCTGGGAAGGAACATGAAATCAGGTTCAGTACCCATTGAATGAATTCAGAGTCTCGTAGGCTCATTCATGTCTGACGTACCCATGCTGAATGGAAAACACTCTTGTATAAAGCATTAGAACAAGGATTGTGCACAATTTATGTCCCACTAAAGCCCAGTTAAAAGGACTTAGTGATGCAGAGACCTCACCCACTCTGAATTTGGCCCATATCTAGGACAGGGAGGATGGAGCTTTGACAGAGAGAGCTCATTCTGAAAATTAATCAAGGAGATAACTTTGATCGTATTGTTTCTGGGGCAAAAGCCTCTTTTTGACATGGTTATGTACAGGGCCTAGCACAATGGACCCCTGACCTCTGACTGGGACCCCTAGTCCTTCTACATAATTATTACTGCTAATTAATGATTATGATGAAGGCAGAGTCTAAAGCACTGATTCTCTAACACTGTGTCACCACACAGTGGTAAAAATATTATGGAAAGCCAGGGAAATGGCTGGAATTTGTCGGGGGTGGGTGGCCTACTGTATCCTGTATGGTCGCAACACACCACCAAGCATGTTGTGACCTCAAATGGCCGAGAACCACTGGTGTAAAGGCAAGTTTAAAGACTGTGATAAAGTCTCAGACACAGCCCTATTTTATAAAGCTCAAAAACCTAATTAATTCAAAGTTGAAGCTGATTGTCCTACCCAAATGTTTTACAGTTTTTTATCCAGAAAAATGTTTTTCTGATTGATCCCATTAGATAACTAATAGTTATTTTAAATGAAAGCAAGAGAGACCAGACATATTTCTATTCTAATAAAGTCTAGCTCTATGGGTACCAAACACACGGCATTAGTCCGCCTGCACTGACCAGGTGCATGTAAGTTTCTGGAAATGAGACCAGATTAATTCATGTTGTTTCCATCTGTAACGAGAATCATGCCACATCTTTCAAAAAGTCTAAGGTCAAAAGCCAGTGTTGAAATCACCTGAGCATAAATGTATATGGTTGGTGTTTGTCCAACTAATTGTTGTAATTAGGCACCAATAAATAGAATTTTCCCACAATTAATAGGGACAGTATCCAGAAAGATATATTGATTTTAATTTTGTTCTCTCCTTAAAAGAAAAAAAAATCTCATTTGGAAAACTCTCCTGCAAACTTGCACACCATTTGGAAGCAGTTAACCATCCCATTTAGGGGAGGCAAATCATTTGCTGACTCGGTTTTACAAATGACTAACTGCAGATGTCATATCTATAGCTCTGAGAATACAGAATTGTGGACACATTTGTCCAGCAAAAATTGAGCTGCTGTGTAGGGACAGGAACAGGTATCTGTTTCACAAACCATTTGACTTTTGTCAAGCGAAATAAGTGGAAACACTGGTTTTGGTCTCACTGCACCTAATATAGACATTTCTGAACTCCTGCCTGTAAGATGCAGTACATTTCTTGGTAGAAACTTGCACTGTTTTTTGCACCTGCAAAAAACCAGCGACACCTAGTGGTTAATCTGGACTAATTTTGGTTGTATTTCCTGTGGGCTCCTCAGGGTGGGAGGTAGAATTCAAGCACACCATCTGTGAAGTCTCACTGCTATCATTACATGTCTCTCTAACTGAAATACAGTAGAAACTGCTTGTATTTTTACACCAGAAAGACTGAACTACCCACTGACAACTGAAAGCAACCCCTGAACAATGAACAATTATTCCACTCTGAGGAAAGGCCATGCAATGAATACCAGACATCTATCGATAATTTACTGTGTTAGTTGCTGTGTGGCAGCAGTCTCCTTGCTGTAATGAGAGCATCGAGCCCACCATTGCACTACTTGAACCTTAACTGTGCTGTGTTGTTATCCTTAAGCTATAGATTTCTAGCCAAGGATCCATTCTTATCTCCCGCCTTCATAGTCATTATCAATGACACATCTAGGTGCAGATTTAGCTGTCACTGCTGGAGCTGTCCATTCAAAACAGTGAACTTGTGGACTGGGAAAACCAGAGGCAGGATTGAAAATATAAACTTACGAAACAGAACAGAAGGAACAAAGGAGTAAGCAACAGAAAAGCTGGCCTATTGGAGAAGGGGTGGAATTTCATTGAGGTGTAAACTGGAAATCTGAACTCACCAATTCTCTGAATACTGCCAAATGAAAATGTCTTCTTAGCTGTTGTGACAAACCCATGCTGTGGTTCAAATAGGATCATTTTGATGAGACTGTGTTTTATGACTTTATGCTCCAAGTTTCAGCTTGCATTCAGTGCAGAAGTCTCATCTACAACTTGAGTTCAAACAAATGAAGCTTGCTACTGTCACCAGACATCACTTTGTGCTATTGCATGCGGTTCCCTAATGGAAAATTGCTGCATTGGACAGGAAAGAAAAAGTGCTTGGTGTGTGCAAACAAAAGATGTCTTCAGTTTGGCATGAGCAGTTTGATGCAGAAGATCAAATCCATTAATACCCCATATCTTCACTTCACCAGTAACGATCTGTCATTTCCCTAGACAAACAACATTGACTCCTGTGATGAAGAGTGATTTCACTGATCACTTTGTGCTTGGATGCTGACAAACTGGTCAACTTTGAGTTGAAATTTCAATTCTTAAAACTGGACAGATGACTAAAAAGCCGTGAGATGGACTAGGGGGATGAAGACTGGCAAATGACCCATTTTCACTGAGTTTGGTCTGGTAGATTGGATCATTAGCTTTCCAGGAATTAGCCGGGTATCAAGGGAGACATACAGTGAATACTGACACAGTTGCTTCCCCACCCCCATTTCCAGTGAGCAGTGAGGTCTTGCATTTGCAGTAATCGTGTAATGATTTGGGTTATGGTATAGTACAGTGTAGGGCATTCTGTTTTTATTTCTAAGGTCAGTTAGAGTATCCATTTTTCTGTATAATGGAGGAATGAAGGAAATGTGGTTACTTAGAAGAAAACACTTGTAAAAATAGAAATGTGGCTACAGGAGAAATAATTCACACTAACTGGAAGAGTAAAATCCATTCTTAGGTTGCCATGCAGCCACATTCCCACTCTCTAAAAGGTGCTGCATGACCAGCATTTCACCTGGCACCAGCGAGTGGGTGAGGACAGAGAGGAAAAGGGAACAGACTGAATAGAGACTCCCGCTCCCCCATAAAAAACTCACATGGCAAGCATAGCTGAATCAACATGAAGTAAGTTGGGCCCAGCTATTAAAAAATATTTCAAATCAGTGGGACCTAGGCACCAAACTGTCTGAAGATCGGGGCCATAGGAGCTAGATTGGATCATACGCATGGCCCATCTCTTCTAATACATCATCTCCTCAGAAGGAGTGGAAGTCTGCAGTTGTGAAGTTCCTCGCAGAGACAAGGAGAGAGCAGGAAAGCAGCTGTGCCTGTTGCAGAGGTCTTTTATGGGTTTGGCAGAGCTCCGTGCTTCCCTACTCCCACGGAAACGGCTTGCCGCACCCTGTGTGTGTGTTTTTGTGTCAAAATGACAGTGAATTTCACCACTGTGGGTGCTTGAAAAGCATGCTGAAGATAAGAAAGAATATTGCCCACCACATTCATCCAATATAACTGGTTTTGTAATCTGCTTGCAGTATAATTAGGAAAAAGGGAATAAAAATCAAGCCAGTGGTGTTGCAGGGCAGAAGCCCTTAATGGGATGATACAGCATACAGTAGGTAAGTCTTTTATGAAAATATTTAGGTAAAATATAAGTAATTTAGGGGCATCCCTATCAGGGCTTGCACTTCCAATTAAATTTAAAAAAATCTCATCAACAAAAAACCCCTCTGGCTCTTGCCTCATTACTACAGCTCAAAATAAGTCATGGAGTTCAGGGAAACTGATTTCTCGTGACCTGCCATGATTTTCCCGACTGCCTGCAATTTTTCCGATCTTCCACAGCTTTCCCCACCAGCATGCATACAATCTGTACTCTTCTGGCACTAGGACCCAGGAGGCAGCATGCAAATGCAGGGCAGCAGGCAGGAGAGTCCACCAGCGGAGTGTCATGTAGAATGCAGAGGGGTGCTGGAGGCTGGACAAGAAGTGTAAATGTTATATTTTGCAATACTTTATTGTTAAAAATGTACATTTTTGTGTCCATGATCATACCATAATTTTATTCCTTTTCACCATGACTGTTCTATGATTTTTGCCCAAGTTTTCATGACAAATTCATAACCCTACTCATTAGAAAGAATATACTTTAGTCCTGCAGTGATGTGACATTTCCACACTTAGCATTCACGGTACATGGCTTCATTCAGTTGTCAGAAGCCATCGTTTTCAAAAGGGGCTTGTGATTTAGGTGTGATTTTCAGGACATGCAGAGCACCCACCTTGAGCTTTTGACAATCCCGCTTTGTGTCTCGCTGCATCTTTGGGCACCTGCAGACCTTGGAAGATCTGGCCCTAAACTCCTAGGCCTAGATCCCCAAAGACATTCAGGCTTCTAACTTCCAGTTATTTCAATGAGGTGCCAAATTTGTCTCAGTGTCCTTGTGCCTGCCATGAGGGCAAAACCCAAATGCATTAGCACTGCAGTCCTGATTCTGCTTTAACTGAAGTCAGCTGCAGCTTTGCCGTGCAGTGGAAAGATGTCGGGATGATGTCCAAAGTGTGCAGCAGCATTAATACCTGCTGTGTCGATCTGTAGGAATCAGGGGGGGCATGTCGGTGTCTCTTAAAACGAAGCTGCTGCCTCACTGAAAACTTTCCATATAGAAACAGCCCTGTTTCTGTACTCCTCTCAAACATCACCTCCCTCCTCCCCTCTCTCCCAATATCTTACCACTCTCCAGACACCCCTGCTCTTTGTGTTTGTATTTCCGGACAGTGGATCTAATGCTAGGGAGCCAGGCAACAAGCATTCTACTTCCAATATTGCCTTCCCCTCCTTGGGTAACCTTAAGTGAGTCGCTTGAACTCTTCTTTTGCTCTAGGGTTCCCTGGGTCTGTGTGTGCTGGGGAAAGGAGCTGTGGAGGTTGGCTTTATCTAGCTGACCTAATGCTGGCACCAGGTGTGTTTTGGGGAGGGGTGCATGGAGGAAGACTGAGTGTGCTGGAGAGGTGGATAGTCAGAGCAGTTGAGCGTGAGGAGCTACGTTTTGGGTGTAGGTTTGTGATCTGCTGGCTGAGGAGATATGGTGCATCGTATCAGAGAGTCAGAGCTGGAATAAATAGCTTAGCCCATGTTGTTCATCTCCCTGCCAATTCAGGCTATTCCCTGGTGTAAGGTACATTTGCTAGAATGCTGTTGAGTCTGCGTTTAAATGTCTCCCACCATTTCCCTCGAGAGATGACTCCACAGCCTAATAGATCCCACTTGTCAGGCAGATGTGCATATCCAACTTGAATTTGCCCTCCCATGCTCCTCGCTGCTTATAGCTGATTCTGCTATAGCTCTGCTTCCTCTGCTCACACACCCTTTACGTGCAAGCTGTGATCATTCCTGATCAAAGCTCAGTTCTTTTGAATCAGTCCCTCTAGCCATTTTGAGGGGGCTGTCACAGCGTAACGGGCCCTTGAAAGGAAATGAGTTCAGCTCCCCTGTGACGAGTTAGCTGATGCCTCGCAGATGGGTGATGAAAGGCACCTGATTCCGATAAAGTTAGGAAGTCCATTTAAGAAAGAGGGGGAGATCTGAAGGAGCTCCTGAAGGAAGACTGTCACTGCAAAGAGGGACAAAGTGCTGCAGAACCACTGTGAAAATGGAGAAGGGGTTTGGCAGGAGCTCCAGGTTAGTACAGTGAAAGGAGGGAGTCTATGCGTCTTTCAAAGGATTCTGAGATCTAGAGAGGGAGTAAAAAGGGAGCATTATGGCTATGTCTACACACACATGGTTATTTCAAAATAAGGATTTTGAAATGAGTTATTTCAAAATAAAATCCTTATTTTGAAATAAGTTAATTCGAATTAGCAAAATGTTAATTCGAATTAAGGGAAAGCCTGCAATCCAAATAGCTGTTATTTCGGAAGGGATATTTCAAAATAAAGCCGTTTGGACCTGTTGTTTCGAAACAGTTGTTTTGAAACAACAGTGTTGTTTCAAAACAACAGGTCTAAATGGCATTATTTCGAAATAACCCTTCTGAAATAATGGCTGTTTCGAAAACATCGAGGTTTTACTTTTTCAGAATGACGATTCTTATTTCAAAAGGATGAATTCTGTCCTTTCAAAATAAGAAAACGTCATGTAGACCTAATTTCTTCTATTTTGAAATAACGAGTATTATTTCGAAATAAAAGTGCCGTGTAGACATACCCTATGAGTCCGGGGTCTCTGGACTAGGAAAAACCCATGGACCATGGTGTTCCTGGCAGTACGCCATGGAGATAGGGGAATGACTTGGCAAGACTTGGGCTTGGAAGGGAATTTTCCCTTGAACTTAATTGTCTAGAGCTCTGGGTTTTTATCACATTCCTCTGTAGCATGGGACATGGCTCACTTGCTGAATGATTCTCGGTATCTTAAAGTCTTCAAATCATGATCATTTCTTCAAATCATGATTTATTGCAGGAACTGATGGGTGAGGTTTCATGGCCTACATTGTGCAGGAGGTCAGACAAGATGATTACATTGGTCCCTTCAGACCTTAGAGTCCATGAGTCTAAGACCCATATCCTAAGGTAAGATCCAAGAAAAGCTATTAAATAACTGATAGCAACAGGGGCCCTTAATGGAGTGGAATATGGGTGTGAAGACCATATATGTGAGGCAACAGAAACTTTGTGTATCTTTGGTTTCAAGAAATACAGGGATCATCTGAGGCATGAGCCTGGACTTGAGGCTTGTTGTCTCTCATTCTGTATCAGTGGTAAGAGGAGAAACTGAGGCAGGCTAGACTTGTAATGCCTCAACCAACTGGAGGGGTTGATTTGAGGTGGGGATCCATTGAGGAAGTTCACAACATTGTTTCCCTTTTCATTGAAAAATGATGTAGACATTTTTGTCTATTTTGCTATCCTTTAAGAAAACTGGCAAAGCTCTTGTATGGTTGGCTGTGGTGTGAAATGGACTGTTCCTGGTGTCACATTTTCCTGAAACTTTCTGGGACCAGGAAAATAGCAGAAAAGTTCCTCAGGAAGAGTTTAATGAAAGACCTCAAAATAATAGCTTTTGACTTGGACCAACTGAGTTATTTACTGAGTCCCTTTATTAATTAGATCTGGTTGGTGAAGGTATTGCCATTTTGTGAAGTATTTTTTATATTTTGACATTTAATTTTGTTCCTATCTGGCAAGAAAACAAAAATGTTTGAGATATTCCTGGAATAGGAATAGTGCCTTAGCTTAAGGGCAAGTTGGCTGGTGAATTGACCAAGAGCTGCTGGCTGACCAGCCCAGATTGCTCTGGAGCCAAGAACTTTAGAGGACTCCCAGGGCTTCCATTCTCCCAGCTCTTCCTCAGTCCAGCAGGATGAAAATCTAGAAGGTGTGTGTTGGTGTTTTTAGTTGCCTAAGTACATTTATAATCTGGCCCTTTTGACCTAAGTAGCTAATTCAAAAGGTGGCTCACTGGCAAAATAGTGTAACTGAAATATCATGGAAGTTCCTTGTATCAAGGTGTCAGTCTCAGTTTTTTAGAGACTTATAAGTGGACACCAGTCACCTGCTCCTAGTTTTGTTTGCCACAGCCGTAAATGGGACATAAAAGACCCAAAACGTGGGCCACACAAGCAAGCTATTGATACAGGAAACTTAGAACATGGTGGGATTCCTTCCACTAGCACCAATAGATTTTTGTAACCTTTCTCAGGATGCTGGTGTGGAGTAGAAATAGAAATTAGGGTAATACTTACAGATATTTAATCTTTTCCCTTGGATTTTAATTTCTGAAGCTACATGATGGCTATGTCCACACATGAGGTTATTTCGATACAAGTTGTTTCGATACACGTTGTATCGAAATAACGCCTTATTTTGAAATAAGTTAATTCGAATTAACAGTTTGTTAATTCGAATTAAGGAAAAAAAGCAGGAATCAAAATAGCATGTTCAGGCAACAGTTATTTCGAAACGAATCACCGTTGTTTCAAAACAACACGTTCAGACAGCATTGTTTCTAAACAATCATTTTGAAACAATGTTGTTTCGTCCCCACATGGGGTTTAAGTTGTTTCGAAACAACAGCATTGTTTCGAAACAACGGAACCCATTGTTTCAAAACAATGGTGCGTCGTGTGAACATGGCCTTACTTATTTCGAAACAACCTCTGTTGTTTTGAAATAAGACTGCTGTGTGAACACACCCAATCAGCACAGGCCATGCCAGCTCTCTCACAAGCAGAAAGGCTAAGAAGGCATATTTTGAGATCAGCCCTCTCATGTGCACTGTTACATTTATTACATTACAGCCATGTTTCCCAGCTGCTAGAAAAAAATTAAACTAAGCAGCACAAGTGAACAGCAATGGAAAAGAAACACACTGTAAAGCTGAGAATGATCTTGAATAGCTCCATAAAACTGGAGCATACTGTTTGGTCACTAAATGTATGTGTGTAGTACAGAGTTCCAGCCAGGGTGGGGTAAACAAAGCAGACAAAGGTGGAACTCAAGCTGTGTGGAAGCTTCTCTGTTGGTGTTTAAAATTGTGGTTGTTTTCTTAAATAAAACCAGTTAACAACAAACTTTTTCCAAATAGCACTGTAATGGTGGATTGCCAAGATTTTAACAGCAAAAAAGCTTGTGTTTGGTTCAAGACAGATTTTGATGATGGCCTTAGACTGACAACTTTCTCTTCAGTGATTTTTGTTTTCAGCTAGAAATGCACAATGGAAAGAGAAACAAGTAATGGCCCTGGGCTACAATCCAGGTTTGTTTCCACCTCAGCCTAGTTCTTTTGCATTGATTTCCACCTCTAAGTTAACGGGTTGGGAGACATAATTAAAGCACATAGAACAGGATCCAACATAAATGACAGGCGTATGTGTTTGAGAAGTGAATAATCAAGACCCTTCCACCCCCAAACCTTTTGAATAATCCTTAGTATTCTTTTGAAGGAAAGGAAGAACAATTGCTCTGACTGATGAATCCGATGTATCCGCAATCTTCACATTATATGTACCCCAATAACGACAGCTGATAGTGTAAGGAGTTTGTGCTAGTAGTTAGCATTAATGAATACCAACTCCTCTTCTGCCATGGGAACAAATGCTGATTATTTAATCAATAGTGTGTTTTGTTAAATAGCTTTCAAATTCTAGTGCTTTTTTCATCCCCCTTTCCCCCCACCATCCCCACTGTGAGTTGAATTTTCTGAGCACTGCTAACACTCTTTAGGCTATGACAATTAATACCTTTTCTGTGGTCTATTTTTTTTAAAGGCAGGTAATAAAGAAAGAAATCATACAACACTGGTGCTGCATCAGGCTTTTGTACAATTGAATCACTTGACTCAGCCTGCATAGGGCCTAAACTGCAGAGAGCAAACAACAGGGCCAGGGTAGAACTGGAACAAACACGGATGTCATGATGGCAGGAGGCTGAGCATCATGGCAGAAGCAAGGGGCAGGTGGGCCCAGGCTGCTGAGTGATGCAAATCAGTACTGTTCCACTGAAATTCAAGAATTTTGGCCGATTTGCATGCTATGGAGCCTAGTTCCCAGCAGCAGCCTTTAGAGACCTTGTGCCTAACTTCCTGGTGAGTTTAGGGTATCTTTTCATGGCTCCATGGGGGCAAAGCTGTGCTAATGCTACCCTTTGGCAGATTCCCCAAACAGTCCTCCATCCCTGTTGCTGGTCAGGATGAGCTGGGTAATACCTAGTAGGGACAGCTGACGAGTTTCCTTAGCATCTGAGTCTCTGTGCGGTGAGGGACATAATGCATGGGATGGGATCTGGAATCCGCTTGAAAACGTTGGCTTAGAATGCCCAATCTATTTTTGGGCGGGGGGGTGTTTACGAACCTAGAGTTTTGGAGAAATTTTCTTTAACTTCTCCTATAAAGCACCAGTGTTAAAGGCCAGCTTTGTGTCTCCTTTTCTTGTTCACTAACTACACCAATTACCCTGTGTGGTAAGATGGAGGGAGTACACTCGAGCAAGATAGGCAGTAGGACAGGAATTTGACATGTGCGAGAAGACTGGGATTGGTGAGGCAAAGAGACTGGGGTGTTGTGAAAATTCATTTGTGGATGTGAGGAACTCAAATACTGTAACAATGGACACTCTAGGAAACCCCAGGAGGGACTTCTGTCATCATGGCAGGGCTTGAAGAGTGTACAGTAAATAAGACCAAAAGCCACACACAGGAATACAGCACAGATTTACCAGAGTTAGACTGTGCCGGACTAATCTGTTTCCTTTCAAGGATCAAAAGGGGCTGGAGCACATGACTTATGAGAAGAGACTGAGATAACTGATCTTATTTAGTCTGCAGATGAGAAAAGTGTGTGTGTGGGGGGATTTGATGACAGTATTCAACTACCTGAAGAAATGTTCCAAACAAGATGGAGCTGGACTGTTCTCATTGGTGGCAGATGACAGAGCAAAGAGCAAAGAGCTGAAGTTGCAGTAAGAGCAAACTCATTTGGACATTGGAAGAAAACTTTTTTCATTAGAACAAACAAGGAGCCTGGTGGCACATTTTAAAGACTAACAGATTTATTTCTCACATGAGTTTTCCTGGGAGAGAATCACATTTCTTCAGATGCTTGAAGATGGGGTTCTTACAGAATGGGAGCAAAATAAATCTCCCTGCTTTTTGTATTAGGAGGGTGGTGAAGAACTGGAATGGGTTACACAGGAGAGCATGAATCTCTATTTTTAGAGGTGTTTAAAGCCTGGTTTGACAAAACTCTGGCTGGGATGATTACTTTGTGTTTGGTTCTGCTTTGAGCAGGGCATTTGACCAGGTAACCTTCTGAGGGCCCTTCCAACCCTCATCTTCTATGATTCTATAATTTTTTTTTTAGTTTAGAAAAATGCATTACATCTAACCTATGTAGACCTCAATAAAGCATTAGACATTGTAGCATGTGGGGAATTATTATAAAGTGAGAAAAGATGGGGATTAGAGCAGGATTTTAAAACAGGTAAGGAACAGACTATAAGGGAGAAGACAATGGCTTGTCCTGAATAGAGAACTATCAGGTTGGCAAGACATTACCAACAGAGTTCTCAAGAACTGGTCTTGGAGTTCATCTGAGACCATGTCTACACTACAAAATTGTCAGATGAATTTATGTTGCCTTACAGCCTCCATAGTGATCCCATTATTTCTACACTTTGCCCCTTGTGTCTGCAGTTCTTGGCCTCACCAAGAGTGTTAGTATCAATTGTCCTGTCAGTGTGGGGCATTGTGGGACATCTGCTGAAAGCCAGTAACAGTCAACGTGAGCAATGCAATCTCTATACTGATTCTCTATACTGATATTGTAATGACTTAACTATGTCGATTTTCATTCTATACTACTAGGGGAGGTGGAATTATCAAGTGAACATAGCAGAGAACTTACGGTAGCAGGAGCAAAATTTAAGTGCAGATACTTCCATAATTAGTCAGTATAAGCTGCCTTATATCAACCTAATTCTGTAGTGTAGACATAACATTATATAATATTTGCTAATGATCTTGACACAGAAAGTAGGAAGATGCTAACAAATTTTGCTGATAACACGAAGTTGGTAGGCATTGTCAATACAGAGGAGGATCAGAATATTATACAGGAAGAATTGAATGACCTTGTGGACTGTCAATTAAAGAAGCGTGATATATTTAACATTTCAAAGTCATGCACTTTGGCACTAATAGCAAGAATTTCTGCTATAAGCTGGGGTCTTAATTGGAAAACACAGAGGGAGAGAAAGACCTAGATGATCAATCATGGGGTGAGTGAGCCACTAATGTGATGCGGCCATTAAAAAGGTGAAGACGTTCTAGAATCATACCAGATGAGGTACATCCAGTAGTGATAAAGAAATATTAGTGCCATAAGACAAGGCCACATCTGTAATACTGTGTGCAGTTCTAGTTCCAGTCTGAATTCCTCTTTCCTGAACAAATACAGAGAAGGGCAAGTGGGATGAGCAGAGGATAGAAAGCCTATTTTACCGGAGCAGATTGGAAGAGTTTGTCTTGAAAGATACAGGTTAAGAGGGACATTGGAGTGCTCTCTGTAAATACGTCAAAGGGTAAACTCCAGGAAGGAGGAAGAGCTCCTTAAAATAAAGGACAATGCTGAAACAAGAATAATACATATATCACTGACCATAAATAAACTTAGTATGGAAATTAGGTTTCTAACCATCCGGGGTGTGAGGTTGGAGAACAGTATCCCAAAACTAGCAGGCAAACAAGCTAGCTAGTTTTAATATGGAGCTTGATACATTTATGAAAAGGATTACATGACAAAGTTGACTGTAATAGCAGGGGACTGGACACAATGACCCAGGAAGTCTCTTCCCATCCTGTGTTCTATGAGCAATGAGGAGAAAACAAACATTGAACAGCTACTTATTAAACTGACACCATCCATTGGCTTGCAAACAGGGGAGTTTGAGAGGGAAAGAGTTGGTGACACCCTGAGAAGGAGGTGAAGGCAATCCCCTAGCTGAAGAAGCAAGGGAGAGAGCAAAGCTTGGGTGAGTGAATTGCTAACTGTGTGTTTGTGTCTTTCCCTACAGGTGATTTCTCTTAGTTGTCAGTTACTGTGGGAATTGGGACTGTGATTGTGTGATTGTCTGGGGGCTGTTTGTACTATTGTTCCTTGCTCACCTTTGATCACCAGCTTCAGTCAGTCTAGTGATCATCCTTCCCCTGTGTGTTTATCAAGGGGCAAGGGCTGACCTAAGCAGAGAAGGCCTTAAAAGCCAGTGTTTGAGTGACCAGGGGGACTGAAAACAGGGGAGTTTGAGACGGAATTTGGGGAGGCCAAGATGGTGAAGAGGAGCCACACTGCTTGCGCCTGCACCCCTTTCGTCTCCTCCACCTGTGCATGTAGCCAGGCAGACATCCTCAGCATGGATATCTCTACTCAGATTCTGGTGTGGACTTGCAGGGACTGTGGTCTGTATTTCCCAGTAACAGACGATCAAGCTTGAGAGATGACTCAGTGTGACAGGTGTCTTCTGGTGGAATCTCTCAGGAGCAAGTGGGAGAGTTACAGCAGGAGGTGTCTAGGCTCAGGAGTATCCATGCCCTGGAGAAGTTCCTCGATAGTATCCATGAAGAGACGTAAAAGGAGGAGGATACTATCCAGGTGCTGAAGACTTCTGCCCCACAACTGGAGAAGGATGGGATGCCTATGGGAGAGGGAGGACATTGGCAGCTGGTTACCTCAGGCAGCAGACAGTCCTCCACCCCTGCTCACATCCCACCCTCCATTGTGGTGAAGAACTGCTATGCGGCACTAGAGAAAATGGATGAGGTGGAAGAGGAGATGCCGTGCATCCCTGAGGCTGGGAGGATCACAGCAACCACAGCTAGGAGGAAAAGTAGGATTGTGGTGGTTGGGGACTCACTTCTGAGGGGGACTGAGGCAGCCATTTGTGGCCCTGACAAGGCCTCTCGGGAAGTATGCTGCCTGCCAGGTGCCCGTATCTGAGACATTATGGAGGGACTGTCAAGAATCATCTGCCCCTCTGACTACTACCCCATGCTACTCATCCATGTGGAACCAATAATACTGCGAGAGGTGATCCTCGGCAGATCAAAGGTGACTACAGGGCTCTGGGAGCGAGGGTGAAGGAGTTTGGAGCACAGGTGGTGTTCTCCTCAATCCTTCTGGTCAAGGGGAGGGGACTGAGCCGAGACAGATACATCCTGGAGGTGAACGCCTGGCTGCGAACATGGTGTTGTCAGGAGGGCTTTGGCTTCCTCAGCCATGGGGTGCTGTTCCAGGAAGAAGGACTGCTGGGCAGAGATGGACTCCATCTGTTGAGGAAGGGGAAGAGCATATTCAAACTCAGACTGGCTGACCTTGTGAGGAGGGCTTTAAACTGGGTTTGAAGAGGGAAGGAGACCAAAGCCCACAGGTAAGTCACAATGTGGGGGACCTGGGGGAAGGGATGGAACTTGGGGGTTGCCAGGACTGTAACACCAGCAATAAAAGAAAGGGTAGTTGGAACTTGGAGGGGGGGATCAAATAATTGTCTTAAGTGTTCTAATGAAGCCCTAATACCTGAGTTGAGTGGGTGAGGATAATAGTGTGAGAAAATGCAAGGAGGTAGATGCAATAGAACTGAAAATCGACAGGGGGAAGTAGGGCAGTCAGCCCGGTATTTTAGGTGCCTGTGCACAAACGTGAGGAGCCTGGGAAACACGCAGAAAGAATTGGTAGTACTGGTGCAGACAAGGAAGTATGCTAGAATTGGAATAACAGAGATGTGGTGGGGTAGCTTGCATGACCGGAGCTCTGCCATGGATGGGTATAAATTGTTCAGGAAGGACAGGCAGGGAAGAAGAGGGGGAGGAGTAGCACTATACGTAAAGGAGCTCTATGACTGCTCAGAGCTCCATTATGGAAGTGGAAACGAGCCAGTCAAAAGTCTGTGGGTTAAGTTTAGAGGAGAGGGCAATAAGGAGGATGTAGTGGCAGGTGTCTGCTATTGACCGTCACACCAGAAGGAGGAGGTAGATGAGGCATTCTGTGGACAACTGGCAGAAGTTTCTAGATCACAGGCCCTGATACTGATGGGGGACTTCAATTACCCTGACATCTGCTGGGAGGCCGATACAGCAGTGCACAGGCAATCCAGGAAGTTTTTGGAGAGTGTTGAGGACAACTTCCTGATACAAATGCTGGAGGAACCAACTAGGGGCCTTGCACCTCTTGGCCTGCTGCTCACAAACAGAGAAGAATTGATCAGGGAAGTAGAAGTGAATGGAGACCTGGGCAGCAGTGATCATGAGATGGTAGAGTTCAGAATCCTGATCAAAGGAAGAAAGGAAAGAAGCAAAAGGCAGACCCTGGACTTCAGAAAAGCAGATTTTGGCTCCCTCAGGGAACTGATTGACAGGATCCCTTGGGAGGCTGATATGAAGGGGAAAGACATCGAAGAGAGCTTGCTGTATTTTAAAGAAACTGTGTTAAGGGAACAGGAAGATACCATTCTGGTGAGCAGAAAGAACAGGAAATGTGGAAGGTGCCTTATATGGCTTAACAGAGAACTCTGCACTGAGCTAAATCATAAAAAGGAAGCTTACAGGAAGTGGAAGCTAGGACAGATGACTAAGGAGGCATATAAAGACATTGCTTGGGGCTGCAGGGATAAAATCAGAAAGGCCAAAGGACAAATGGAGTTGAAGCTAGCAAGGGATCTGAAGGATAACAGGAAGAGGTTCTACAAGCATGTCAGCAACAAGAAATGATCAGGGATGGTGTAGGTCCTTTACTGAATGGGGCAGGTATCCTCATGATGGAGGATGAGGAAAAAGTTGAAGTGCTCAATTCTTTTTTTACTTCAGTTTTCACAGGCAGAGCCAGCCCCAGGCCCACTACACTGGGTATGAGAGATTAGAGAGGAGAAGAGAGGTCCTTGGTGATGGAAGGTCAAGTTTGGGACTAGTTAATGAAGCTGGATGTGCACAAGTGCACAAGATGGGGCCAGATGAACTATATCCCAGGGTGCTGAGGGAGTTGGGTGATGAGATAGCAGTACCATTGGACGTTATCTTTGAAAACTCATGGCAAACAGGGGAGGTGCCAGAGGACTAGAAAAAAGCAAATATAGTACCTATCTTCAAGTAAGAGAAAAAGGAGGATCTGGGGAATTACAGACCTGTCAGCCTCACCTCAATCCCTGGAAAAATCATAGAGCAGCTTCTCAAAGAATTCATTCTGAAACAGTTGGAGGAATATAGAGTGATCAGGACCAGTCAACATGGCTTCACCAAGGATAAATTGTGCCTGACCAATCTCATTGCCTTCTATGATGAGATGACTGGATTTGTGGATGTGGGAAGAGCTGTTGATGTGATATACCTCAAATTTAGCAAGGCTTTTGATACAGTTTCCCACAGCATTCTCATCAGCAAGTTAAGGAAGTATGGGTTGGATATGTGGACTGTAAGGTGGACAAAGAACTGGCTAGATCAATGGTTTCAGCAAGTAGAAATCAATGGCTCCAGGTCTAGTTGGCAACCAGTAATGAGTGGTGTGCTCCAAGGGTCGGTCCTGGGACCAGTTCTGTTCAACATTTTCATTAATGATCTGGATGATGGGACAGATTGCACATCAGTAAGTTTGCAGATGACACCAAGCTTGGGACAATGGTAGACACGCTGAAGGGCAGGGACAGGATTCAGGGAGACCTAGACAAATTGGAGCAGTGAGGCTAATAGAAATCTCATGAGGTTCAACAAGCACAAGTGCAAAGTCCTGCACTTAGGACAGAAAAACGCCATGCACTGCTACAGGCTGGGGAGTGATCACCTAAGTAGCAGTACTGTAGAAAAGGACCTGGGGGTCATGGTGGATGGGAAGCTGGATATGAGTCAGCAGTGTGCGTTTGCTGCCAAAGAGGCCAATGGCATACTGGGCTGCATCAGAAGTGTTGCCAGCAGATTGAGAGATGTGATCATTCCTATCTATTCGGCACTGGTGAGGCCGCATCTGGAATACTGTGTCCAGTTTTGCGCTCCCCACTACAATAAGGATGTGGACAAATCAGAAAGAGTCCAGCACAGGGAAACAAAAATGATCAAGGAGTTGGAGCACAAGACCTATGACGAGAGACTGAAGAAACGAGGCTTGTTTAGCCTGCAAAAGAGAAGACTGAGGGGAGATTTGATAGCAACCTTCAGCTACTTGAAGGGATTCTCAAAGAAGGACGAAGCTCGGCTGTTCTCAGTAATAACAGAGGACAGAACAAGGAGCAATGGTTTCAAGTTACAGCTGGCGAGGTCGAAGTTGGATGTTAGGAAAAACTTTCTTACTAGGAGAGTGGTGAAGCATTGCAATGGGCTACCTAGGGAAGTGGTGGAATTTCCATCTTTGTAGATATTTAAGGCTCAGTTAGACAAAACCCTGGCTGGGGTAATTTAGTGAGAGTGGTCCTGCTTTTTTGGCAGGTGGTTGGACTAGATGACCTCATGAGGTCCCTTCCAACCCTATGATTCTATGATCCAACTTAGGCACTGAATGAAGCAGGAGTCCAATGGGAAAAATACCGGCTATGTCCACACATACATCGTTATTTCGAAATAAGTTATTTCAAAATGAGTCATTTTGAAATAGTCCTTATTTTAAAATAAGTTGATTCGAATTAAGGTAAAACCTCGAAGTGAAATAGCATGTCCAAACACAGGACTTGCTATTTTGCTTTAGGAGAGGGGCACCATGGGAGGTGTGGCAACATGGCCCCCTCCCAGGGCCATGCCCCCACCCAATATAGGCTAAAAGGAAGGCACCCTGGGAAGGAAAAGGGCAAAAGTGGTATTTTGAAATAATGGTTATTTCAAAATAACACTTCCGAACAGCATTATTTCAAAGTAACTGTTTCAAAATAACAGCCGTTTCGATTTAAAGAAGTTTTAAGCTATTTTGAAATGATGGCTCTTATTTTGAAATGACGGATCCCATCATTTTGAAATAAGAATATGTTGTGTGGACCTAATCTATTTTATTTTAAATAATAAGTGTTATTTTGAAATAAAAGAGACGTGTGGACATACCCACTATGTGCTTGTGTAATTAAACACCAACAAGGGGGTTGAAGTAAGGGTGCACATGCAACCCCAGTTCTGGCATTTCCTAACTTTTGAATGCTTGACTTTGAAACCTTTTTTCTTTTTTAATATACATAAAGACCAGTGAGACTGGGACACAACAATTGTCTATCTAGCCTATTATCCTCTGTTCCAATATTGGCCAATGTCAGGTGCTTCAGAGGAATGAACAGGTAATCGTCAAGTGATATATCCCATCAACTAAATATAGCGTGAGTGTAATTATATTTACCTTCCTATGTAAAACACTTTGAGATCTATGGATGAAAATTACTCCATGGCAGTACAGGTTTATTATTAATAATGACTGTTCTGTATCGTTCATAACTGGAAGATAATACAGTCATTGTGCCTTTGTTCTTTTACTGATCTCTGTGTATATAAGACCATAGAAATGTAAGGCTGCAGGGGATCCGTGAAGCCACCCATTTCTGTCACTCACCCTGCTGCTAAGGCAGAAATAATTAAACTTAAACCATCCCTGATAAGTGTTTCTCTAACCTGTTCTTAAAAATGTCTAGTAATGAGGATTCCACGGTGTCCTTAGGTAATGTGTTCCAGTGTTCATTTATAGCTTGAATTTTTTTTTTACTAATATCCAACTTAAATCTCCCTTGCTGCAAACTAAAGTGGGCATTTCTTGTCCTATCCTCACTGGACATAGAGAACAGTTGGCCACTTTTCTCTTTATAATAACCTTTGGAAATTTGAAGAGACAGAGGGAGAGATCATGTCTGCCTCTCAGTCTTCTCTTCTCTACACAAACCTGCCCACTTTTTAAATCTCATAACATTTTTATTGCTTTCCTGTGGACTTCCTCTACCTTGTCCACATCCTTCCTAAAGGCTGGCACCCAGAGCTGAATGTAGTGCTCCAGCTGAGGCCTTACACGTGCTGAGTAGAGTGGGGCCATTATTTTCTATGACCGACATAGTCACTGCTGTTAACACACCCCAGAATGAAAATTTCTTTTACCACAATATTACCATGTTCTTGGCTCACATTCAATTTGTGACCATTATTACTCTAGATCTTTTTCTATAGCTCTTTTACTTCCAATATGTAGTACTTTGCCCTTGTTTTACTTGGGTTTCACCTTGTTGATTTCAGATCCATTCTCCAATTTATCAAGATCGTTTTGCATTAAAGTAACTCTGCAATGAACTTTTTTGTTAATTGCCTTAAATAATCAAGACCAAACAAGCAGAACCCTCTGCAAGAGATCATATATTACTTTTTAAAAAAAGATTTGTATGTGTTTTTAAGAACTAATATATTGTTGATGTCAAAAGCAAGCAATGTTACACATTTAAAATGTTTCCTGGTAGTGCTAAGCATTTCAGGTTTGGGGGAGGTTTATAAAGTCCTTTATTCCTGACATGTATAATGCCAACAGCTAAAATAAATGGGCTTTGACAATCACTCAGAATCAGATAGATCCTGAAGAACTAAAATCCTGATTTTTCAGGGGACTCCAGCAATAAAAGGCGATGTTCCCTCTAGGCTACCTATGTGCTGTCTTCTCCTAAATAAATGTTACAACACCCTAAGACACCACTTTGTCTCTCGTTTCTCATTATTTTAGACAGAGTCCCTTTGTAATGAATAATTGACATCGCTCTCTTCCTGGCAGTGATTTTAACTGAAGGATTCTCTGAATTTCAGCAAATGAGGACTGACTCAAAGTCCCGGAGAGCAGATGTTCCCAGCCTCCTATGGTTATTGTACACCCAGTTTGCTCTTAGGGCTTTTGCTTTGTTAGCTTTCCTAAGTATTATCAAAAGTTCCTACACAAATAGTTGCTTGAAG
The DNA here is from genome assembly GCA_007922195.1 of Podocnemis expansa. Lineage (NCBI taxonomy): Eukaryota > Metazoa > Chordata > Testudines > Podocnemididae > Podocnemis > Podocnemis expansa. The sequence goes on from ML682083.1 coordinate 6,375,068, forward strand.
GGATATCCTCTAATGAAAATATCACCTCACACAGCATGCCGCAGTAAGCAATAAGGAGGAGGGTTAAGGTTAATCTATGTCATTTATTAATGTGCATCAAACCCATCATGAATGTTATTCACTCTTTGTCTGCTCAGACTGACATTACTGATGTTTACATACTTGCATAGACTGGAACTGAGATGATATTAATGATATGGAGGATGGGCTGGATTTCATCCTCAACAAATTTGTCAGTCACACTAAGCTCAAAGGAGTGATAGCGATCCTGATGGGTAGGGATAGGGTACAGGGTGACCTAGACAAATTGGAGGATTGGGCCAAAAAATGTCTGATGAGGTTCAGCAAGGACATGTGCAGAGCCTTTACAGACGGTGAGCTGACTGGCTAGGGAGCAGTTTTGCAGAAAATGACCAGGGGGTGACAGTGGACTGGAAGATGGATATGTGCCAATCATGAAACCTTATTGCTGATAAGGTTAATGACACACTGGGCCACATTAGAAGAGTCCTTGCCAACAGACTAAGGGGAGAGATTATTGCCCTCTATTCAGCACCAGTGAGCCCATATCTGGAGTATTGTGTCCAGTTTTGGGCCCTTTCCATAGAAAAGATATGGACAAATTGAAGAGAGACCAGTGGAGGGCAAAAAATTATCCAGGGGCTGGAGCACATGACTTAAGGGGGGAGGCTGAGGGAAGTCTTTAGTCTGCAGAAGAGACTAACGAGGGATGGAATTGGTTCATAGCCTGCAACGACCTGAAGAGAGAATAGAGCTAGGCTGTTGTCAGTGGTAACAAATGACAGACTAGTAGCAATGATCTCAAGTTCAAGTGGGGGAGGTCTAGGTTGAATATTAGTAAAAACTTTTTTATTAGGAGGGTGGTGAAGTATTGGAATGGCAGGTGGTGGAATCTCTATCCTTAATGGTCTTCATTTATCCATTGATAGAATTCAACCATAATTTAATATAATAGCTACTGTATGCCACCAGTTTTCATACTTCAGGATTTAGCAAACTCCTGCCTAAGACTCAAAAGTGCTTGGTCATTTTAATCAATGTTGCTATAATGGGTTCTTATTCTGATATTAGTCTTTTAGACAATCAGCATATCACCTGTTTGTGTACACACACTATAATTTGAGAACTACTGCCTGTCTCCTTTTGCAAGTTGACTGTAAAAAATTTACCCATGCATCTGTTGACTGCTTAGTCTTTTGTTCTTTAAGAAGCTTTTCTCCAAGTCAGCACATGTCAACTTGATAGGTAAAGCCGAGGGAGAAGCAGATTTCCTTGGTGGCATAGCCATACTTAGTACGCACATTGTTTCACTGAGAAGTCTCTTATTGTAAGCTGAAAATAAATATCATATATTATAAAAAATGTATAATGTCTCATGTGATTTATATAAGCTCTTAGTGTTTTTACAATGGCTTTTTTCACTGTCCTTATCCACAAAGCACAAAAATTATACGCCAAGGGCTTAGTTTAACAATGAGCTAAGCATCAGTTTAGCAATGAATATTTCTCACCTGAAGAAAAAAATCCCTGAACATAATCCATTCTATCGGCAATGAGATGGTCATTGTGTTTCTGCTGTGAAATGTATTATCTTCCATAAGAAGAGATCCCCTCATTGAGCAGCTCCAGAGTGTCCAGCCCAGATTATTTTAGGTGAGACAGATGAGTCAGTTAAACCAGGTATCAGGAAGCTGACATTTCTGTGGAAATGTTGGGAACAACAGACTTTTAGTTATGATACAAAGATCAGGAAGGGGTGCTCTCTTTCCTTGCTGTATTGCACCAAGGAAACAATGACAGCAAGACATCCATAGCCTCCAGCAGCGGTTTCCCGAGACTCCCTCAAGAGATGGAATTTTGCCAGCTAAGTCTTATGTAACAGAATCTGCACTGCCTTAATTGTCTTTTCAATGCACTCTCAAGATTGTTTATGAAAATGAATTATACATTTTAAAATGATTATGCTTGTTGTTGTATTTTCCATTGCTGCATTACTGTGGGGACAATAAATATCCCTGTCTGATTTCCCCAGGGTGTGATTTAACTCAGTTACTTGGACTTTCAAAGTTAGCCTCCTAAATTTCATTTTATATGTATTAAACCTATTTCAGAGGCTTATTATTACTTCTATCTACAGTCCCTGTGGACTTGGGTTTCTTAACAAAGGCTAAGAACAGCATATTTGCCAGCAAACACAAGTTACCACACATTATTTCTAAACTAGCACATTTACTCTTATGGTTAAAGTGTTACAAAAAAATATTAAAATCAATGAGATCCTAAATATGTAATAAAAGCTTATCAGAGGTCACCCATCAGTCTTATGGGGTCTCAGTACACTGAAGTCCTTCCAACTCGTCTCTGGAAGGATTGGGTCTTCTTTGGACAAAAGGCCTTTTTCATTTGCTGGATCAGAAGGAAAGCAGTTAGTTTGTTTAAACTCCAGACTATTTATCCAAAAGTCCTTAGTCAATCTGTTTGTTTCTAGATAGTCCAGTTAGATCCAACATAAGCAGTGTCTCCAGGCGGTATTACTTTTCTAAGGGAATTACAGCCTGATGAACTGGCCTGATCAACCCCGAATGGTTTTAGTTCCTGGAGGCACTGTGGTCCCTCTCTCCCATTGTAAACAAACAAGGAGTCTAGTGGCACTTTTAAAGACTAATATTTATTTATCACATAAGCTTTTGTAGAAGAAAAGCATATGACAAAGTGGGATTTTCACCCACAAAAGCTTATGCAATAAATAAATTGGTTAGTCTTTAAAAGTGCCACCAGCTTCCTTGGCTATGTCCACACATAGACACTTATTTTGAAATAAGTTAATTTGAAATAAAATCGTTATTTCAAATTAACTTAAATCGAAATAAGCAAAAATCTCAAATTGAAATAGCAAGTCCAGATACAGGACTTACTATTTCAAATCAGGAGAGGGGCAGCATGGGAGGTGTGGCAACATAGTCCCCTGGCAGGGCCATGTTGCCAGCCAATATATAGAAAAAGGAAGGCACCGTGGGAAGGAGAAGGGCAAAAGTGTTAAATCAAAATAATGGTTATTTCGAAATAACACATCTGAATGGCATTATTTCGAAACAACTGTTTCGAAATAACAGCTATTTTGATGTCAGCCTAGGTTTTAGTATTTTGAAATAAGGTTCGGTATTTCAAAATGACGGGACTTGTCATTTTGAAATAACAAAATGGTTGTTATTTTGATTTAAAAGCATCGTGTGCACATAGCCCTTGTCTGTTTTGCTGAACTAGACTATCACAGCTCCCCTTTGAAACTCTCCCATGCCTAATAGGATAAGATCTGCAGATATTGTTGGACATTGTCGTACCTTTCACAGAAGTTAACATCACTACTTGTGCACTTCGGGTTAAGCATATAGTTAGATAGCCAGCTGAATCACAGTCTGAATTCCTTGAGTCTGAAAACGTAGACTAGAAATCTAATGAAACTGGGCTCCCATGACTTATTCTCGCTAAATCAGGCTTCAGATGAAAGGTTGCCCAAGAGCAACTTTTTCTCTTGGAATTATGGCAGTGCCTCTGCATTTGGAAATATCAGATGACACATGAGTGGCTCAGATCCTTCCTTCCAATGTACCAATTCCATGATGACTACAAATTTCTTGACTATAGCTACACAGCGGCAGGGCTACAATGACCGCATATAATGGTTATTTTTGTGTCACTATTTCCCTTGGCCTCCCCAGTTTCTGTTTTAGGAACATGGGACTAGAAGCAGTACCCTCCTGTTGTAGGCAGCCTCACCATATAATCCCATTAATTTATCTATTTCCCTCTTAAAACTGAGTAGGTTGTCTGCCCTCATGCATCCTATTATAAGACTGTTCCCATAAGGATTCTGGGTTTTTTCCTACCTCTTGTTTCATGGTTCATATTGACTATAAATGCTTGAGGGCAGGAAAATTCTTTTCCAGAAAATGCAGCACCTGACACAGATGTATGCACAGGATACTACCACAATGTAAGTAACGCCAGGATTTTGAACTTTGTTTTCACTTTCTTTGGGGTGAAAGGTTCGGTTGACTTTTATTTTATTCAAACATCTTCCTCTATATGCTGTTCCCCAGTGTTTGAATCTTTACAATGGCTTTGATTTGCTGTTACAGTGACCTGTTCCCATGACTTACACTTCCCTGCATTTATTTCCTCCCTTTCTGTAAGGTCCCCCATCTTCAAAGTGCCTGAAGAAGTGGGATTTTCTCCCACGAAAGCTCATGCAATAAATATATTTGTTACTCTTTAAGTGCCACAAGACTCCTTGTTTGTTTTATTCAAACAGGTTCCTCACTCTCACCCTTTTAGCTTTTCTCACCCAAGAGCTTAAAAATGTATGAAAAGTTCCAATGCTGTGATTGTGCATGTGCACACGCGTGCATGTGTCATGCCTTGTTAAAGCTTTGCAAACTGAAGTCTGAGAAGAGCATTTTAGCTACTGCAAAGCGTCTGAAGAGCTCATCAAAACAGCATGTTATTCCAATGCTTCTATTTTCTGGAAGGATTGAATTAGTCCAAATTTATTTTAGCATATTTAATAGAACTACTGCATTGTTCCCTCTCCAGTGAAAGTAGGCAACTGTGTAAGGGATGGATGTTCTCAAATAAATTCAAACATATTGAATCCTCACTGAATGTGTGCTATTCATACTAACACTTCCTCCTACACTTTAAAATATTGTCGATAGATCAAATTAGACCTGATCTTGAATATTTTATTTTTCCATCTTGTCCTCAACCAAGCTCTCTGACTTAAATAAAACTTGCACCTGTCATTTGAATCCATTTGCAGTAATGTGGGTGATGGGGAGCACCATTAAATTAACCTAATTTATTATAATACATATATTTGTAGTAAATTTATTGTTTGGTTTTATAAGAAATTCCATAAAAGACCTTTACAAGATGAGAGATTATTTGGAATGGACTCAGAAAGGAAATGGCTTGTCTGAGTTATCCATACTCTCCTGCAAAGGAGATGCAAGTTGAAAAATCTATCCCCACACATAGCTCTTTCTAATGCAGACCAGGAAATTGTTTTGACATATTATTTCTTGCATGCTTTTAAAGTATAATTGGATTTAATCAACAACAGAATGGGCAAATGCTCTAAAAATAAAAACCTTTATGATAATACACTGTTATAAAACTTGTGATACAAGGCAATGCAGCCCCAGCACCCACGTTTTGTTAAATGATCTCATAATTGCCCTGCTTATAATCCACGCCTCAGCCAGCACATCAGGATCTACATATGCCCTCCAGCAAAAGTTTACTTTCATATAATACAAGCTTTTCAACATGAAGGAAAGAGACAATGGATTTTAAATTAAACCTGAATTTTTAATCATGTATTGATCTCTTGCTGTAATGAAGTGAAGTTACCATCTTAAACCATGACCATGAGCAGCTTGCAGAGTAGAAATAATTTCCACCATGAATTTTATTGAAGAGATAATTACAGCTGGAACAAGTTGCTTTTTCTCATTTTGTTGTTGTTTAATAATAAAAACGGATGTAGAACTAAAGTTGAACATGATTACGCCGCATGACTAAAGTCATTCAAGTCATTTATCTAGGGGTTTTATTTATTTATTTATTTAGTAACTGTAATGGACTGGGGAGAATAAAAGATTAGCTTAATGTTACCAAGGAGGAGGAGATAGTTTGAAACCTAAAGCCTAATTCAAAACCCATTGAAATCAACAGATAAGCTGTCATTTACTTTGGGATGCTGTGTTGGAGGGGTTGACTGGTTTTTTGAGTTTTCATTCAACTCTTTGGGCCTAAATCTAGTTGGTGGTTGATTAGCAGTCTTTGCAGTTTATGGGAAGGGCAAGGCAATGCTACAGAATGTGTCTGTCTCACTGAATTCATATGTTTCAGAAAATGTGAAATGAATGTGACCTTGGCTATAGCATTTAGGAGGAGTGGAAGCCTCATGGGTGTTTAGGTACATAAATCCTATCTCAATAAAGCATTTAAAGGACTTTTGATTTGTGCCGCACTCTATACATGCAGCTGGGAACTTCCACTGAAGCAGTGTCTAGTTAACAGGGTTCTGCCTTGGAAACCAAGAGATCTCTGGTCTAATCTTATCTCTGCCACATAACCATGGGCAAATAGTTATGCCTCAGTTTCTTCTTCGGTCAGACTTGTGTATTTGAGGGAAATCTTTGTAGGAGAAGGGATTGCATCTCCTGCGTTACCTGCTCAGCACCCAGTGCTGAGCCCAATTACAGTTTAGGCCTGATGGTTATATGACAGTTATTTCTGTTGCATTGAAATTTTACTCCTTATTCTGACATTTCTGAAACATAACCCTGTATGATTAACTTAGAGGCCATTTTGGACTTCTGTAAGGGCCACAGACCAGGATCTAAATCACCAATGAAACTTGGGACCAAAACTATGAATCTATTTGGACGCCTAATGCCCACTGATTTCAAGTCTAATAAATTTATTTATTGCATAAACTTTCATGGGCATAATCCATTTCATGCATCTGATGAAGTGGGATTATGCGTATAAAACCCGATGCTATAAATACATGTGTTAGTCTTCAAATGTTCCACAGGGCTCCTTGTTTGTTTTGTTGAAATAGAGAAACATGGCTACCTATCTGGACACTAATTCCCAGTACCTTTAAAAGCCTGGGCCTTGGGCTATGTCTGCATTGGAGTTAGATGTCATTTCCAGCTTGAGGAGACAATCCCAAAGTAGCGCTGTCTGAGGAAGTGTTCCAAAAATAGAGGTATGCCTATGGCGATGGGAGAGACTAGGGGGGTATGAAGGAATGGGGGAGGCTAGGCCACCCTAACATGGGCACATTGATTTTTGTAAGAACATTTGCTTGATCAGAGTTAGCTGAGATATTTCTCCCCTCCCAGGAAATTCCACCTTCTAGCACTAATGCAAATATATCCTTAGACCGACAAGCCATGTGCTGCCCTCATCAATTGTTTTGGACCACAGATTGATCCCTGTCAGAAACTCAGCTCAGGACTTGCTCCTTCATACCCTAGAGTTAACAATATACTGTAAATACTGTAGTAAACAGCCATTTGTGACATTCACCCACTGAATGTTCCCTAATGAAGCATCATTAGCATGAAATTATTGCTTGTGTAGTAGTGGTGCCTATGGGTCTCACTATCAGGGATCAGAGGCCCATCGTGCTGGGTGCTGATAAACACAAGGAGGTGGTCTTGCCCCAAAGGCTGTGTTCACACATAAGCTGTTATTTCAAAATAAGTTATTTTGAAATAAGTTATTTTGAAATAAAATCCTTATTTTGAAATAACTTAAATCGAAATAAGAAAATGTTAATTTGAAATAAGGGAAAACCTCAAAGCAAAATAGCATACCCTGTGTGTGGACATGCTATTTTGCCTCAGGAGAGGGGCAGCATGGGAGGTGTGGCACCATGGCCCCCTTGCTGGGCCTTGCCCCCACCCAATATTTACAAAAAGGAAGGCATCCTGGGAAGGAGAAGGGCAAAAGTATTACTTCTAAATAACTGTTATTTCAAAATAACATGTCTGAACGGCGTTGTTTCAAAACAACTGTTTCGAAACAACGGCTATTTCAATTGCATGCAAGGTTTTACTATTTTGAAATGCAGCCGTTATTTCAAAACGATGGGGTCCTGTCATTTCGAAATAACGGAACATCATTCAGACATGGCCAGCTTTATTTTGAAACAATGGCTGTTGTTTCAAACACAGCCTTAAAGAGATTACCATCAAAGATGAGAGGCAACAAATACAGATGGGAGCACCTTATGGGATCGGATTTTCCAAAATACTCAGTACCACTCTCACTGGCTATGACTACACTAGCAAATTAGTTTGAATTAAGGAGCCTTAATTCAAACTAACTTAAACCCTGTCTACACTAGACCTTGCCTAGTTCAAACTAAAGTAATTCAGCTGCTTAGTTTGAACTAACTGCTTAGTTTGAACTAATTTGCAGATTTAGTTTGAACTAACACAATGTAGATCTGCTAGTTCTAACTAAATAAATTCAAACTAGCAGTTAGATCGAACTAAGCATTTTTTTTTAGTTTGAAATAACTTTTAGTTTGAACTAACCTGCTTTTTTAGTTTGAACTAAAAAGTCAGTTCAGACTAAAAAAAGCACAGCTAGTTCAAACTAACTTTCAAAGTACTTAGTTTGGACTAACTAAGACTGAGCTAAGATTTCAGGTGAAGACATAGCCACTGTGTTCCCAATGACGTCCAAAGAAGTTTGATTTGAGGAAGGTTGATGTACAGAGGAAGCACAAATACCATCCTTGTTCCTAACACAGCAAAACTTGCTGCAATTTTCACATCTGCTTTAGCAAGACCTGGATCTTCCATGTGCACATAGCATCACATTTTTTTCAGAACTGCTTATCTAGTAGCAATTTGACACTTACAGTTCATTGCTGGTCATGCTGTGACTTGGCATGCTTCACTACATACAAAACTCAGCTGCTGGGGGATAAATTCAGCCCCAGAGTAAATGGGCACAGTGACACAGATTCACGATGTTGAAATGTTGCTTACATTGTGACTGAATATACCAGAGGCGTCTGTAGGCAATGAATGAGGACACAGAATGTGGCAATTCAGACTTTGTTTGGAAAGACAGGCTGAATCTCTCAATCTGATAGATCAAGCACAGCCATTTAACTTCAGAGAGCATTTTCTGATTGTTGTACTCTGCTTTAGCCATGCAACTCAGTGTACTTTAATGGCAGTCAGTCATCAGATTAGACCATTGTAACTTCCTGTATAATATCCTTATTAATGAGTTCATCAGAATCACTACCTTTCATTCCATTGAAATGATACATTTATTTGTGCAGCTGCAAATGAGACATTTAATCAATGGCAATCAGTGGAGGAGAATCCTTGTTCATCTGAGTCACCACTAGGATTGAAGGATTTCAGACTCTTGCTGTACCTAGCATGACAAAGCACTTATGTCAATTTGGGACATTTTATTTACTTTCCAGTTGTAATGTTTATCCGTAAAAATGGTCCATTTGAAAGGTCATCTAATGCCAACCCATTCTTAGCATTGTTAGCATTTGTGCAGAAAAATATAATACTGATCTGATGTGCTGAAGGTGTCAAGAATACGGCTATGAGCCAAACCCCACTGAAGTCAACCGGAGTTATTCTGCTGAGTGAGTGATGAAAGAAGTGGCATGTAGAAGCAGGAGTGACAATGGTAGAAAAAAGCATAGTGTGAGGATCAGAAAAAATAGGGTCAAACTGAGCAAGCATCACAGAAAGGGAACTGAACAACAGGAAGGAAAATTTGAAAGGAGAGCACGACCAAGAGGAATTGGACCAAAGGAAGAGACCTTGAAGAAGGAAGCCATAGTCAATGAAGTATATAAGAGATGCGTCTAAGGAAGCAGTGCTTTAAATATATAGCAGCTAGTTCTCCTGTGTATTGTTCAGATAAACAGCAGTGCAGAGCCACTGGAGTGAGTGGACCTGGCCCATCAGCATGAAACTAATGTAAACCAAGCCCAGAGCTTCTTTTGCCACAAGGCATATAGCCTACCATTTATCAGCATTGACATGCACCATCAGCTTCATTCAGAGCAATTTTCTGGACGAACAAAGTTTATTCAGAAATGTTACTCTATTTCTCCTAAGTAGAAGTAAAGGCCAAATTCATTCCATCAGCAGAGTTAGGCCAGGGATAAATTCAGTTCCACATCTTTTTAACAATATCAAATTTACCTTAGAATGTATAATTCAGCATGCCCTGAAATAGGCCAAGGCCCTTTGAGCTGTAAATGTGAAAACTCTAGGGCAGACTCACAGCTTTTGGAAACTGGCATGGTTACATGAACACTGAAGCCAATTTATACACCCCTACGCTACAGTTCAGCACCTGTATGCATATAGTTCAGTATAGATGAAAGAAATAGCCCCACAATTTCTCAGCAACTGACTTCTCCTTACTCGTGCCTGACATAGAATGGATTCCCCACATAACACAATTAGCATTCTGACTGGCCAAGAGAGATTATGCCTTTATTCTGAACATTGTGGAGGTGCAACACTGGTTTAGCATTTTATCGGCTTCACATCTTCAGCAGCAGTGACTCCAGAAATTTTTGTATGGGGGCACATAGAAGGGGCACAGTGAATTTCAGGGTGGGCAAGCACTTGTCCTAAACTTATTTTCTCTGAAATAAATCCTACTGATTTAGATGAACTTAGGCGACAGTTTGCTTTTTATACTGCAAGCAAGCACCGACCAAATTCAAATTACAAGGAAAATAGCTTCCAAACAAGCCCCTGTGTAAACATGTTGTGTGCAGATTAGGTAGAACAGAACACTAGTAATGGATTTCTTTCAAATACAGTTGCTTACTTTTGAGCTAGTGCTAGTACAGACACATTGAAGAATACACTAGGTGTCAGCAAGAGGAAGCAGAGCAAATTGAGACAAGACAACCCCTGGCCAGGTAAGAAAGCCAAGCTGTGTTGTTTGTCCAAGGTCTGGTTGATCAAGCTGGCAGTATACAAATGGACATTTTTCTTCATTTCAGACTCAGAGAAATCACCGGAGTCTGCATAGCAGCTCTTCAATTTGTAATTCTTGTTTCAATCATTCCTGAAGTATGATCCTTTACCCTCCTGTTAGAGCAGAATGACCATCCAAAATAGTCCTCTGCTGTACAACATGTTCAAATAGAATCAATGCCAGTACTAAGCAAGAAGGAAACGAAGGTGACATTAACCTAAGGGGCTTTTTTAAACATCGGTTGTAAGCAGTCTTCTTGATGGTCTCTGTGATCAGGGAGCCTTTGTGACCTGGGGTAAATTACTTTGGTTTGATCAACTTGAGCTTCTCTGGGAACATTTGGACTGTAAGTATGAAAACAACTTTGGATGGGCTATGTAAAGAGCATATGGGGGTGATCCTTCACAGGAAGGACTGTCTGGAACTTGAAATTGCAAAAGAATTAAATGAGATTTGTGAATAAAGAAGAGCTGATAACCTCTGGTTGTGGTGATTTTTCAGAAATGAGAGGTGACAGCATGTATACTGTGAGGTGTTAGGGAATTGGTCCAGCCTGGTGGTGTTCTTCCTTATGTGTGAGATGTCTTTTTTTTTTTTCCAGTTTGCTCAAATGGGAAGTCAGGAAGAGGGAGGAGAACAGAGGCGAAATACACAAGTATATACCTATATGCCAATTTTTATGCAATTCTGCAAAGCACTTAAACATTGCTTCAAGGTCAAGGGCGTCTTTTTACTGTTGCCAGAATGGCAATGTTACATAGCTGTTCATCACCCATACTGTCCTCAAATAGGTCTTAATTTGACACAGACACTAAAATATCCATTCACAGCTTGCATTTGATGGAGGTATGATGGTGGCAATAGTACACAGTCAATAGATTTCACTGAAAGACTTTCAGTTCTTCAAGTAGGTTAAGTACTTGGTTCATTGTGGTAAGTTTTACTCCTCTCTCACATTCATACCTCTCTAGAATTTTTGGAAATAGTCTCAGTTCTGCTTCAAATCCATCTATATCACTATTGTAATATCTTGCAAATGGTCTGAGATTCTTTGAATCAAGAAAGTAACTTTGGACTGAATGCACTGACCCCATTTAAAACATGGGAGTTGTTTGTAAATCGTCATTTAAGTTCACTGATGGTATGATCATAAATAGGAAGGGATGTCTTTATTTTAAAATCATGGTCAGTTTTTGAAAGCATACTTTCTGCTGTCTTGAGTTCAGCAACATAGCTTTGAAATTTTGGGGGCATACAGTGGTTTCTCTTTTCTTTAGTTTGCATTTTGATGAAATTTTTTGCTGCAGTAATCTTTACATCAGCCATAATTTTGTTAAAATACTCTTATGGTCCCTGAGATCTTGCAGTTTATCAATGAAAGAGTTAAGAAGGAAGCAAGCTTGAGCCACATCACAATCTGATTTCCGCACGTAATTTGATACCACTTTACGTTCAAGAAGCACTTCACTAAAAAGATTCGGACAAAACACAAAGCAAAAATCTATCTGATTTAAAATGCCATGTGCCTCTACACTTCTTTCAGAATTCTATTCATTGTTGATTATATTCAGAAGCAATAAAATTACTGAAAATGTTGCTTTAATAGCAAATCATAATGCAATCTAACATACTCTGTGAGTGTCTGACAGTTTCTTCAATTCAATAATTCTCCTCCCAGTTTGTTTTTGCAGTTCAGTGAAATGTGAATGCATGGTGGAACACAATACAAACATATATAGTTGTTGAAGAAAAGTAAAAAATTTGGAACAACATCTATTTTTTTACAGGCATCAACAATTGTTAAGTTCAAACTGTGGTTGTAACAATGAACATAGTTTGTGGTACCTCTTCCAGAAACTGTACTTGCACACCATTTAGTGCTCCACTCATTACACTGGCACCTTCATAGTTTTGTGCTATGCAGGTTTTTATATCTATGCCACAGCATTCCATGGTATTCTTTATACAACTCATTAGTGAAGTAGCGTCAAAAGCCAACGAATCGTTAAATATATTGCCTCTGTAACAATAACGGGGGACCACCAAAATTTGTTTCTGCTCATGTATGTCCTTTGTTTTGTTACCTCAGAACCAAATTTGGGGTTTTAAGCTGCCTGAGAACAACAAATATTTCTTTGCCTCCAAACCAGACTAGTTCTGAGGTGGAGGGTCAGGGGTTAGTGCCGCCCAAACGGGTAAAACCCCTAGTGGAAAATACGGCTACAGCCCACTGATCAAGAACCGGTTCAGAGCAATGAAGAAACTCAGAGCTAGGAATTCTTCAGAAACAAGTATGAACATTTATTTAAGATCCTACAGACTTATAAGGAAATTCAAAGATGGAAAATATGTATTTAAATCAATACCTGTATAACACAGCGAACAGTACAAAGTGACAGTTTAGAATGGAATACTGCATTGCTGGGTTACATATCTTAAAGTTACAGACATACAATTACAGACTTTACAATAAAACAAAACACATTAAAACATCAGAAACTAATACCTAAACACTTAACAATCTATAACATTCCACAAGTGAGGGCCAGTCACTTATGGAGTGGGGAGATCTCAGGTCTTAAATCTATTTCCCTTCTCAGCACAATGGCTATGTCTACACACACATCGTTATTTCGAAATAAGGATTTCGAAATGTCTTATTTTGAAATAAGTTAATTTGAAATAACAAAATGTTAATTTGAATTAAGGGAAAGCCTGCTGTTGAAACAGCTGTTATTTCAAAATGGTTATTTTGAAATAAAGCCGTTTGGACATGTTTCAAAACAGTTAGAATCATAGAATCATAGGGTTGGAAGGGACCTCATAGGTCATCTAGTCCAAACCCCTGCCAGAGGCAGGACCATTCCCACTTAAACCATCCCAGTCAGGGTTTTGTCCAGCCGGGCCTTAAACACCTCCAAAGATGGAGACTCCACCACCTCCCTCAGCAGCTCATTCCAAGACTTCACCACTCTCCTGGTAAAAAAGTTTTTTCTAATATCCAGCCTAGACCTCCCTAACCGCAGCTTGAGACCATTGCTCCTCGTTCTGTCCTCCGTCACTACCGAGAACAGTTGAGCTCCATCTTCCTTAGAGCATCCCTTCAAGTAGCTGAAGGTTGCTATCAAATCCCCCCTCAATCTTCTCTTCTGCAGGCTAAATAAGCCTAATGCTTCCAGTCTTTCCTCATAGGGCTTGTGCTCTAGCCCTTTAATCATTTTGGTGGCCCTCCTCTGAACTCTCTCTAGCATGTCCCTGTCCTTTTTGTAGTGGGGAGCCCAAAACTGAACACAGTATTCTAGATGTGGCCTCACCAGTGCAGAATAGAGGGGAATGATCACATCCCTTGATCTGCTGGTAATACTTCTTTTGATGCAGCCCAGTATGCCATTGGCCTTTTTGGCCGCAAGAGCACACTGCTGACTCATATCTAGCTTCCCATCCACCATGACCCCCAGGTCCTTTTCTACACTGCTGCTACTTAGCTGAATGTTTCCCAGCCTGTCCCAACATGTCCAAACAGCCTTATTTCAAAATAACCATTTCGAAATAACAGCCGTTTCAAAACAATCGGGGTTTAACCTGTTTTGAAAAAGCAGTTCTTATTTTGAAAAGATGGAATCTGTCCTTTCAAAATAAGAAAATGTCATGTGGACCAAATATCTTTTATTTTGAAATAACCAGTGTTATTTTGAAATAAAAGTGCTGTGTAGACATACCCAATGAGGGTTTCCCAACTTAAGCTTTTCCCCTGGTTTACAAAGTAGGCAGTTTGCTAGTTTCCTACCACAACCCAGTGGAGTTTGGCCTTAAACCCTGTGTGGCAGTCTCTTGTCCTGTGTCGTTCACTCAGCACTTCTACTCAGAAGCAGTTCTCCTCAGCGACTGAAGAGACAGTAACTTCAAAGGTTTTCTAAGGCTCACAGCTCAGCTGCTGCTTTGATCTGAGCTTCAAAGCCCTGAACTTTGAGATGGGACTGGTTCAGGACTTCTGAACCTGTATGTAACTGCTTGGGCTTCTTCAGAAGCATTAACCTTGAGTTGGGATTCAGCTGACCGAATGGTGCAACCTCTTTTGGATAGCCTATAACAGAGACAGTGAGACACAAAGTCCCCCAACTGGGAAGGTGTCCCAGTTGTAACCTATGGCAACTCCTCCCAGAGACGATGAGACCCGAAAGTCCCCCAGCAGAGACTTCACTCTGCTGTACCCTCTGGCGTAGAGTGTGCATGCAAGATTTTAGAGTATCAGACTCAGCTGGCTGTGTTGTCTGACCTTTTTGCAAACTCAGTGCCCTACAGGCGCTCAGTGCTCTCAGACTTAGAGGCAGGACTCAGTTGGCTGCATAGTCTGGAGTGCAGTGGAAGACTGAACATCCAGGATTTTAAGGCTGTCAGTCAAGCCTGATGCTAGGATACCCTGTTATTTATGCCCTCTGTGCATGTGGTATGCCCAGAACTACACTGAGACTCTGAGAGTTAAGGCACGACTCAGTTGGCTGCATCGCTCGGACACTCAATGTACCCTCTGGAGGCTATTTTACATCCAAGACTCTTTGAGCGGTTGCTCAAGGCCACCAGATTAAGTATGATGCTAGGATGCCCTCGTAATCCACCAGAGACGTTGTTACTTTCTCTAGGGGTGTCTGAGAAACTGACTCCTAATGCAATGGGAACATAGCCAGAGGCCAGTGGAATCTGTTAGGAGCAGGAGAGATCTCTCTGAAGTTCTGCTGAACTGCTGCTCCTTTTATACAACTCTGAATGCCTACTCACGTCCCTTCAACCTATCATGAAAAGGGTGATTTTATCTCCCACCAATCACAAAAAGGGTGATTTCATCCCTGCATGGTCTCTTTTACCCTTACTCATAACTGGTTTTGATCAGCCACCTGTGAGGGGAAGTGAGAGCAATCAAAAGTGTGCATGGGTAGATAGGCAGTGGGAGGAGAACTAGGAATATCTGATGGGAGGGGGGAGTGAGGGAGGTCAAAAGTTAAGGCTCTTCCGCCATCTTGACCTTATTCTTCTTACAAGAGATATATCTATTTACTGAAAATTTCTATTATATTGCCTTCCACTATTCTCTCCTCCTTAGTTCTTTATTGAGTTAAATTCATTTTCAAGCTAAAGAAGTGGAAAAATCTTGGGTTACAGTTTCATCAGCAATTAATGTGAAAAAACCCAGATTCTTTGAGTTCTTGGGAAATTGACTCTAGAACCATTCTGCTCTTGATACGTAACAATTCTTGACTTGAATGATGTGAATACTTTGCATTGCAAGGTAAACTATTTTAGACTGAATTTTGGGATCAGGATTTGCAACAAGCTGCAAGTGTTCAAGAAAATTGTCTCTGTTGTCACTCATCTCATCACCTTACCAGTGTCCACACTGAGCAATTTTTTGTTTAGAGGTGAACAAAAGAATTTCTGCAAGAGTAGCCATGTAATGTCTTTTATGAGATCTTTATGACCATCACTTAATTGGACTAAAAATGAGTCTCCTTTGCCTGTCTGTGTTTGTCTGTAGCTCTTCCAAGCCACTGTGCAGTCTTTGTGGACTGCACTTCTGTTATGCTGCCTCCAACTTGAATCATTCTCAGTAGCTTTTTTCCAGTTTCTGTACCCTTGTGACTAAACACATTTTCACCACTACTTGTATTCTTTCCAGTGAAATGGTGACAAGCAAAGCAAAACACAGCATTTTCCAGTGCACAGTATTCCAACCAAGAGTGTAGTTTGTACCAGGCTGGATTGAAATGTCATCATGATTTGCCATATTTTGTTGGTGGGAAATATTTTAGCACTAGCTGTATAGGACTTTCTTGGTTGGACTGTGCAATGTCACTTGGACCAAGTAACATATTTATATAACCAGGTCCACACACTTTGGGAATTAGACCAGCATATGGCCCCCCCCCAGATCATTTTCTTCATCACATTGTCTTTCTCACAAACATCAGATTCGCTAGTACTGCACAATACCTCCTCCCAACAAATGCTTGCTTCATTGAACCATTCTTAGGAACTTCCCCTGTATTTCTATGACATCAGAACTTCGCTTAGGTTTTTTTTGTTTTGGTTTGGTTTGGTTTTGGTTTTTTTGTTTTGTTTTTTTTTTGTTTGTTTGTTTTTTGTTTGTTTGTTTGTTTGTTTTTGGGTTTTGTTTTTGTTTTTTTTGGCTGGATCTATGAAATATGGTCTAAAGCTCCTGAAAATGGGTGTTTTTGTGTAGACAGCATGATAAGGCAGGAATGGGTTGGAATGTTTGGGCCTTCGCAAAGAAGAACTAAGACTTTTTATTGGCTGGTTCTGGAAATCTCTTCTCCCTTACCAGCTTTCTGGGCTGCAGCTCTGCTTTCCTTCAGCAATTTGTTTGCTCTCTCCACCGGTCTCCTGTTTGAACACTCTCAGGACAGGTACCTTTCCTTTGTTACCAGAAGCAGCTGAGTAAAGCAGACAGCAGTCAGGACTGGTCTAATAGAACTTTACTAATTTGAAAGTGGATTAAAATAAGAATTGAATGCACAAGCAACAGTACAGATCAGCAAAACTAGGCCTTGCACCTTCTCAGTAAGAACAGGAGAAACAAAACTGAAACAAACTCTGCCAGTTTCACAAAACAAAACTCCCCCTCCCACTTAGATAATTTAATCCTTTAATAGAAGTCTTTTGGTGTGATCCTTTTCAATTACTATTCCAACATTCTTAAAGGGTCCAGTGAACCTGTGAAAAATGTCTAAGTCTGAAAGCCTAATAAAATTAATATGTGAAAAGTGCCTTTCCCATCAAAGTGGTCCAGCCAGATGGGGGAGGGGAGTTCCTTGTTTGGGAGGGGACACTGGCCCCCCTGGAGCCACCAGTGAATTGTCAGATTCGATAAGGGCTGTACAGATGGGCCTCACTGCTGTGTCTTTTTATCAGCCATCAACCTTTGTCCCCTGACAGATCACCATTGGCCCGGACAGATCATTCTGAGTAAGTGAAATGATCTGTTTTATATGTATGAAAGGCGTGAAAGAGGAACAGTGTGTGTCTGGCCCTGAGGGAACTTTTTGCTAAAAATATTCTGCAATAAAGTAAACACAAAAAATAGCAAATGTGAGTTGAATAATTAAGATTAGAATAATTTGTTACATCTCCTCAGGCAATTTGCAGACAGGCAAAGATTACAGGCTAAGCCAGGGAGTTATCCCCAGCCTTGAGTAAATGGACATCAAGCAAACAGAGCCAGAAATTCCTCTTACCACTCAGAATCACAACTCAGTTCCCTCCCTTTCTTGCTCCAGGTGGATGCAGTCTGCATCACCAGTACTGCTGGTGCAACTTGCTTCCCCACTATGTTGTCTAGTGCATGAAGCAGGTCTTGAGTTGAAGGTTTGCCTACACCCCACCCCATCCCCACCATCCTACAGAGGAAGAGCAGCGGTAGCCTTACCACTACTTCTTTCCTCCCATGCTGTGACCCAGGGGTCAAAAAACTATGCACAGTTCACATATTTAATCCTGCTCTACTCTTGATCAGTGAGCTACATCCCACCTATTTCTCTGAATATATTGCAAGGTCAGGGCCGGAGCAATATGGTTAGCAAGGTAAACACTGCAGGCGGGCGCTGCCCTTTGAGAGGTGCCAAAATGCTCTGTGGGGAGACACATCCCTGGCCTGGTCATCCCATGCTGGCGGGGACCGGGTGATCCAGCCAAAAGGGCAGCCTGGTTCAGTGCTGCCAGTCTGCAGCCCCCTGTCTGCCCTCACCCCCACCCCGACCACAGGTGCTGCTCTTGGCTTTGTGTCGGAACAGCGGGAAGGGGGCGGGAGGCAGTGTGGAGCCTGTATCACTCTCCCCACCTGGCCACGCTGCCTCCCGCCCCCTTCCAGCTGCTCCAGCATGGAGCCAAGAGTAGGGCCCATGGCCAGGATGGGGGCAAGGGCAGACAGGAGGGCTGCACACCGGCAGCACCGAACCGGGCTTCCCTTTTGGCTGGCTTGCAGGGTCCCTGCCAACATGGACTGGGGGCGCAGGGGCCTGCCCCTCCCCTGGGCTGACTGGCCCCACCCCTCAGAGCCAGGCAGGGTGAGTGAGTGGGGGCCCCGCACAGGGCAATTGTCCTGGGGCCCCGCACCCTCCTAGGGACAGCCCTGCCCGGGGGAGCAGGAGGGAGGAGCATGCCAATGTATAGGTTGCAGGAGGATGCCAGAAACCCTAGCGCCAGCCCTGTGCAAGGTGTCTGTAGGCCTTTGCAGCATGGGATCCATCAGATGTGCGCCTCCTGGCGGAGTTATGGGGACTAGCTGAAGTAGTCTGCTGTCTGGTGATCAGTGCTTGGTCTCTCTCACACCCACAGTCTCTCATAGGACCTCAGCCCTCCAGCAAAGTCCATCTAGTCCTCTCCCCTTCCAGGGTCTAGTCCAGTCCTGGCTGGCCCACTCATATCAGTGGCTGGCAGTCTTTTCAGTACCTCAGCTCTCAAGCTGATTGCACCAATCTCCTCTCTTCCTGGAATAAGGGCCACTTCCATCTGGCCCACATGTGTCAATGGCCAGCACTGTCCCTTCATCACTCCCTTTCAGTCTCTCCACCTACTGGAGATTTGGAGCAGGTGTGTGGGACCCAGACTCACCCACTTCTCCAAGCCCAACAACCCTATGCACCCTGCTGAGCATCATCTCAGTTCTCACCAGGGCTCCTGGGCCATTCACATCTTGCCCAGGTACGTACAGCCCTCGAATAAAGACTGAAACTTGGCAGTGCCCCTGGGAGCCATCCAAAGTCCTGTCTCCCACAGCCCCACTCAGCATAACCTCCTCCCTCCCAGGTGTGAGGCGAACTACCTAGATCATGAGCTGCAGTCCAGGCTTTATATCCCTGTCATGCCCTGATTGGCCCTGCAGCCCTCTGCTCCTAGTGGCCAGTCACTCTCTGAAAACCCTTTAACCCCTTCCTGTCTGGATCAGGAAAACAACCCTGCTAGGGTGTCATTCTAGCCCTACAGAAGTACTTCGTTAACTATTTTTTAAAAATGAAGAATAAATTCCCACTTTCGTATGTAGTCTCTTATACCTTCAGAGTGACTGTAATGATCACCAACACATTTGTCAATGCTCTATGTTCAGTGATTTTGTTTGCTTCTATGCTTTTGATTATCCATATGTCTTATGCGGCAATCCTGGCTGGAAGAGTTTTTGGAATTATATCTGGATTTCTCTTTCAAAGTCTTTCAAACTGTATACAACAGTTGTTCAGAATGAGATTGTTAGTGCTGGGGTCACTTGAGACAAATTAGTGAGAATTTTTTGCAAGGATTTGATAGGGTTCTGATTTTGTTGCATATGTTAAGGCACTTTGATCACTCATATTAGCATTCAATCACATCGCTTGACACATCATCAGCACTTCTATTTTACCTTCTGTCTACCTAAGAGAACACACTGAAATAGAGCCAAATTGTGCCATTCTTACTTCCTTGCAACTGCCTTAAGTCATCTGAGCAAAGGAAATTAAAGCCATCCACTTTTTTCCCCTGGCAGCTTTTGTCAGGCTGTGACTGCAGTCATGGGAAGTCAGGAGAATGGTGACTTCTTTCCTAATGGTTCCCCCAGGGGTAAGTGAGAAGGAGGTGGAGGAATCCCTGTCTCCTGGTCCGCCATGGGACATAGTGGAGAGTAACCTGTTCTAGGACTAAGTGAAGTAACTGACTCCCCTCCCAGAAGCAGCAGAGGAGGAGTTATGAGTTTAATTGGCCAACACAACTGCAGCCACCCCTTCCTCAGAGCAGATTGAAACCTTATATCTAGCCTATTGCCTTGATCCTGGCTTTAGCCTGGCTCTAACCCTGAGGCTAACTACCCACAGAGTAAATTACTTACTGTGAATAAAGGGAGCAGGATCTGTAATTAGCATGGCACAAAAAAGCAAGGCTTGATTATACAGATTGGTAAGCACTGACTCCCTTGCAGCAATGGGACTCTCCAACAGCCTGTGTAAAAGTCATGCAGTCAGGCCCTAGATTATCCAGGCTATCAAAGGGACAGACAGCTTGTGATTGCTGCACACATTGAGTAGCATCTTACTTGACAACTAGCCCCATGGGCCTCTGTGATACTCATCACGAGTAAGGAAAGACAACTTAGTACTAACTGGTTATATTGAATATGTGTAGGAAAGAGATCTGTTAATGACAGACATATAATGGCCACCATTTGCCAGCAGATAACATATAAGATCAGATTGTGATTTCCTTATTCATGCTAAAAGAACAGGGAGTGTGGTGGTACTTTGATCACCTTGTTCATTTTGCTAAACTAGACTAACACGGCTGCTCCTTTGGACCTTGTTCATGCTGAATAGGATCTGAGGCCACGAGACATCCTACTGAGGTTCCTGAGACTACTTGTATAGTAAATTTTTAACACCTGGGGCAGAAAGGGCAGAGATGTGCAATGCATAACAACGTATCTTATTGGTCTTGCAAACATCAGGGACTATGCTATGAATTCTTGAACAGCAAGCTAGTTATTGGTTATTTACATAGATAGTGCTCATGACAAACATAAAGTTTTAGTTAAAGCGGATGGAGAATGAGGTTTTGTTGCCACATAAAAGCTCCCATATTCCCTCACACATTATGTAAAGGGTTTATTTGACTTTAAGCACAAGGGCATATTGAATTAACATTAAAAAATACTACTGGTGGAATGGAAATGTGTCTAATGCATGACCTTTTCTTAACCTCGCTTTGCAGTCAGTTTAAGGTTGTTTTTGTATTTGTGATTGGCCAACTACTTAAATAACACACTATAATTTTGTAAGAGAAACTACAAAGAAGGGATAAGTAGGAAAACATTGTAAAGGGGAAAACAATGTAGGTGGAGAACAACTAAAATGTATTACCAATATGTGCATCACCTTGGGGAAAATATATCTAATTGCAAAGGACAAAATGAAATGATTGGCTGAGACGCTTGTTTTAAAGCCATGTTAAAGTAGGTCAAAGCTGTTTTGATTCTCTGAAGCTGGAAATTTGGAGGGTAATGGAATATGTAACTGTCTAGATCGATTGACCACAAGGGTGACATTTGCTGTTAATAGACTTACACTAAGCCTTGTAGCTAACCACAAACTGTAATATGTGCAAAACAAGAGCTATAAAAGATTGTATCCCACCTTGGGATAGGATGAGCAGCAGACTCAACCCTAGGACCAGTGAGAATCACATCTTTGTGGTGTTTGACCTTATGTGCCTTATCTATGATTCATAAACAAATTTGCATATGACCATTTTATGTCTCGTTTATCACTCATCAGACTGAACCCTATTTACAGTTTCAAAAGTCAAAAACAAAATTTTTGAATGCTTTCATGAAATGGAATTGTGTCAGAAAGCTCTTGAGATCAATCCTTTGTATATAAGAGACATGTACACAGACAAACACCCTCTCACCTGCCCTCTGCCACCACCAGGGTGGAGCTCAGGAGCCTTCCCGTAAAAATCATGTCAAAATAATAAATCTCCACAAATCATTTCATCTTCAACAGAATGGCATTGCCTGCCAAAATCATGCTTTCCAACAAATGTTCCCATCTTTCTTTTTAGTTACTGTAACCATATTGCAATGCCATCCAAAGTTACCATCATAGATTTTTTCTCTAAATATAGACAAATTACTGTAGTTTCAGTTTCTCAGGCATCTTTATGTGCTGTGCAATTGTCAAGTGTAGAACAACCAGTATAAGCATCTAACCCACATGCTCATAGCACCAAGTTCTGTCTCTCTCTGCTCATGTAGAGGAGCAGTTAATCACATGACTGATAGCATTTAAGTCAAGGTGACTATTTGTGCCGATAATGGCAATGAGAGCTACACATGCTTTTAATTAATAGTTACAATAAGTCAAAGGGCTTCTCCTGCTCCTCCTATTCAACGGCAAAATTTCCACTGATTTCAGTGGGAGCCAGAACTGGCTTTGAGTCACTTTCTGATGTCTTAAGCCTCCCCCAAAGCATGTCTCTAGTACTTTTGGACTTGGAAACTCTTCTGAAGCCTTTGACCAGATTCTGCTAGCTTTGCTGATGCAGCGCAATACATCATTCAATAAATCACTGCTTGGCAGGTTTTGCTGACCCCTGTGCCATCCCCCCTCCCTGACCCTTAGTCAGTGCCAGCAGCACTTTCATCCAAGAAAAAAACATAGATCTGCTGAAAATTCAGCATTAGCTATAGCTAGAGGGGGGTCCGCAGGCACACTGTGGAAATCAGCCACCAGTGGTGTGAGGTTCATGGGCACACTGTGGTAAGAGGCCACCTGGAGTGGCTCCCTCCCCAGGCACACCTCAGAAGGGCCCATTGTCCATGCACATCCCCAGCTCCTCCTGGCAACCTGTTTTTTCTGTCTGTCTGGGGACCTCCTCCCCAGGCACATCAGAGGAAGGAGCCTCCAAGAGTGACTTTTGGCCACAGGAGTAGCAATTTCATTGGTACCACAGAGGGCACTGCATGCCATTCCAAATGGGCTTGTACATCACTCTTGGCACACTTGCTGAGGATTGCCTACCCCTGAAAATGGTTGTGCTGAAAGCCAGAGAACTACTTGCCAGGTACCTACACTGCTATGCACCATAAAAGAGGGTAGAAAAATCTGGTCCCTTTGTTCTCAGTTCAGTGCCTAAGGATCCAAAAGGGCTGGTGTGTGGAAATCACTGCATTGCATGGTGCCAAGACAAATGAAACAAGCAGAAGCAGATCAGGTGGTGAGATAAAGGGCTGTTTTATAACAGTTGAAACTGAGCTGAAAAAAGCTTTAAGGAAGCTATAAAACATTTAATTACTTCAGATTTTCATTTTAAACAGTGAAGAGTTATATTTTCAAGTCCATCTGCCCATATTTCCATTAATAAAATAATCATTTGAGAGAAAATCCAGCATAAAGCCTGAGCTAAAGAGGGAGGCTCAGAAATGCCCCAATTATTAATTTCCCTCCCACTGTCCTTGAATAAACGAGAGCTAAAGATCAAATTGCATCCAGCTAAGTACTTCCACTCTGTGTAGGAAAAGGCTGCAGAGACTAGATGGATGTGGTGCTCAGACCTGATTTGTACATGAGTATGTCATGTTTTAGTGATTCTCACAAACCTTAAAAAACAGCAGAACAAAATATCTTACTTAAAAGAGCTGAGACTTGGTGGCAACTTTAATTTTTGGCATGTGGCAGACACTCAAGTCATTTGACATATCTTTGAAATACATTTCTGTGTGATACATTGCAGCACCTGAGCAGGGGAATAAGAATCCCTTCGACAGCCCTACCTTGGCCACCAGAACTTGGGTCCATTGCTTGGGAGTTAGTGACATTTACTTATCTGCATATTCCCTCCAGGAAAGAGAGGGGTGAAAATACAGGGAACGTTTTCTCCTCCATTACTTGTTTATCATAAAAAGCAATGAGTCTTGTGGCACTTAAAGACTAAAGCTATGTCCACATGTACATGCTTAAATCAATTCAATTTGAATCGATTTAACAAGGCCAGACAAAAAGACCCCCAAAACTAGAATGTCCTGACACAGGAATTGCTAGTTCGATTTTGGAGGGGGGCAACATGGAAGGTGTGGCAACATGGTCCCCTGGCAGGGCTATGTTGCCATCCAGTCCCCTGCCACGGGCTCTGGAAAAAAGCCCCCGGGGCACAGATGGGGGGACCCTTGAATCCCCACAGCTTCCCCAGCAGCAGGGAAAGGATCAGAGAGCCCCTCTTCCCTGCCGCTATCCTCGGGCACCCCTGATCCTTTCTCTGCCACCAGGGAAGTGGCATGGAAGAGGGGGACCCCCGATCCCTGCGCCACTGCTCAGTAGCAGCGGGGAAGAGGGGCACCCCCCGATCCCTCCTGTAGTAACCCTTGCGGAGGAAGGGGTTAACACTCTGGTCAGTGAGTCCCAGGACAGCCAATAGGAACGAAGCACAGCTTTTGAATTGTAACAGCAGCCTGGCCTGGGCCTGTTTGAATGCAGCAGAGCTCCTGGAAGGATCAGGAGGAGGCCAGAGGGGCCTGAGGAAGAATCCAGCAACATCCTTACCAGAGATAAGTTAAGTTTGGTACTGACCAGGCATGAGTAGAACAGGGAATGTTTATTTAGATGCGGTCAGGGTATTTTCTTTGTTTTTGGCTTGTTTTTTGGATTTCTCTGTGCTGAGCACATGTAACCCCCCCCCACTACCCTGTAACTACCTAAGTTAATTCCCAGAGAAGCAACTCTCTGTGTTTATTATCTGTTCTTTTTGATTAAAGAGTTTACCTTTTAAGTAAGTTCTGGTTCTGTGTCCTGGAAGGCAAGAGGTTTGTGTGCACGTGCCTTAGACTGCACAGGCAGCTACTAGAGGGAACCCTGTTCCAGTTCCAGCTCATATTGCAGCTGGGGTCCAGTCACTTTCCTGAGAGAGGAATAAACAGGATTGCAAGTACCTCACAGGGAGGAATTCCCAAGTGCGCCTTCCTGGGTCACAAGAGGTTTTTTGCATTTGGGTGGTGGCAGCGATACCACTCCAAGGCCAGGAATTGGAGGCCTTGGAGACTTTTAAGAGCAGGCTTTAAGGCCAGTGGCTTTCAAGGCCCGTTGCAGGCCCCCACCTTCTGCACTCAGAGTGCCAGAGTGGGGAAAAAGCCTTGACACCTCCCCTGCCCCCTCCAGCCAGGGTGCTGAGGGGATGAGTTTTCCTTCAAGGGGACCAAGCAAATTGGGAGGAAGGGCAAAACCTTCAAATTGAAACAGCAGTTGTTTCAAAACAATGCATCCGAACGGCATTGTTTCGAAACAACCCTTTTGATTCAAAGGCTGTTTTGATCTCCTACTTGGTTTTACTGTTTTGAATCAAGGTTCATTGTTTCAATATGATGGAGCTCATCATTTCAAAACAACAAAATGTCATCTGGACGTAATTTTTTTTTTTAAATTGAAACAATGTTCGTAGTCTTTAAGTGCCACAGGAATCCTTCCTTTTTTTGCTTTACTAGATTAACACGGCTGCCCCTTTGAAACTTGTTTATCATAGTGGCACAGCCAACTATGGAAAGTTGTAGGGGTGGGTCTCAAAGAGAAATAGTCACTCAAAGGCATGCTCTTTAGTCACCATGATGGTTGAGCTTCCTCCTGCGATGGTGTAGATAATCAGCTCCGACTACTCAGTGCTTCACAAAAATGTATGATCAAGCCCCCTGTGGATAACTGGCACTTATTACTGATATACTTCAAATGACAATTTTGTTGTGGCATGGATCTTAGAGGACAATTTTTTAGGAGTTTGCACTATCTGGCTGGTCTTACAATTACTTGTAGCTCATATTCAGTGAATAAGAACAATAATAATCTCTGCTTACTATGATTGACCATAGCAAAATTGCCTATAGTCCATATCAGCACAGAAATTCTTCCTGGTAGACATTGCACAGGCAATGTTTTCAAAGTCATTCATGGAGTCCAAATTTGGAATAATTTACACTGGAACTTGAAAATTCTGTATATTATAGAAAATATTTTGTTGCCTCAAACAGATTCCATTGTGTGCTGTTAAAATTTGCAAGATTGCTTCCTCTGTGGTTTATGGTCACAGTCTTTAAACCCTATTATTGTGGACTGTGCTTGCCCTACTATTTGTGAGTAAAAGAGACATTTGATTTCATCATCGCACCAGGTCACTTCATTACAGTAATATCCTAGCGGCAGAGTAGGAATTACATTGGGAAGTGCAATGCCTACTTTATGTACTCTTGTCACATGAATTGACATTCCAGAGGTCAGTACAGTCAGTTTAGGGTGAGCTAAAGCATACAATAATTTAACTTCATTCATAACTTTGTATTACGGTGTCACAGAAGCTAACAGCAGAACATGTTACTTGCTTTTGGTCTTTGAATTCCAGCAAACTAGGCACTTACCTCCTGCAGTTAACAACTTTGTCACATTTCTGAAAATGTGGTGCTGCTCTAAAGTTCCCAGCTGTCACATGGTGTCAGCGCTTTTTAAATATAGGCTGCTTTTAAGTGTATTAGGGTAGTTGCTGCTAAGAAAATAAATCTAATTATAAACTTACTCACTTTTGAACTACCCTTTTAACTGTGAATATTAAATCAGGATAGCAATATAAATTGCTTAAAATAGTCTAGTAAGATTTACAGGAGTTCTAAAGTTTTGATCTTCTACAAATTATCTCAAAGTCCTGCTGGTGATTTCATTTTTAGGTCAGTCTTTTAACTGTAGTGAATTTTCTGCCACATGGCTGGTTTTAAATTAATTGGGACATTATATTAGCCATGTGGTGGGTAATGTGGTGCGTGTGCAGCTCCACGCTAGCCTGTTAAGGGTTGATAAAGGCCTAGCGAGACTGTGCTAGGATTAACCAATGAGAGCTGAGGAGGCAGCTGACAGAGAGCTGAAAGCATGGTGATGCTCAGGAGCTCCACTCACAGCTCTTCAGGCCAAGGAAGATCAGCACCATGAACAGTGCAATGGCTGGCTTTGGAGAAGGATCAGCTGAGAGCCCTAAGGTTTGGGCTAAGGTGGACTGTGTCTCCACTGAGGGACTGGCTAGATTGGGACTGCAAAACCCCCAAGCAAGTGGGAGAGCACAGGTTGTGGCAGACTGGAGGGCTCTGTCATGAAATGGATGGGGTGGAGACGAGTATCATAAGTTTGAAATGTCATGGTGAAGGAGATGCAACCCCATGGGGTGCGGGGACATGTAGAACTGCTTTCCAGACTAACCAGCAGGAGGAGCAAGAGTGGTGAGTGAAAAGCCTATTGCTACACAGAACAAGTGGATAACAACAAAAAAGGGTTATATTTTAACAATGTATTGGTATTATTTAACAAAAGGTAAAATTATATTAAAACTTCAGTCTGTGAACTGCTAACTCTCAAAAGATTTAGCCTTTGGATGCAATCTGAACAGTTCCTCTTCACCACAAAGAATTTTTTTAAATATCAGAAAGTCAACATTTCAAGAGCTGAAAGATCAAATTTTGAAGAAAAGGCAATGTTTCATCTATACATTCTACTAAATACCTTTCCTTTTTTTGTTGTTTTTTTTTGATCAACAGCAATGCTCTCAACTTTTTGTTTGTTTCTAATTGAAAAAAAAATAAACATATGACAAAAGTGAGGTAACTTGTTGAGGATTATTCTCCCCTGCCTTTCTCCAATCAGCTCTAGGAACAAAACAGGCCTGGTATAAAAGATAGAACACTTTATTTAAGAATATATTTTAAAATATCTCATGACTTTCAGCAGGAAGGAAAATACTGCTGTTTTCATAAGTTCACCTGCTGCTCTGGGCTTTACTGCCTCTACATCATTTCCCAAAGTTTTTCATTAATCAAAAATCAGAGAACTTTTTTTCTACCATTAACAAAAAAAAAATTCTCAATTTATAAATTCTGGTTGTTTTTGTTAAAATCCAATTCTGTTTCCTATAAGTCAAACATGAAAAGGAAGAGATAAAAAAATAGTAAAAATAGAAGAACAGAAAAAAAAAATTGAAAGACAGATTCTGTGTCTGGTGCTACCTCTTACTTGCATTCTCAGTGCTGGAAAAACACAGGCAGGGCACACAGTCTTACCAGTACTCCAAAACCTGACAAACTTGTACCAACATTGGTTGTTTAGGTTTCTGCATCTAGCTGGCTCTCTGGTCACAGGCTTACAGCTTACTGTTTCAACATATACACTGTTGGTCTGTAATTCAGACTTCTATTAGACAGAGGACATAGGGAAAAAATGGAAGAGAAATAATATGGGGGAAAAAACAGAAGGATGGTGGAAGGACTGACAGCAGGAACCAAGTCTAATGGCCCAAGTGGTTTTTGGGATTTAGCTGGTGCCAGTGCAAGAGGAAATGTCATTTGGATTCTTTTCTTTGGTCTGGTCTAGTTTGGTGGGGACATCTTTTGAGATCAGGATACCAAAAGCCCAGTTGTGCATTGGTGGATGTCAGGTCCCAGCAGATGATCTGATTAAATCATGACTGGAGGACTTCAATAACTCACTCATAGGGGTCTATTGCAGGAATGGGTAGGTGTGGTTTTGTGTCCTGCTTTGTGCAGGAGGTCAGATTAGATGGTCCTATTGGCCCCTTTTGACCTTATAGTCTAAGTGTACATCTACACTGGAGCCTTAAGTTTACTTAAGGAAGCTTAAGTCAGCCTACTGATCCCCACAGGCATACTGGGCTTTTATTAAGTTGACTTAAGCACTTCCCTAAGTCAATTTAATAATACCAAATATTAAGGTTGACTTAAGGCAGTGTAGATGGGGATAGCACTTAAGTCAACGTAATTGGCTTCTAGGCCCCCTCCCAGAGTTTTTAGCCACCAGGAAGGGTCGACCTAGCACCTGCCAGTGAGGAAGCAGGCAGTCAACAGGAGTTTTCAGTGTGGATGCTCTAAGCCAACTTAGCAAGGTCAACTTTAAGTTGATTTAAAGTGAACTTTGTTAAGTTGACATAACAGAGCCTCCAGTATAGACATACCCTATGAGTCTTGCCATTGATTATGGTGCTCCCTTCTGACTTTAAAGTCTATAAGGGGTAGGGGAGCTGTGATGATAAATCTTTGTGCTTTTCTGTTCCTCCATCTTTTGGTCAATAATTGGTGATGGACATCTTAGTTAGTCCCCAAAAGGCATTATGGAAGGCCTAGCCTATCCCTTCATTACTGTATCTGCCAACTAGGCCTAATTTGCAACACACTAGTTTTGGTCCATTGATTTCAAGTCCCAAAATTTTGTTCTTTACTAGGCATAATTGTAACACTGTTCTTGAGTTACATGAATAGGCCTTTTTGTCTGGGTTAACAAGTCTTTGGGTATGTCTAAACTGGAGACTCTGTTAAGTCGACTTAATAAGGTCAACTTTAAATTAACTTAGGCTATGTCTACACCGATGGCAGCAAAATCACTGCCATCAGCCAAGTATTCCAGGAGCAATTAGCAGCAAGTCTGAACTCACAGCTGTACTCCCAGACGTCAGCGCTGAAAGTCCTGGGGGACAGGAGACATAAGGGAAAGCCGACCATAATGGATTTGTGGTTGGCTTTCCTCAGTTTCTCCTGGTGGCTTAGGAAGTCACCAGCATTTATGCAAGGCATTTTACTTGCCTTGTGTAAATGCCAGTTGACTTAAACCAAGGAAAGCCCTAAGTGCAGACCAGGGCTTAAAGACAACCTTGTTAAGTTGACTTAGAAAATTCACAGTGAAAACTACTTTTCACTGCCTTTGTCCTCACTGGCAGGTGCTAAGTTCAACTTCTTGGTGGCCAGAAACTCTGGGAGGGGGCCTGGAGGCCAATTAATTTGACCTAAGGACTATTCACTGTCTGTAGATTGACTTAAGCTTCCTTAAGTCAACCTAAGGCTCCAGCATATACGTACCTTTCTGTCTCCTTTTTGCAGTCTTCCATATACATTGTGTTGGTATTTGGTGAATTTTCACTTACTTCCCACAGCTGAGTTTACAATTAAAGTAGGTCTATAGGCCCAATTATTGCAACAGCTCCCAAGTCACTTAGGACCAGATCCACAAAGACTAAGGACAAGTCTTCACTGATGGCTCCAAATTTGCCACCATTAGATTGATCTTTCTTATTGACTAATCAGGTCTGAAGACCTGCTTAGTTGATTAGGAGGCTGATCTTGTAAGACCACCCCAGCTGAAGGAGTAGCCTGAGTTGACAGGAAGGCATTTCCTTTTGCATCATTGCACTGATGACACCACACTAAGCAGGCGGTAGGCAATCAGAGGAGGAAATGCAAGGTATGTTAAGTACTTTGCATATCTCCCTTTGATGGCTGCTGAAATCATATTGCAGTATAGACCATGGCTGAATTAGGTTCTTGAGCGCCTTCATACAATCGATGAGAAGAAATACAAGTGCAGTACATTTTATTCAGCAGGCTGAGAGGGGAGTGTCTGGAGTCCTGCCCATCAGGAAGTTAAGTCTCTCTTTGCACCTGAAGAGAAGCACCAATTTCTGCCAGTAATTGACAGCTAGGAAGCCTGTCTCTTGAAGTCAGGTGGATACAGTGCTTCTTGTGTGAATTAGTTTGGCAAGTGCCTACCTCCATCCAAACCAGCAAGAGGAGGAGGAGCTGTTCAGCTATATCTTTTAACCCAGCATTCAGGGCACTTGCTTGGGATGTGGAAGACCCACACTGAAGTCCCCTTCCGCCTGTGGAGAGAAAGGGTTTGAAGAGGGTTCTCCAACCTCTGACAAGGAGCCTCAAACCACTGAGCTATGGGATATCTAGCAGTGCATCTCCCTCATTCTCTCCTGTCCTGCTGTGGATAAGTAATGAAAGCCCATATGCTCCCTGCTCTAAAGTCATTTTCTTTTCCCCTTTGACCAAGCGTTACTTCCATTATTTATCCACCATAGAATAGCTTCAACAGGAGAGACGGATGGAGACCTGAATCAGCTGATTCCACAGTTCCATGGCCCAAACACTCTCCTAAGTGGTGGAGGAGCCTTTTACAAATCCCCTCTGCCAGAATGGGAATTGAACCCACATCCCAGAGAAGTGAACTAACCTCTGAGCTAAAAGATATGAAGTATGTGGTAGTGACGTGTCATCTTGAGACATGGGGGCCCAATCCAGTATGCAATCTCTGAGCACCTCTACCAAATTGTCCCTAATGGTGAAATAGGTACTTCTCCATCTGCCTTTCCCAGTTTGTGACTCACTCTGTGGTGAAGGCAGGAGATAGGTATTCAAATAACCAGAGGAAGGCATCTGTGCACATGCCCAGAGGCAGAAATATAGACACTGATGGAACCTTACAGTGAAAATTTAGGTTTCAGGTGAGTTAACAGGGTTAAGCAACAGGTAGATCACATGCCCAAATACTTCTGTGAATATGAGCCTTAGAGACATTTGTTAAGTTATCTGCATTATTTACCTTTGTTCCTATATCAATTATTTTACAAATTTCCAAGAAGGAGTAGCAAAATTTTATCATATTAGCTGTCATTCCCCAAAGAGTTAATCTATGTTAACCACAGGGTTTTACTGAACCTCTCTAAACAGAAGAAAATCAAGTAGTTAAACGTGAACATTGTGTTTTCTGATATTTGCTAGAAGAGTAAACTATTCTCTGAGATGTCTGTGAGAGATGAATGTTTCCTCCTCCGATTAAATTATTGGCGTTATTAGGCTATCTGTGGTGCCACAAGAGT
This sequence comes from Podocnemis expansa, assembly GCA_007922195.1. Taxonomy (NCBI): domain Eukaryota; kingdom Metazoa; phylum Chordata; order Testudines; family Podocnemididae; genus Podocnemis; species Podocnemis expansa. The sequence goes on from ML682083.1 coordinate 6,406,871, forward strand.
CTTTAATGACTTCCTTCAGGGAGCAGAGAACACATTTACAGAATACTTCTTGAATGTGTCAGCACCAAAGAGGTGTAATAAGGATTTTGTTGTCCACAAGTAGCTTGCTTTGTTATTATTGCTTTCCTACTTTAATAAGACCTTTTGGGGTTTAGGAAAGAAAGTTCATCACTGGTAGGTTCAAGCAAATGAAAAGCTTGTGGTAAAAAGCTTCAGGAAGAGTTTAAACCACAGATCTCAGATACAGACTGCATGCTAGTGGAGTTGTTTCTTTCCTTTAGGAGTGGTAGCATAATGCAAGGCCCTCTGGAATGAATGCTGGATGAAAATGTTGAAGGCATAAGAATAAATAAATCTGAGAAATGTTTTATTAAAGGCTAGAGAGTAACAGCTGAAAAAAAGTAGTTGGTAAAGAGTTGGTTTATGGGTCCCTAGAGGATAATAGAGCTTTGTTGGGAAAGAGCTCCCATTTTCAACGTTAAGTGTACTACTCCATGGAACAATTAGTTCAGGGCTGTCTAGTAATTATCATAGAATCATAGAACCATAGGGTTGGAAGGGACCTCATGAGGTCATCTAGTCCAACCCCCTGCCAAAAAAAAGCAGGACCACTCCTACTAACACAAGTTATGTCTGTACTTCAGAAAGTTAGTTCAAATTTGTTAGTTCGAACTAATAAGTTAGCTTGAACTAACCTCAGGCTTATTAGTTTGAATTAACAACATGGACTAGTTTGAATTATTATTAGTTCAAATCTGTTCACTTTGTTAATTCGAGCTAACTGCCCTTAGTTCAAATTTATGGGGTTAGTCCTCATCTCCACTGTACTTAGTTTGAACTAACAATTAAACTAAGTGCTTAGTTCAAACTAACTGGAGGTAGTTACTAATTCAAACTAAATGTTAATTAGTTCACATTAAGGAATTTCTTAATTTCAACTAATGACAGGCTAGTGTAGACAGGGGCTAAATCAATTCAGATTAAGCCTCCTTAATTCGACAACTTGCCAATGTAGACATAGCTACAGAGTCTTAACACAGCAGTTAAGCTGTGTCCAAGGTGCCTGAAGATACAGAATTCAGCATGGATTTGCTTAGGACAAAGTTCTGAGTATGCCAGAAGTTGTATATTCCTGTGAATATCAGCTCGGGGGGGGGGAGGGGGGAAAACAACCAACAGTGTTGCAAATGGTCCCTTCCAAAAAGGCCAGATTCTTCATTAACCTGGGAGGAAAGTGTCTTGGAGACCTACTCTGACTCTGTAATTCAATCCAGGAGTATGAGATTCTTAAAACGTAGTTAGAGAATTTTGGGGGTTTGTTTGGGTTACAGCTAATATTCACTCTAGAAAGTGTATTTTCTCCCAAGGATTATTGAGAAACATGGTGTTGCTGCCCCCGCCCCCAGCTGCCTGTCTAAAAACAGAGAAATACAGAATGGTTAATAGAGCAGATGAAACTAGGCAGTAGTTTGCTAGCCCCCAAAATGCCCCTGGTTATTACTGTTCAGACTGAGTCAAATGTGGATTCTGTATGATAGTCAGTGTAGGAGAAAGTGAAAGGTTATAGTAAAAAAGGCAAGTAGAAATGGTCAGGAATGATGCCTAAGGCCTAGCAAAACCAAACAAAACCATAGGCCTGAGTTGAATAAATGGTCAAATTGGCTATGTCTACATTGTAAAAGCTAAGTTGACTTCATTAAGTCGACTTAATAAGGTCTACTTAAAGTCGACTTTAAGTAGACCTTATTAAGTCGACTTAGTGAGTCCACACTACATTAAGTTGACTTTATAAAGTCGACTTTAAATGGGTGTCCTGGCTTAATTCAATTTTATAAAGTTGACTTAATGGCCCCACTGCACTAAGTCGACTTTATTAAGGCGACTTAGTAAGTCCACATTGCCTTAAGTCAACTGAATAAAGTTGACTTAATGGTAAAGTCAACTTTATAAGTGGACCTTATAAAGTCAACTTCACTGGACCCTAAAGTTGACTTTATTGCTCTGCAGTGTAGACAGGGCTCTGTTTAAGTCAACTTAAGAGCCCTTAAGTCAACATAAACGCATAGTGTAGACGTACCCATTGACAGGAGTCAGGCTAAAGCAGTCTGACCTCACAGAAATTGGCAAGAAGTAAGCTGCAGCTGGAGCAAGAGTGGAAAAGTACCTGAAAAGGAACTTGAAGATGTCCCATTGGCGTAGTGCAAAGGAGATATGAGAAGACGCTGTGAACTATCCAGTGCAAGGATAGCAGAATGACAACTTGATGTATAGAAATGTTCAGGGATGCATGGACCTATCAAAATAATGGCTAGGATCAAAAAAGGGGTACATGGACAAATCAAAGTAAATTTAGACCCCAAGAAGGGTAAAGCCAGTAGTCCAACAAGGTAAAAGAATAGGAGCCCCCAAGTCCAGATTTTGTGCAGTTGAAGGGGGGTGACAGAGAGTCCTGCCGTCACTTGAGCTGTTCTGTTGCATTGAGAGTACAAACACTTCCAGCAGATCTCTTGGTCATTTGCCATTGTGCTATGTTGAAATAAAGTATAGCCTGGCATCTTTGTTTCTACAAAGATCTGAGGTCATGTTGGTTTCTTCAATCTAGAGTGTTACCTCTTGCATACAGGGTATGCTTATGGTCCAAATCACTAAGCTAAGTCCCCAATAGAGATTTGAACCAAAGGTAACCCAAAGGGTTAACCAAAAGAGAACTTCAGCTTAGGATCACTAAGCTAACTCAGTCCCTGCTTAGAGATCCAAGCCAGGCCCCAGATCACTGAGCTGAGCTCTCACTTAAAGATCTGTGCCAGGGCTAATTTTGAGGGAACAGAAATATAAAGACACACACACACGCAGCAGAACAGACATCTGTGCTAGATGCATGATGACACAGATAAGAACGCCTCCCACCCTTTGTACCACTCAGTTCTTAACTAGTATTTTCACATAAAGTTGAACTAACTGCCATAGTTGCTGAGAGAAGCTCAGGTAATGTGTCTCTTTTGCAGAACGGCTGATTTTCTACACCTTCCCTTTATCAGTGCAACACCCCCTTTATCAGAGCTACACCACACATGGAAAACCACCATGGCATGCCATCAAGTTTCCAAGCAACCAAGTGGAAGACAACCTCGGGAGGAGACAGGCATGCATTTCCATCTTCCACTCTTCTGCACACACACACACCCTTCTTTTCCATGATCCTTCTCTGGAGGCCAAGAGAGGTTAATAGGTGGCACCAACTCGAAACCTCAAAGCATCAAGAACCCCAAAGATCCCTATTCACCCCCACATGTTTTTCAATATTCATAAAACTGCCACTTTCTAGATCCAGATTTATATACTTTAAATGGAAATGCCACTGATCTGGTATGTATTTCACAAAATCATTTCTTTTTAACTTAATCCTGCTGCTTATGTCCAAATGTCATGTGTGCTTATGTGTGGAGGGCAAGGGAAGAAAATGGGGTTTGACAAAACTAAAATTCATACAAATGTTACCCTGATTTCTTTAACATCTTCTCCATAGAAGCATTGCACTCCTGTCTGTTCTCTTGGAATCGCTAGGGTGTTAGCTACACAATTTAATGTCTTTTTCCCCCCATCCTGTAAACTCATCTACAAGAGCACACTTATGATGGCCAAGGGAGCAGGATGAATTTCCATCAAGAAGACAGATGATTCATCTACAAGGTTCATAAAGAGAGATTTTAAAAGCAAATGATAATTTTAAAGTACATCCCTGGTTAGAGATGAATTGTGTCTCCAGTTCTGCAAGGCATTCATTAACCACCAGAACACTGGACTGAGGACTCGAATTAGAAGAAAGCTCACAGAGTACTCAGTTGGAAGTGTGTTGTCTAAATGCAGAAGCTAAATTTACTCTGTGGTTTCAGATACCCTGACTAGTTTGGTACATAATTAGCAAATAGAACCGGTTTTCATCTTTTAAACAGACCGCAAAAAGTGATATACTTCATTTTACAGGCTCTGCCTGATCACATGAGCTGCACCCAAAAGAAGCTTGGATCTATTTGCTTTCCCTGAGTTAGCATATGCAGATTGCCATAAAAAAGAATTGTATTTATTTAAGACACTAGGTGGGTGAGATGGTTACTTTTACTGGCCTGGCTTTGGTTGGTGGAAGATAAAGTTTTTGTGCAATACAGGGCTCTTCCTCAAGTCTGAGGAAGGAAGCAGACTTTTCATTTATTAAATTGGGATTTCCTTCCTCAAAACTTTACCACTTGGCTAAGGGAGGGAATTCTCAACCCAAATAAAATGAAAATACCTTCAAATAATTAGTCCACTCCAAGGCAGAATTAAGTACAGTTACTCTTCCAGGATATGTCCACACAGGGCTTTAATTTCAAAACAACACTTCTTTTCCCATTACAAAGGGTAATTTGACTTCAGGCTTCCCATGGTTTGAGCCTGTAAACTGCTCTGATTTGCTGTTACTTTATGACCTGATACAATGTTTTACACCCCCTTGCATTTAGTTTCATTCCTTTCTGTAAGTTCACCCATCTTTGAAGCATCTGAGGAAGTGGGATCTTGTCCCATGAAAGCTCATGCAAAAAATAAATCTGTTAGTCTTTAAGTGCCACACAACTCCGTGTTGCTTTTTTACTGGACTAGACTAACACGGCTATCCCTTTTCAAATTGAAATAAAAGTCCCTATGTCCAAACAACATTTACTTCTTTCGAAAGGAGGGAGCTCCTCGTTTCGAAACAAGAGCCCTCCTTTCGAAACAGCTTAAACCACTTTGCTTTCTAAAGGAGGGTTATTTCATAACCAGTTGTTTTGAAATAAGCCGTTTGGACTTGTTATTTCGAAACAATCGTTGTTTCGAAATAACAAGGACCTTCCCCCCAGGGTGCATAGCACCCTGGGGGGAAGGTCCCACAGCCCCCAGCACCCTGGCCAGGGTGCTGAGTGGAGTGCAGGGGGTCAGAGGGTGCCCCAGCCGGCTTCACCCCCACTTCCCCTTGCCGGGAGGAGCCATGGGGGTGAGGGGAAGCCCCCCCCGCACCCAGCAGGAGCAGCCGGGGGACAGGGGAAGCCCGGGGGCAGGGCCTCCCCGGCCCAGCACAGGGCTTCCCTCCCCTTCCCCTCTCATATTTCAAAATAGCATGTCACAGTGGACATGCTGTTTCAATTCCCTCTTTTTTCCTTATTTTAAATTAACCTTTTTTTTTTATTTCAAAATAACTTGTTTCAAAATAAGGCGTTATTTCAAAAAGGCTTGTTTCGAAACAAGCACTTGTGTGTGGACATAGCCCCAGAGTGGACAAATGACATCCAGGAGCCCTGGTGTGGATTCTGCAAAATGAATTAGTCAGGTGTAGACTAGGTGCAGCTAGCTGTTTGTAGCCCTACAGAAAAATCCATGAATTAGCATGTGACCTGTTCTACAGAACTAACCACTTTGGGGCCCATTCCTGCTACTGCAGCTATGTGTAACCTCAAGTGAATCCTCCCTGAAGTAATCAGTGATCATTTTTCCTTCCCCTCCAAATCCCACTGAGTGGGACACACAGTATTGAAAAGCCTGAACCAAGTGCCATTGAATTCTGTAGCCTGAAGTTAGAAGTGTGTGTGCACACGCGCGTGTGAGTGGTTTTTCTTTTTTAACTGGTGGGCTCCTTGATGCAGCTCAGAGGAATCTAAGAGGTAGCCTCAGGAGAAATGACTTGGTGGTCAGAGTGTGGATGAGGCAGATTAGCGTGTGATATATGTAGTTTTCCATAGTTCTCACTATCACATTGTGCGTGATCATGAAGGCCCTCTCTAATTGCCCATCCATAGCTGTTTCAGTTCAGTTTCTGATTAAATAAGCTTTTTTTTGGTTCAGACCCTTTGAAATTGTTAAATCCTCAAAGCTATTCAGAGAACTAACTCTCATTGAAATAAATAAGTTTAGATGCCTAAATATGTTTACTCCTTTGGGCTGTACATTGAGGAGCAAAAACATTGCACGTGCCAGCCTATAGAAATTAAACATTGTTCTTCACTTCTTCAGCACTACTAAGAGACCTATTAGGAGAAGTCTCTGTCCTCTGGCCACATCATTAAACTTTCTGTGTTACCCCCTTTCAAGATTACATTCTTAATTCCAGCTGTGCCCAACTACGTTGTTAACTAGGTCCCTTGAAACTGACCTTGCGGATTCCACTGAACAGACATTCTTGGGTATGTCTACACTAGGGGCTTAAGTCGACTTAAAGAGGCTTAAGTTGACTTAAGCAAAGCCCTGGCCACATTTGGCATTGAAGTAGCCTTAACAGCTTCCTTAAGTCGACTTACGAACAACCGCTCTTTAAATTGACTTAGGCATTGAGTTGACTTTATTAAGTTGAGTTAATGCAATGTAGCCATCTCAGTCAACTTATGGAGCCCTATGTAATAACATGTGCCTGCTTAAGTTGACTTAGTAAGCAAACTTTTTTTATTAGGCACTTTCTTAAGTCAACATAACCAACTTTGTTAAGTCGATTTCAGAGAAGTGTGATCTCACTAACTTGACTTAATAAAGTCAACTTACAGCAGACTTTATTAAGTCAACTTAATAAAGCCCTCTAGTGTAGACATAGCCATTGAGCCCACGGAGTCTTAATGGAGGGGTGGGTCTTCTCTTCCCGAGTTGTCTAACAGCTGATGATTCAGAACTTTGCTTTGTGCACTCAAAATAGTATGTAAAGGCAAATAGACTTTTATCCTTACAAGCATTTTACTAACTTATTGACAAGATAGTACATAGTCTGCTCTGCTTACTGTGACTGTGGATATGAAAGAGTCTGACACTGGTTCAAATTCCTGGAAGGGCTGGGCATTTGGCCCAGGCTTTGGACACAGATTGTCCTCCACAGGACCCCTGATTTAGGCTGAAATGATCATGTGCTGACTACACAGCAGCTCTCTGGCCTTGGCGTTATGGGCTGGGGGGGTGGGGAGAAAACAAAGGTTGACACAAAGTAGACAACCTGACCATTAGGTACCATGACAGTGGGGTCACAGCACAGACAGGTAGTTCCTCCCCCTATGAAGTATACTATCTTGTTCTCATACTTGTTAGCAAAAACTTGTGATATCCCTTGCTCTTCACCAAGCAGACTGCTTGTTTAGGAATTTGTTGTCAATTCTTTTGCAAAGATATCTTTCAAGCTAAACCGTCTATACTCTAAGTTACAGCTATAAATAGCAGGAGTGGGTATAATAATATTCCTCCTATACCCATGAATATTCCTGTACTAGCTGTATCCCATCAGAAATGATGGGGAAAATCAAAAGGGAATTTATGAAATACTTACTTATTTCAATTGATTAATAGCTCTTTAATTGCAACATTTCTTTTTACAAAAATTATCTGGACAGCTAAAACTTTTCCTTGTTAGTTTGTATCTTCACATAAACTTTCAGATTTTCATGGTTTCTTCCCCAGCTGAGCACCGGATACAATTGACCATGTGCAAAAACAGGTTCAGGAAGATAAATGTTGTTTGGCTCTCTGTTCACATGGCAGCATATGTAACATGATATTATATTTCACATCACAAATGCAGAAGGCAAATTAGAAGGTTTGATGATGATGATGATAATAAATATAAATATAACCATTACTATTAGCAAATAGGAGGATGTAGGAGTGTTGTAGATAGAGCGTGCATTTATATATTTTGGATAAAAAGCCGTGAAGTACTTAGCTTGGGAGTCCCTTGGTGGGTCATGAGGAAAAGTGAAATGAGTGATCTAGGTGCTGAACTGAAAAAAAATAACTCATCGCTCTACCCAGAGTGGATCTTTTCTCACTTGACCCTGCAACACTTACTATTATGAGCATCTCTATTTATTAAATTTGACCTGAGTGATTTCATTTTGGGCCAGCCGTGTTAGTCTAGCTCAGCAAAAGAAGCAAGGGGTCCTGTGGCACTTAAAGACTAACAGATTTATTTTTCATATGAGCTTTCATGGGAGAAAATCCCACTTTGTCAGATGCTTTGAAGGTGTGGGAATTTACAGAATGGAATGAAAATAATGCAAGGGAGTGTAAGGTATGGGATCAGGTCATACAGTAAACATCAAATCAGAGCTGTTAAGATGCAAACACTGGGAAACAGCACATAGGGGAGGGTGAAGTTAAAGACACCATCATCGGACCTAATCAAGCCTGCTACTTCATCAAGGGCTCATTCACTTGCTCATCCACTAATGTGATTTATGCCATATTGTGCCAGAAATGCCCCCCATCTTAAACATTGGACAAACAGGACAATCTCTGCTCAAAAGAAAGAATGGGCACAAAACTGACCTCAGAAATCACTACATGCGAAAAACAGTTGCTGAGCACTTCCAACTTTTTAATCACTCTGGCTATGTCCACACATAGATGCTTATTTTGAAATAAGTTAATTTGAAATAAGCTAATTTGAGATAAAATCCTTATTTCAAATTAACTTAAATCGAAATAAGCAAAAACCTCACATCGAAATAGCAAGTCCAGACACAGGACTTGCTATTTTGAATCAGAAGAGGGGCACCATGGGAGGTGTGGCATCATGGCCCCCTCCTTGGGCCATGCCCCTACCAATATATAGAAAAAGAAAGGCATCCTGGGAAGGAGAAGGGCAAGAAGTGTTAATCTGAAATAAGGGTTATTTCAAAATAACATGTCCAAACAGCGTTATTTCGAAATAACCATTTCACTTTAACAGACAATTCGAATTAAAGTAGGTTTAAGCTATTTCAAAATAATGTCTCTTGTTTCAAAATGATGGAGCATGTCATTTCAAAACAACATTGTGTGGACCTAATCTGTTTTTAAATCAAAATAACCAGTGTTATTTCGATTTAAAAGATATGTGTGGCCATACCCTCTGTGGGTGATTTGTTAACAACTGGGCTCAAGTAAGTCAATGAGACAGCAAGAGTTCAATGGGAGACAGTTGAATTAGAATGATATGCAGATTAGATTGTGTGAAAGCAGGAGTAAATTGTGACTATGACTTCTTTTCCCATTACAACAGGTGATTTGACTTCACCCTGCTCTATATGCTGTTTCCCAGTGTCTGAATCTTAACAATTGCTCTGATTTGCTGTTCTGTTGTTCCTGTATGACCTGATGTCATGTCTTATACTCCATTGCATTTATTTTCTTGCATTTATTTTCATCCCAGTCTCTAAGTTCCCCCATCTTCAAAGCATCTGATGAAGTGGGATTTTTCCCCCACAAAAATTCATGCGATATATTTGTTAGTCTTGAAGTGCATAGAACTCCTTGCTTCTTTCATTTTGGGGAAGGTCTAGGCAGATGGTGAAGCATTTCCCTTGGAAAATTCCCTCACTTTTTCACTGCGTGAGGAAAAAACAGAAATTAATTGCCACAGAAGTCTGATAAATGTCATGACTAAGCACTTCATTTACAGAAGATCCCCACCATCAGTGGGGCTGATCTGCATGTAGCCCTTGAATAGGTTAATTTAGGCCCCAATTCAGCAAAGTATTTAAGCATGTGCTGAAGTGTATAGCTAAACTGGAGCTCATCTGCTGTGATCTTGGTAGGGCCATTGAGATGATATTGTGAATCTCCCTGACCAAAACCCATCCCCTTCCTCAAGTCTCTAGATACACAGAGAATCAGCCATGGAGAAATCGTCTATGGAAATTATGAGGTCCCTCTGCTTGGTGTGATCCTTGTCCCTTCCAAGGGTCTGATCTGAAGTCAACTGACATCACTGGGAGTTTTTCCACTGATTTCAAAGGACTTTGGGATAGAGACCCATATGTGAGTCAGAGGCAACTTGATCAGCCCTTGGTTGTTGTGTGAATGTTTGGGGGGAAAATAATCTCATTTAACAATATAGGTCTGATTTTCTAGCTCTTTGCACTGGCCTAAATCAGAAGTTATTCAACTAAAAATAATGGCCTTACCTGAGTGTATCAGAAATGAGAATAAGGCCCTGGGGAGTTACTGCAGTGTAAGTCTCTGGGCCTTTCATAAGAAGCCCAAGGCATTGTGGTAGGAAATAGAATATATAAAATGTAAGCGAGGGCTCTGCCATCATTAAAAAAAAAAAAAAAAAAAAACTTTGGACTCAAACTTGGCAAAAGTTCCATGGTGTTTGAATAAGCAGTTGATGTTCAGATTATTTTATATCAAGAAATCACAACAGACATTGTGACCTTGAATGTATTTTAATCCCTGTGATTTTCACCATAGAAAGGAACTTTTAAAGGATTCTGAAGTCTCTCTCTGAACTGTTCTCAGTGAAATGTAAAAACATTTGCACCGCTGTTACTGATTTCCCTTTGAACCTTAAAAATAAAATGGTGGGTTGTAATTCATTTAGATGATCTTTATGCATCTCTGTGAAGCACAATTTATCTTTTTATGCATTTAAAGATATGCTCTAAAAAACATTGTCCTGTTTAAAAAAATAGAGGGAGTGTTAATAATTTTACTTTCATTAGCAGCAGAATTGATTGTAATTTGTAGACTGTTCTATTCATCTAGCTTTTTCCACTCTACTGAAAGTCCGTGTAGCTGCATGGTTTCTGAGTAGAAGGCACTTCAGATAATATATCAGTTCTGTGTACCAGGTGCATTGCAGATTACTTTGCTTCTTCATTTTCTGAACATCGTTCCCTTCTTGAACCTACAGACAAAAGCAGAGTGAATTTTTCAAATATTACTTGTGAATAATTGTGTTCAATTTTGAATAAAATTGCTTTGCCTCTCCCTGCACCTTTGGTCTGTTCACTTTCAGCTGTTAATCTAGCAAACAAATTTACTGGCAGAAATGTCCATTATAATAATGAACATAATACAATATTGCTGTCAATTCTGCCTTCTCAACTGCAGGTATTTGCAGAGGAAATCTGGCTCTAAGAGTTGTGCTCACCCAGTCAGAGGACACAAGCAATATTGTATGACATCTCCAAACAAAATGGCTACAATTTTGTATTGCAAATATTGAATTCTCAAAGAATAACTTACAGCAGAATGTCTGTGATTCACAGTGGGTTTGACTGTGGACTTTTTGCACCCGTTCAGCAGATGTAGATAACAGAACATCAGTTGGAAAGGATCTGAGGAGGTCATCTAGTCTAACCCGCTGCTCAAATCAAGGTCATCCCCAACTAAATCCTCATCCAGCGCTTTGTCAAGCTTCACTTTAAAGACCTCTAAGGATGAAGATTACACCACCATCCTAAGTTACCCATTGCAGTTCTTTGCCACCCTCCTAGTGAAAAAAAAATCCTAATATCCAACATAAACTTCCCCCATTGCAACTTTAGACCATTACTTCTGGACCAAGAGCAGTCTAGCTACGTCCACAGAACTCCCTTTCAGGTAGTTAAAGGCTGCTATAAATTCCCCTTCATTCTTCACTTTTGCAAACTAAACAAGCCTAGTTCCCTCAACATCTGTGCATAAATCATATTTCAGACCCTTAATAATTATTGTTGCTCTCTTCTGGACTATCTCCAATTTAGCCACATCCTTTCTGTAGTGAGGGGCCCAAAACTGGAGAAAGTACTCCAGATGTGACCTCACCAGTATTGAACAGAGGGAAATAATCCCTTTCCTCCATCTGCTGGCAATATTTCTGCTCATGCAGCCCAATATGCCATTAGTTTTCTTGGCCGTAAGGGCACACTGAAACCTATTTAGCTTCTTATCCACTGTAACTCCCAGGTCCTTTTCTTCAGAACTACTGCTTGGCCAGTCTCTAGCAGTGCATCGGCTTCTTCCATCCTGAATACAGGACTGTGCATTTGTCCTTGGTGAACCTCATTAGATGAGGCCAAGCTGAGGAACCAGGCAAGGAAGAATCACCTGAACCTAGGGGAATCCTTGAGTTGTATGCCCCGTGCTTTGTGATCCATGTAGAAACTATGGCTTGTGGAGCTAAAAGAGTGGTTAGGTGTCCAGTAGTGCACCAGCATTCTTGGCTGTCACAAGGGTGCCAGGTGTCAAAAAGCTTCAGCAGTAAGGCCAGCAACTCTCACTTGGGCTGTGTGCCCAGTGTTGTTGTTCCTTGTGTAACTCACCCACTCTGTGGGGTGCTCAGTCCCTCTCAAGTGAAGACTAGGTCACATACAGTAATAGCTGACCCTTCTACAGCAAGTGCTCTCTTAACACAGGCTGTGGTGGTTTATGCTTTAAGATCCTGAAACCCCAGAGTCAATCCCTACTGCTGACAATCCAGCCAAGGGTGTAGAGTACTATGGGCCTGGAAGAAATAGAGTGTTGCATTTTACCCCTACAACATTCCCTCATTCGTAGTGGGGTAGCAAGACCCATCTGCTTTGGCAGTCCAGAACCCTGCCTCCCAAGATGGAAGATGAACTTTTATCTCTTTGCAGCCCTACTCCATTTCATGTTGCAACACCTGCCCCACTCAGGGAGCATTCCTTAATGCAGGAGTCCCAGACTCTGTTACATCCACACTCAGTTTTTAATTTTTTTTTTAATTATTTTGATTTAAAAGATTGCAAGTCCACACTATGTTTCCTTATTTTGAAATAAGGAGCTCTCTCTTTTGAAATAAGGAAAGTCATTTCAGTATCATAAAACCTAGTATTATATTGAAATGATGGTTAAATCAAAACTGTTATTTTGAAAAAATGCAGTGTAGACAAGATATTTCAATTTAACATTTTTGCCCTTCTCCTTCACAGAGTGTTGTCCTTTTTTTATATATTGTGTTGGGGCATGGCCCTTCTAGGGGGCTATGTTGCCACACCTCCCATGGTGCCCCTCTCCTAAACCAAACTAGCAAGTCCTGTCCATGGACATGACACTTTGATTTGGGTTTCTAGCGGGGACATGTTAAATCAATTTAACTTAAATCAACTTAATGATTTTATAGCGATTTTATTAAATCAATTTAACTCCCTGAGTGTGGATATAGCATGGGGTGTAAATGGGGCTTAATATCTCCCAGTCTGGAGATACATGCAGCATCCCAAGGGCCCATAGGAATAAATAAAACTAAATATGTCAATTGATGTTGCATGGCGAATAAACCTGTGCACAGCAGGTTCTGTTCCTCAGCTGGTTACAAAAATTCAAAGAGCCGTAACCCACGGAGATGGTCCCTATTTCAGACTGTTCATCCAACTCGGGGCAGGAGGTCCTCATCCAGAGCATCACTAGCCAATAGTCAGTATTGCCTGCCATTCCTGCAGAATTAAATTGGGAATAAGCGATACACAGAGGGAGAAAATCTGACAGCACCAACATCACCTCAGTGCAACCATGTGCAGGGCAGCACTAGTGAGCATGCTGCCTGAGGTATTCATAGAGCACTGACAGCCCCATAGGGGCTGGGTTTCAGCCACAGTTCTGCCTCCTGCCAGGCCAACAGGGCTACTGCAAGGTAGGGGAACCAGCTACAGCATGACTAGTCCCAGCTACTCAATGACCCCCCCACACACACACACACACTTCACCTTCCAATATTACTGTGACGGATAGATGGGTCCCAGAATAAGACTCTCGTGTCAGGTGAGGTAGTAAAGTTAATTCCTTTCTTTTGGCAGGACCGTGCAAGCACACATTGTATGCCAAAGAGAGAAAGCTGTGGTTAGTGAAAGGTGTCAATTTTGGTGAATGGTGTTCAGGGAAATTCTTCGTGGTGCTACTAGGTCACTCAGCATGTGTAAAGTCCATTGTCTTAGTAAAGGCTGGAGTCTTCTATGTCTGCAGCAATGCTTTTCTGACAACCAGAAGGGCCCTTTGGCTGGGCCTAGATACACTGAGCAATAGCCAGCTGGTTCGTGGGAAAGGATGCTCCACCGTATTGCACATGTGCTTTTCTGGAAGGTCCACTCTTGCTTGTGTTCTGAGCACAGGGCTGCCATTTTTGTGTTGTCCAACAAACTTTTATCTTAGCTTTGGTATAGTTACAGTGCTTGTCACCATGATACCAGAGAGAATTGCTTTTGGTGAGTGTGCATGTGAATGTCACTTGAAAGGTGGCAAACAGTCAGTAGTCCTCTTTATACCCACAGGACTGGTGTAGGGCAACTAACAACAAGTTCCTCCAATCTGTGCTTCAGCCTGGACCTGAAGAAATCAACTGTAGGAATGAGAGACAGTTCAGACTCCATCCTTAAACCCTAAGCACTATGTAAATTTCCTCAAAAAATAAATGGTTACAATATATCTGCTTGCAGATTGAGCAGGATTCAATGTGTTTCCTCTGTTGGACTACATAGGGAAGTACAAGGGAACGGGAGAAAAGATGACTGTGACCAATGGGCCAGACCATCTGTATTTAAGTCCCAGCTCTGTCAGAGATTTCCTGTGTGACCTTGGGCGAGCCACTTAATCACTCTTGTCTCCATTTCCCCATTTGTACAATGGCAATAATAGCACCACCTTCATTGATCTCGCCTATTCTGACCATGATGGGGTTGGGTAATAAATCTTAATGGTTGGTTTAGGCTCACCCCTTCCCCGTAATCCTTGACCATTAGTTGTTGGGGCAGTCTGAAGACAGAAACAGGAGATATGGGTAGAGAGGAAGCTGTCCTGGGGTTAAGTAGTCTAGGCCCTGCAGAGGGGGTGTGGCAGGGCCCCCTTCTCCCCAGTCAAATGGGGATGAGCAGGGCAGAAGACTGGCATATCTATTACCTGCTCCCTGAGAGTGGGATATAACAGCTGGAAATGGTTTGCCTGCAGAGTGCTCTGAGTTAAAAGGGGGAAGGACTGTATTGGGGAAGAGGGCCTGTGGCAGGCCCCAATAAGGCCCCAGCTCCAATGGAAAAGATGGTGAACTCCTACCTTAAGGAGAGTACTGACCTGAGATGCAGCCTAGCACCAGGAGAAGTGGCTGAAGACTCCTGCCCGGAGCAGACATGGAGTGACCCCAGGAAGACTGGATGGCGTCATCTATAACTGCCCAGCATAGGACACAGGGGCAAGAACCCAGAGGCTCAGGCAGGAATGGTTGCTTCTACTTCATCCCCCGCGGAGGAGCCAGGATGAGTCCAAGGACTGAGAGCTTGACACGAGCATCCATAGCTGGTGGGATTCATCCAGCCGGGACATTTCTGCTCTGCTGGGAGGGGCTGGGTTCAACAGGTGACCCAGCTGGAGAGAGGCAGCACTAGCGCTAGAACACCAGACAATGGTAGCACAGGGGTAAAAGATCCCCTTCAATCCCACCCCGTCGCATGGAACCAAGCAGGAACATTTTTATGTGAATGTACAGTAGCTAGCATTGCTCTCTGATGGGTAACCTTTAAGTGCAGGTGTGACCCTAATGATAAATGATACCACAGCTATTGATCTTTGCTCTTCCTGACCTATCTTCAAAGGGCACCCTTGTAAGTGCTACCAAATGAGCCCTAACAATGCTGTGTGCTAGCAAGAGCTCCTTTATCTTCAGTCTCCTCGAAGGAGGAACTTATTCATGAGACTTCACCACCATGACACACGACTGTGGCTTGGCTAGACTTCTTCATTGGTGTATGTCGTTATGGACCATTACAAAACCAGTCCAGGAGTGAAAAAGCAAGGATGTCTTTGCAAATCTAATGAGCAGAATGTAGCAATTCGAGCATAAGGACAAGTCAGTAGAAAAATTCGATTAGTGCATTAGCCGTTTGTGTAGCTCCTGCACACACACAATTGGCTCATTATCACTGAGAATGTGGCTAAGGCAGTAATTTACCCGTCTGTCTGTGGAGCTGAGCTTTCTCTCCTCTGCAGCTGTGCCTTTTTGGGCAGACTCCAGAATGTCCTTCAGGAGTGGAATCTCCAAATGCTTTCTGTCCTCTTGAACTTTTCCTGGCATTGTTTAATTAAATGACTGACTTTTTTCTCTGGGGGGGTGTCAACCATGCTGAATGTCTTTTTGGGCTCTGCATCTGTTCTGGAAATCAGCAGAGGAAGGCCTGGGAAAACAAACCACCTGAACAGGACAGCTGTTCATTAGGTACTCACATTGGCTGGCCCCTATGTACGCCCATTTTTGACAGGCTTGCATGTTGTTGATTAGTGTAGTAATATAACTATTGGACAGCAAACTGAAGCCACTGCTAAATTGTTCAGAACACATGCCTCCTCTTTGAGCAAATGTCTATCAGATGCAATTATCCCCATCGACTTCAATGGACCCAGGGTCAGACTGAAAATCTTCAGTCAGTTCACTGCTTTGTTTTCATTTTTAAACCTGCATTAGTGATGGGCCAAAAACAGGCAATTCCCAGCTGGAGCTAAACTTTTCTGAGAGGCCACGGTGAGAGAAGTCAGATTCTGGAATTTTTGCCACCTCATTATAGAGCTCAGAGTTTGTGAGGCCTGAGGCCTTCGTTATTGGCCAAGCGGTAGCAGCCGTATTAGGACAGAGAGCAGCCGTAAGCTAAACAGCAGGTAGTCACATCTTCACATTCCTGAAATTACTTCAAAACGATGTAATATTGGGTTGTTGAGAAGGTGCTACTGTCCTAAAAAAGCCTACCATCACCAGATAAACAAACAAATCTGAAGATGCTTAAAGAAAACTTTGCTTTATAGCAGTTCTGTTTGAATAGAAATCATTTATCCACATTTGAGTTTGTAACATCTCTGTTTATTTTTTCTTTTTTTGTCTTTATGGTACCCACTGCTCTATTTTTTCTCTGAAAGATTTCTTTCTGATTCTATAATTGTTTCTCTCTGTTGCATAACTAAGTGTGCACTATTTAAATCAATTAACTCGGTGCGATATGAGTGGTTAAAAGACTGTTTCATAATGGGCTAGGATTTGTGTTTTGTAGTATCTAATTTAAAATGATTGGTCAAGGTACAGCTAAGCAGGAGCCAAGTTTTAACTGTGTAGGCCAACGTCCAAAAGGAAGTTTTTTGAAAAATAACTCTAAGACACAGTCCATGAAGATCAGAGCTACCAGACCTCAAAACCCTGTCAACCATGTTGTGCAGAAACTGGAGTCTCCTGATGATCTTCTCTTGGTGATTAATCAGGATTAATTTGCCTTTCTTATTGGGAGTGGTGAGCATTGTATGCTTAGTGTGTGTATTCTGTTTTGGTAATTGTTAATAAATAGAGACTAAGGGTATTATTGTGTGTGGGTCCTTCACTGGTAAAATATCCTGTAAAACTGCAGAGAATTGCACACAGAGCCCTAGGGAATGAAAAAGGGTGACTATTTCAATTACCAAGAAAAACAAACAAGGAGTTCTGTGGCACCTAAAGACTAACAAATTTCTTTATTGCATGAGCTTATGTGGGAGAAAATCCCAATGATCAAGGTGACTCCAGAAGCCTTACAAGGAGGCTTGTTTCGAAAAAACTTTTTTTGTGTCTGTGCAGGCATTTAGTTATTCCGAAATAAACACTTTAGTGTTTCAAAATAATCAAGTACTATTTTGAAATAATGAAACCTGCTTTTATTTTGAAGAAAAAGCCATTCTAACCCACAGAACTGGCTTTTTCCAAGTAATGGGAAGGGATTCCCTGGTGGGCCCTCATTCCGCTGGGTGAGGGATAGCACGGACAGGACTCCCATCCCCGCTGGGGGAGAGATTTCAGGGTGGGCTCCCTTCCCCTGTCCCTTGGGAGGAAACCAGCCTGCCAGGGGTTCCCTGTCCCCGGCAGGGAAGGGAGCCAAGCAAAGGAATCCCTCCCCAGCAGGGAAACCATTCTGCTGAGGGATCCATTTGAAGTTAGATAATCTAAGGTAAAACTTTCTCACTCCAAATACTAATCCCTACTTTATTTCAAAATAGGAGCCTTGTGAAGACTCACTATTTCAAAATAATTATTTTGAATTAATATTGGCATAGTTATTTCAAAATAACATTGCCAGTGTAGATATAGCCATACACCGGGAATGGGTGATCCTCAGCTCTCAAATGTGAATTAGGTAAGAGTAGGTGTTGTTCCCTCAAGCGATGTCCACACGTACATGGTTAAATCGATTTTAGAATAGAATAGAATAGAATAGAATAGAATAGAACCATAGGGTTGGAAGGGACCTCATGAGATCATCTAGTCCAACTCCCTGGCTTTACTTATATCAATTTAATAAAATTGATGTAAAAATCATTAAATCAATATAAGTTAAATCAATTTAACAGGTCCACACCAAAAAAACCCAAATCAAAAAAGGATGTCTAGAAACAGGACTTGCTATTTCACTTCAGGAGAGGGGCACCATGGGAGGTGTGGCAACATGGCCCACTCACTGGGCCATGCCCCCATTCAATATATAGGAAAAGGAAAGCACCTGGGAAGGAGAAGGGCAAAAACTGTTAAACTGATTTAACAGTTAAATCAAAATAACATGTCCGAACTGTGTTATTTCAAAATAACAATTTTGATTTAACTGTCATATCGATATAATACTAGGTTTTATTATATCGATATAAGTTTCCTTATATTGAAATGAGTGAGCTCCTCATTTCAAAATAAGGGAATGTCATGTGGACCTACCTATTTTTAAATCGAAATAACCAGCGTTATTTCAATTTAAACAGTGTGTCTGGACATACCGTCAGAGCCATATGGACTGGGAAAGTGTATAGGTGTCTTAACCAGGATATTCCTTGAGCCCTATGGTTTGGAGTAAAAGTGGAATGCCCTAGTGTTCAGATAACAATTTATCCCTGAAGTTCCAATCTGAACTTCCCCGAACTTTGGAACAGAAGATTGTTTGGATGAGATAAAAATTTCATGGTTTGTATTCCCAAGTGAGTGAGTCAGTTAGGCCAAATTTGTTGCTCATGAAGATAAGGGGCTAAAACATGTGACTGCAGTCATATTTGACAGGGCATGGACTTCTGTCATGGAGCTGTCCCAGCACACCTCATTTCCAACCTGATGAAGACCTTAGTCTTTAAGTGCCCCAGGACTCCTTGCTTCTTTTACTAAAATACTCTCACTCATGTCTCAGAGTAAATGAGAAGCTAATACACCAGAGGTGAAAGTCTAGTATGTTAACATCCTACGCTGTCTAGATAGCCTTGTAGCCCCTATTAAAATTACATAAGTATTCCATTATAGAAATTGAAGGGGAAAGCCATTCTCACAGCATTATCAAATAACATTTCTTACAGTCACATTTCACTTGGTAATAAATTATATCTGAATTACAAGGCTGGTCTTAGACTATTATTGTGGCAACCCAAGTTTCTTTTGATGTCTAGAAGTCAAGAGAAATGACTGATATATTTAGTAGAGTCATAGGCTGTGTTCACACACAGGCATTATTTCAATACAAGTTGTGTCGGAACAACTTGTATCGAAATAATGCCTTATTTCAAAATAACTTAATTCGAATTAACAGTTTGTTAATTCGAATTAAGGAAAAACGCTCAAAGCGAAATAGCAGTTTCAGGCAACAGTTATTTCAAAACAAGTCACTGTTGTTTCGAAACAACATGTTCGGACAGCATTGTTTCAAAACAATCATTTCGAAACAACGTTGTTTCATCCCCACATGGGGTTTAAGTTGTTTCAAAACAACGCCGTTGTTTCGAAACAACAGATGCCGTTGTTTCAAAACAACTGTGCGTCGTGTGAACAGGGTATTTCTTATTTCGAAACAACCTCTGTTGTTTCAAAATAAGAGTGCTGTGTGAACACAGCATAGATTGCAAGGCCATAAGGAACCAGTCTAACCTATAACATAGGCCACCAAATTTCCCCTGAATAATTCCTAAAGCACATCTTTTTAGAAAACATCTCATCTTGATTTCAAAATTGTCAGTGATGGAGAATTCACTATAATTCCTGGGAAATTGTTCCAATGGTTTATTATTCTCTCTGTTTAAAAAGAAACAAGGAATCAACTAACATATCTATCTTTTGGAATTTGTTTAAAAATGGACAACTTCCTTCCAGTGCAATTTTCTCTATCTGCAATTTTCAGCCATTGAATTATGTCCTATCATTCTCTGATACATTGAAGAGGTTATTAAGTATTCATTCCTCATGGAGGTATCTATAGGCTGTGTTCAAGTCACTCTTTAATCTTTTCTTTGTTAAGTTAAATTGATTGAGATCTTGGAGGTTATTGCTATTAGAGATGTTTTTAAATCCTTTATTCATTCTTGTGGCTCTTCTCTGAATCTTCTGTAACTCATCTACATCTTTCTTGAATTGTGGACACAAGAAATGGCTAAAGTATCCCAGCAATGGTTTCACAAGTGCCCAATACCAAGCAAAAGTAACATCTTTGCTCCTAATCAAGAGTTCTCTGGTTTAGGCATTTTAGGATTGCCTTAACTTCTCTGGCCACAGTATCACACTGAGAGTTCACGGTCAGCTGATTATCCACCATTACCCACATCTCTTTTTCAGAGTCCTTGCTTCCCAGATTAAAGTCCTTAATCATGTAAGTACAACCTACATTATTTGTTCCTTGATGTATACATTTGCAAACAGCCATCTAAACCACATATTGTTTACTTGTGCCCAGCTAACCAGAAGTTCGAGATAGCTCTTTATCAGTCATCTGTCCTCTTCACTGTTTGTCACACCTCCAATTTTTGTGTCATAAAAATATTAAAAGAGCCTAAGGCCAAGGACTGATCTCCCTGAAACCCCACTCGAAACATACCAGTTTGATGATTCCCCATTTACAATTACATTCTGAGACATATTAGTTAGTCAGCTTTTAATTAGATCTGGCAATTAATTGCAGTAAACTCAAGCAATGAACTGCAAACAAATTAATTTGAATTTAAAAATTAACTGTGATTAGTCACATTGTTAATCACACTGTTAAAATAATAGAATAAATTATTATAAATGGTACTTAGTATAATTTTTTTTTTACTTTTTCAATTATATTGATTTCAATTACAAAACAGAATACAAAGTGTCCAAGGCTAACTTTATAGACTTATTTTTTTATTATAAATATTAGCACTGTACAAAAGAAACAAAAAATGGTATTTTTTCTGTTCACCTTTTACAAATACTGTAGAGCAATCTCTTTATCATGAAAGTGCAAATGACACATGTAGTGTTTCTTTCTTTTTTTTTTACATAAATGCCTTACAGAGCATAACAGTGTAAAACTTTGGAGTGTACAAATCCACTCAGTCCTACTTCTTGTACAGTGAATCAATAAGACAAACAAGTTTGTTTTCATCTAAGGGAAATAATGCTGCCTGCTTCTTATTTACAGTGTCACCCTGAAAGTGAGAACAGGCATTCCCACCGCACAGTTGTAGCTGGTGATGCAACATTCTTACATGCCAGATATACTAAACCTGTGATTCCCAGCCTGTAGCTCAGGAAATAAAAGGGACCTGTGGGGACTTTCAAAGTGGTCTGTGGCTCCCCTCCTGCTGGCTGCAATAGGGAATTAATACTGAAGTACCCAGGCAGAGCAGCTTTTTGCAGGGCTAAAAGACCAGCATGGGCTCCTTGCTGCAGCCAAGGAGATTGGAAATCAGCTTTCTCCTGCCTCTTCCTGTAGCAGAGAGCATGGTGCTTCACTTTTGGCCTTTAGTGCTGGGATCCCTGATGGAGCCAAATGGAGGGGAGCACTGATCTTCAGTCCCCCTGGCTGCAGAAGGGAAGCACTGCCTAGGGACCCTGGAGAAGCACCCAAAGCTATAAGATATGCATGGTTTCCTTGCTATAGCCAGGGCAATAGATCACTGAGCCTGCTTGCCAACCTCATTCCGTCTGGCTGCAGGGGAGTATGGGGCTGCTGCTGGAGAATGGTGGCCCTTTAGAGTTCTAAAAATTGTATCTGTGGCCTTCAAACCAAAAAGGTTGTGAACCATTGTGCTCATATCCTATTCCATGCTTGGGGCACTGTTCTAGAGCACATGATTCCATGCTAAATTGTAATTTCATGATACAGAGATTGTATAGCAGTACTTATATGAGGTGAATTGAAAACTACTATTTTTTCTATCACTTTTATAGTATAAGTACTTGTAATAAAAATAAGAATATAAACTGAGCACTGAACACACTGTACGCTGTGTTGTAATTGAAATCAATATATTTGAAAATGTAGGAAAACATGAAAATATTTAAATAAATGGTACTCTATTATTGTTTAATAGTGCGATTAAAACTGCAATTTATCATTATTATTTTTAAGCTAATGATTAATCATGAATAATTTTTATTCATTTGCCAGTCCTACTTTTATACCATTTAATGTGCCATATTAATTATATTCCATTCTAGTTTTAAAATTAAAAAGCCATGCAGTGCCAAGTCAAAATATGTTACATACACACTTTTACTTTTGTCAACCAAACTTTTAATTTTATTAAAAAAAAAACAAGTTTGGTTGAAAGAACCTGTTTTCCATAAACACATGTTGATTGGCATTAATGACATTTCTTTCCCTTCATTCTTTATCAGTTAAGTCTTGTATCAGTAGCCCTAGTACAGGGGTGGGCAATAATATTGTCAGATGGGCTAGTGAGAATAGTGTTGAGGTAGCCTGGAGCCAGGTGCAGGATGGAGAGCTGCTATGAGGGAAAAGCCAGTAGGGAGGAGCAGGGATGGGGGAGAGTCATCTTTGGGGGGCCAGAAGGGGCCAAGGGCAAGGAAAAGCTGGCAGCGAGGTGGAAGGGGGTTTCACCAAACCCCACCCCACCCCTGGAGCAACACCTAGCTGGCTGGGAGAGCAGAAGGGGACGATGCAGTGGTGGCCGGGGGAACAGAAGAGGTTGACGCAGTGCTGGCTCTGGAGGTGGAGAGTTGGCTCCAGAGCAGGGATGAGCTGGTGGGGGCCAAAAGTGGGCAGGAGAAAGTGGGTCATTTGGAGGTCTCAGATGGGCTGGATCCTTCCCACCTGTATTTTGCCCACCCCTACTCTAGTGACTTCCCTGGTGTAGAAGTCAGACTGACAGGCTGTCACATTCCAGAGCGTAATCTGGAGCAGTGAGAGGTCGTGTTACTGCCTGTCCTGTAAGTCTGGGGTGCCTCAATGCTTTGCTGTGGCAGCTTCCAACCTGCCAGCCAGCCAGAGATAGCCTGCCAGGCTGTAGGCTGTTCCCCAGTGTCTGTGTATAGCCATAATCCAGCAGCTATGACCCCAGCTGCCTGTCAGCAGCCCTCTAGTCACTTCCATCAGCCTTGGTTACTACTTGCAGAGTTACCCTGACATGCTCCCAGTCCCAAACTTCCCCCAAACATGCATACTCCACTGTCACAGCTTTCCTGAGCAGTTCAGGTATCAGAATCCAGCATCCATGTAAGGGGTCAATATGCAACAGTTTGCTTCTTTAAGTGGGGTTGCCAAATAGTTCAGCTGAAACACAGCATGAATGATTATAAGTTAAAGAATAAAACAAGTGTATTTAACTAAAAAGTGAGAGTTTTTAAGTGAGAACAAGTAGAAGGTATTGAAATCAGTAACAGCTTGAAGAAATATAAAGATAAAAAGCTTTTAAGTAACTAAAACTAAAGATTTGGTTCAAAGTAAAACCTTTCCCACACATTCCCAGCAGCATGACTGATCAAATTTTCAGGTCAGAATCCCTCTCAATTTGAAAGGCTGGTTCCTTTGTCATCTTATACGTGTGTGACAGAGAGAGTGAGATCAGGAAAGATGTCTGAGGGTACTTTTGTCCCTCATTTTTATAGTTCAGTCACCTTTTGAAGTGGGTCCTTCTGAAGATTACCCTCAAAGCAAAGTTTATTCAAGTAGAAAAGAAGATGTCATGCAGCCTGGTGGTGTGTATCCTGAAATGCAGGATGTGAACACAGGGGTGCTTTCAGTTCCACTGGTTTATCATACACACCACAGTCATCTTGTTCATCCTTTTTTAAAATATTGACATAGCAATAACTTATTCTTTAGCCGTCTGGAATTTTGCCAGCATTCCAAGGCTTATTACAAGTGAAGATCAATGGCTCAGCAAGCTCCACCTCCAGCTCTTTTAAAACTCTTGGATGCAAGGTGATGATTCTGTTAAGAGCAAGCTAAACAAGCACCTGTCAGGGATGGTTTAAGAGGGCACTTGGTGCTGCCATGAGTGCAGGGACTGGACTCAATGACCGCTTATGGTCCCTTCCAGTTTGTATGATTCTATGATTTTAAATTATTTGGCCCTCTGCTTTTAAAAACATCCAATGTGAGTAACTTCTGTTCAACGTCCTGGAGAGATACTGGTACATTGAAATGAGTGTCATTCTGTGATAGGCCTACATCATTGCTTTCTTTTCTGTAGCCAGTTGGTTTATTTAGGTGTCTAAGAAAATAGTGTTGAAATTCAAGGCATACATGCTGAGGCCTGTAAGAAGTTAGATTAGCCATACTGGACTATATACTTAAGCAATTTCTAAAATAAGTAAATGACCAAAAAGATGTCCTGTTGCCACAAGATTCTGGGAAAATGTTTGCTAATGGATGGTATCATGAAAAAAATGAGTAACTTTTTGCTTACAAGATACCTACTAGTCACATTTTTCTAACACATGTCCTAAGTGCAGGATGCACTAGGTGATTAAATGTTAAGAAAGCATAATTAAAAGCATATTTTAAAAAAAGTGTTCAAGTGAAAAAAAAATAGCTCTCAATTTAAAAAAAAAAATCCAGCAAAAATGATCTCTCGACTCATAATCAACTGGCAAGAAGTCATCAAGCTTTAAAAATAGCCTTAAACATGTAAATATAACTATATTTGTAACTCATGCATAAGTCTTTGTAAGCATTTTATATGTTTGGGTAATCATATCCTTAACTATAACTTCAATAAAATGTGAAAAATAAGCTGAGCTTTTTACTTGTAAACATATGTGTAGGCAATATCTTGCGTATATATGTGTTCCTAAAAGCGGTATATCCAGCGCAAGTAACACAGATGCCTTTCACCCTGTTAAGCTTAAAACTTGTCACCAGCAAAGCCAAATCCACAATGATGTAATACAACGTTCCTAAATTCCCTTTAAATAAATTAAAACACTACATTTCCCAAATAAAGAGCAGAAATGTTTATTGAACACGTCTCCATCTTGTGCATAATTAATGATTATTATACCATTTCCATTTAGTAATGGATAGCTTGTTCATATATATATATATATTTTTTGCTCCTAGTATACTTGAAAACTCTTTATTGTCCCTAACTCTGCAGACCATTGACTTCCCTTTCTGTCCCTCTGCTTCAGAAGAATGGCCACAGTAGGTCAGGCTAACGTTACAGAAAACTCAGGATACAGCCAGTGCTGGATATTTCTGAGGGAATGAATAGAACAGGGCAATTAATGACTGATCCATCCCGTTTTCCAGTTCCAGATTCTGACAGTCAGAGATTTAGGGACCTGCAGAAGCTTTTCAAGTTTCTACTATTCCAAGCTTCTGATTTATATCCATTATTATCAATTTCCATTTGCTTCCATTGTTGTCTTATATTTATAGGTTCTTTCACTTCACATCTAAACCAGATTACTGTTTTTATTTTATTCTTTTTATGTTTTTTAAGCCAATACATTTGTCTTCCTTGAATGTGCCTTTTTGGGGGCGTCTAGTAAAGGATTCTTAAACTGTTCCCAATTATCATTCACATTGTTTTGATTAAATTCTTTCTCCCAAATGATTTGGTTTGTAATTGTTTTCAGTTTTATGACATTGGCCCTTTCAAAGCACAGAGTCTATCTATCACTGGTTTGGGCTTCATTCTGTTTGCACATTATAAATGTGATCAAATCATAGGGACCTGTACCCAAGTTATAATTAATGTTTAGTTCTGTGACCAGTCCCTTTGAATCTGTCAAGACAAGGGCTAATAGAGAATTCCCCCATGTTGGATGCAAAACTTGGAGTTAGGAAATTGCCATCTATGCTGTTATTAATTCCAGGGATGTTTTAGTACTGGCAGCATGAGGTCGCCAGCATTTGTCACTCAAACATGAGCTTCGTGATCATGCGGCTTTCTTCCTACACTTTATGGCGAGTAAGGATCTAGTCATCCTGTTCTGTAGTGTGATTTGTTGCACTGTGGCAGACACCAAGTGACATCTCCTGTTGTGCTTTGTCTGTTAGGACTTGGATCCATAAGCAATTTCTTCTAAGTTATCAGTGACCTGGAAACAAGTAACAGCACGTTTGACATTAAGAATTACAGCCCCTACTCCTCTGCCAATTCACTCCTTCTAAACCAGGATACGACCATTGATTTTTATCATTCCTATCATGTGAATCATTCCATCAGGTTTCAGAAACACTAATTAGATCTAATTTATGGTAATAAATAAGTGATTCTAATTCTTTTTATTTATGAATCAGGGTCCTAGCACTGGTATACAGTCAAATCAAGAATTTCTTCCCTTGGTTTCTTTTAGTTCCTTGATTGATTTTGTTCTGAGTGACTGTATCACCCCTTGTCTTACCCTCCTTTTTCTGTTATTTTAATGACCTTCTGACTATTCTAGCCAGCTTGCCTCCAAGATGATTGGTCTCCCTTCTGTGGAGGTGCAGGCCATCCAAACTTTATGGCTTCCTTTCCTCCTAGAAGGTGGACCAAAATTTCACAAAGCCTGCTGATTTGAAAAACTTAAAAAGCCAGTGTCACAAGGTGGGTTGTCCCTTTAAGGGGAACTGGGCTCAGGTCCATCTGTGCCTTGTTGCCTGGCCCCAGGTGATGGTTTTGGGCTTTCACCAGTGGTAGGGTCAGTTGATGATAGCTTGGGGAGGTGGTCAGGGCTTCCTCTAAAAGGAAACCTGCCTCCTCAAGGAGAAGGACCCTAGAGAGTAGGAGGAAGGAGGTTTATCCAGAAAGGTCCAGAATCTGAGGTGGCCCTCACAGAACTCTCCTGCCCAGAGGCCTTAGGAGCTCAGAGGGACCAGGAGCCTAAAGCTCTGAGGAAAGGTCAAAGGTACTGGTGAAAGCCTTCTGTAGGAGACTCAAGGTCAAAGAGCACCAGGAAAGGGCCTTGTGAGGAGCGCTCACACCCTGCTGGCTGTGCAGGAGTTAATGTTGATTGAGATGGGGTCTGGTTAGCCAGACTGGCCCCAGCTGAAAGGAATCAGCTGGCTAAGCAATCAGGATGGAGTCCAGCTGGGGAGGAAGCAGCTGGGCTGGCTGTATAAAGACAGAAAACTGGAAGCAGAATGGGAAAGTCTGCAATTGCTCCCCAGCTGCAGGAAGGAGTGTTTAGAGGCAGCTGAGGTGGGTAGCCTGCAGTTACTCCTTCACATCAGCCAGAGAGAGAAGCCTGGCTGCCCCAACGGTTATAAAACCTCCTCCTGTGGCTGCCTTCTATGGGGTAGACAGCTGTTTCACTCATTCTCATGAGAAATACTCTAGGTGCTCAGACGCATGAATGTGGGTCCTCATCACTCTGTGTTTTGGACAGTCCCTGCAGGGCCCCCAGACCTTAACCTCAGCCTTCAGGTTCACGCTCCAAGCTGCCCCAACAATCTCTCCTCGGCTCGCTCAAATCCAGTCATCAGATGGCTCCACCTTAATCAAGGACATCTCCCTTTGCATTCACAGAACCTCACAGAGTTTCAGTTTTCATATGCACCTGTCACATTCCAAAGGGATAGTCATGTTAGTCTAGTTCAGTAAAACAAACGAGGAGTCCTGGGGCACTTTTCAAGACTACGGGTATCTCCACACTTAGTCTTTAAATGGAAATAAAGCTGATTATTTTGATTTAAAAGATTGCATGTCCACACTGTGTTTCCTTATTTTGAAATAAGGAGCTTCCTCATTTTGAAATAAGGAAAGTCATTTCAATATAATAAAACCTAGTATTATATCAAAATGATGGTTAAATCAAAACTGTTATTTCAAAATAACAGTGTGAATATATTTTTTTTATTTAGCTGTTATTTCAATTTAACACTTTTGCACTTGTCCTTCCCAAGATGCTGTCCTTTTTCTGTATATTGAGTGGGGCATGGCCCTTCTAGGGGGACATCTTGCCACACCTCCCATGGTGCCCCTCTCCTAAATTGAACTAGCAAGTCCTGTCCATTGACATGCTAGTTTGATTTGAGTTTCTAGTGGGGACATGTGAAATTGATTTAACTTAAATTGCTCTAATGATTTTCATACCAATTTTATTAAATTGATTTAACTTAAATCAATTTAACTACCTAAGTGCAGACATAGCCTAACAGATTTATTCATTCCCCATCTTCAAGTGTGTGTAGTGGGATTTACTCCCATGAAAGCTCATGCAATAAGTAAGTACTTAAACAGGTTAACTTTTAATCAAAGCTTCAAAGAGAAACTACAGAGTTAGAAATCATAGACTTTGGCAATGTCTACATCAGGGTAAATTAGTTCAGACTTGCTAGTACAAAATAAGAAGTTCAAAATTAGTCCGAACTAACCTCAAGTTAGTTCGAACTAGCCGCAGACTTTTTAGTTTGAGACTAACAGATTTATTTTTTGCATGAGCTTTTGTGGGAGAAAATCCCACTTCCTCCGATGCTTCGAAGATGGGTGAACTTACAGAAAGGAATGAAAATAAATGCAAGTGGGTGTAAAACATAGGATCAGGTCATACAGTAACAGCATTAGGTTCAAACCATGGGAAGCCCGAAGTCAAATTACCTTTTGTAATGGGAAAAGAACCCATAGTCTCGATTAACTCCTGCTTTCACAGAATTTAGCTTGCACACTATTTCGAGTTCAGCTGTTTCTCTTTGAAGTCTTGATGTCCCAGCCACATCCCTGATGACAGTCGTTAACAAATCATTCGTCGAGTGATTAGAAAGATGGAAGTGCTCAGCAACTGGTTTCTTTGTTCTGTGATTTCTGATATCAGCTCTGTGCTCATTCATCCTTTTATGCAGCTATCGTCCTGTTTGTCCAATGTATAAGGTGTTGGGGCATTTCTTGCACATGATGGCGTAGACCACATTGGTAGATGAGCAGGTAAATGAGCCTTTGATGGAGTAGCAGGCTTGATCAGGGCCTATGATGGTGTTTGTTGTGTAGATATGTGGGCAGACTTTGCAGCGTGGTTTGTTGCAGGGGTGTGTGCCTGTTTTAACGCTTCTGTTGTTAAATCTGTAGTTGCTGGTGAGTATCTGTTTAAGATTGGGTGGCTGCCTATAAGCAAGGAGAGGTCTATCTCCCAAGGCTTGAGAGAGAGAGGGATCATCTTTTAGAATAGGCTGTAGGTCCTTAATGATCTGTTGCAGAGGTCTGACTTGAGGTTGATATGTGGTGACTAGTGGTGTTCTCTTGCATTCTCTCTTGGGTCTCTCCCGTAGTAGATGACGTCGGGGAACCCATCTAGCTCTGTCAATTTGTTTTCTTACTTCCCCAGGTGGGTACTGAAGTTTCAGGAATGCTTGATAAAGATCCTCAAGATGTCTGTCTCTGTCTGAGGAATCAGAGCAGATGCGGTTATATCTTAGGGCTTGGCTGTAGACAATGGATTGTGTGGTTTGTTTAGGATGGAAGCTTGAAGGATGTAGGTAACTATATCGATCAGTAGGTTTTTGGTATAGGGTGGTGGTGATGTGTCTATCCCTGATTTGTATTGTAGTGTTGAGAAAGTGGATCTCCTGTGTGGAGTGTTCCAGCCTTAATTTGATGATGGCATGGAAATTATTGAAGTCTCTGTGAAAATCTTCAAGAGCATCCCTGCCATGCATCCAGATGATGAAGATGTCATCAATGTAGTATAGGTAAAGAAGAGGTGTTTTGGGATGAGACTTGAGGAAACCTTGTTCTAAGTCACCCATAAAGATGTTGGCATATTGTGGGGCCATGCGGGTGCCCATAGCAGTGCCACTGATTTGGAGATATAAATGATCCTCAAATCTGAAGTGGTTGTGGGTGAGCACAAAATGACAAAGTTCAGTCACAAGCTGTGCTGTGGCATTATCTGGGGTGGTTCTTCTAAAAGCTTGTAATCCATCCTTGTGTGGGATGTTGGTGTAAAGAGCTTTTACATCCATAGTGGCCAGAATGATGTTTTCAGGAAGTTCTCCAATGGACTGTATTTTCCTCAGGAAGTCTGTGGTGTCTTGAAGATAGCTGGGGATGTTGATAACATAGGGTCTGAGGAGGAGTCCACATAGCCAGATAGGCTGGCAGTAAGAGTGCCAATGCCTGAGAAGATGGGGTGTCCAGGGTTTCCTTTTTTGTGGATTTTAGGTAGTAGATAGAACATCCCTGGCTGCGGTTCTGGTGGTATTTCTGTCTCTATATGTTCCTGTACTGTCTTAAGGAGTTTCTTGAGTAGGCGCTGTAATTCCTTTTGGTATTCCTCAGTGGGGTCAGAGGAAAGTGGTCTGTAGAAGGTTGTGTTGGAGAGCTGTTTATAAGCCTCCTGGTCATAATCCAATTTATTCATGATGACAACTGCACCTCCTTTGTCAGCCTCATTAATGATAATGTCAGAGTTGTTTTTTAGACTGTGGATGGCATTGCGTTCTGCAGGGGTAAGGTTATGATGTAAAGGATGTTGGTTGTCCATGATTTCAGCCTTGGCATGGTGGTGGAAACAATCAATGTAGAAGTCAAGTCTCCTGTTTCGACCCTCCGGAGGAGTCCATGAAGAATATTTCTTCTTGTAGTGTTTGGAGGGAGGTATCTGTGTGTCAGTGCATTGACCTGTGGTGTTATGGAAATATTCTTTGAGTCTTGGACTACGAAAGTAGGCCTTTAGGTCACCGCAGAATTTTATCTTATGTGTGGCAGTTGTTGGGCAGAAGGAAAGTCCCCAAGATAGCACAGATTCCTCTGCTGGAGTAAGCGTGTAGCTTGAGAGATTAACAATGTTGCTGGCTGGGTTGTAGGTATCACTCTCGTTTTTTGTAGTGGTGTATAGTAGTCTGTATGGTTTGGTATCTTTTTTTCTTCTGTAGGAAAGCATAGTGTGTGTCGTAGATGGATTTTCTCTTCGTTGTGAAGTCCAGCCATGGAGAAGAATGTGTTGTAGGTTGGTTTTCTAAGAAGGAATCTAGTTTTGAGAGTTCATTTTTAATTTTCCTCTGTTTGCTGTACAGGATGCTGATCAGGTGGTTTCTGAGTTTCTGTGAGAGCGTATGGCATAATCTCTCACTGTAGTCTGTGTAATATGTTGATTGTAAAGGATTTTTTATCTTCAGTCCATTAGGCATAATGTCCAGTTGTGTGCATGTAGAAAGGAAGATGATGTCTGTCTGAGTCTGAGCAAGTTGTTTCTGTAAGTTGATGGATTTCCACTTCAAACGGCTGTATTTAGTGCCTTGCATCTTGTCAATTTAGACTAATATGGTATCCCTTTGGAAATTTTTTAGTTTGAACTAACCACGTGTTTTAGTTCGAACTAACGCTTAGTTCTAACTAGAATTCATGGTTAGTTCAAACTAATGGCTTAGTTCGAACTCAGTAAGGTCGAACTAACCCTTAGTTCAGGTCTTGCCCACACTTAGTTCAAACTAAAGTTTGAAGTAAGTGCAGAAATCTGAACTAACATTGGTACTAACTAGTTCAGACCAAGCTTTGCCTCGTTCAGACTAAGAAATTTCTTAGATTGAATTAGACAAAGGCTAGTGTGGCCATGGGCTAAATTAATTCCAACTAAGCTTCCTTAGTCTGGACTAATTTGCTAATGTAGACATAGCCATATAGGCTGGCTTTTTCAATACAAACAGTGATTTTCACTTCTCTCACCCTCTCCACCTTCTTATCTGTTGTTCCACACTGTTTGAACCAAAACAATTTGTTTGGTTTGCTGAAATAGTCTGACCTGATTCTGTGAATTACATTTTACTGCATTTATTGTTTCCTCCCATACTGCAGCTTTTTCATATTTAAATGTCAGATGGAGCGGGATTTCTCCCACGTAAGCTGATGTAATAAATAAATTGCTTAGTCTTTAAAAGTAGCATGAGATTCCTTGGCTATGTCTACATTAGAGGTCTCAGTTAAGTCAACTTAATAAGGTCGACTTAAAGTCAACCTTATTAAGTTGACTTAGTCCCAATATGTTTAGGTTGACTTTGTAAAGTTGACTTAAACCAGGGGACCCATTTAAAGTTGACTTTATTAAGATTTATTAAGCATTCAGAAGCTGTGGTGAGCCCCTCACAATGAGCTATAATGCACTTGTTACATTATGCTATACTATATAGCCCTGTAACTCCAAACCATCTCTGGTTTCCTTATTGAATTCTCTGGGCCTTCGTTTCTGTGCAGCATCGCTGTTGGCTGAGAGCATGGTTAAAAGGCAGTTCAGAGGTTGCTGCATTTTATCAGTGAATCAAGTCATGTTTCTAAGTCTGTCAAGTGTCTTGGCCATGGCCCTGAAAAAAAAGTGCAACATTCTTGGAAATTGTTGGATCAGTTTTGCTGCTGTCCTCTATCAGTCTGGACTCCACTCAGTACTTCTCAATGCCCATCCTGGCCATAGACCTGGATTCCTACTGAACCCATGGGATTTCATAGGAGACTAAAGGGTACTGAAGTGGTTAATAGACTGCAGGGTTTAACTCTTATCGCTAATTTATTTTATCCTTATTTAGGTGCAGTGCCTAGCACAACAGGTTCCCATGCGTTACTCCACTACAATAATAAATTACATTCTTAACACAATCTTCATCACACCCTACAGATGGCTATCTGTTTGTAATCCATTGTTGCATGTGCTATATTTTTTTTTATTTCATCCAAATTTTCTTACAGCGTTCTAATTGTTTGCCTCCTGAAAACATGATTTCATTAATTTAATCTTGTACTGCAGAACGTTGCATGAGATCTTAAAGAAACTTCATACTGTGCATTAATTTCTTTCCGCATAATTGTATTTATATTTCAACAAATAGACTTGAAGTACATTATTATTCTAAAATGAGTGCTAATGGGTTTCAGCACTCTCATACAGCTAATCGTGCGTTTATTTCACAGCTTTGATGGCTCACAAAGATTTCCATTTCTTCATTTACATGAAACAACTGTGAAGGACAAATTAAATGCTTACTTATTTCATCTACATGTTTTTCCCTGAAAATTCTGTAACAACAGCCGTAGTTTGAGTACAACATATAATTGTTTTGAACAATGTTGGCCATGTTAAATTGGTTGAAATGACAGTTCTGCAAATGAAAAAAATTATAAATTTGGGGGTTTTATTACAATAGAGCAAAAAGCAACTTTGTCTCAAAACAATGAGACTATTTTTTCTTCACATTATGTCAGCGTCAGGAGATGTTGCACTGATATTAATCTTAAAGGTCTAAAGATTTAAATGTGTTTATACACTCACTTTTTGACAATAGGTAGGTTCAGGGTTATTTTAAAGACAGGTGTAGGATTTGTTCAGTTACATGGCAAAACAGATCCATTCATTCAAATTAAAAGTTTATCAATTAAACAAGAAATTAAAACAGGATTTTACATTGAAACTGATTATGCATGTCAGACTTAGGCATTAACGGTTTTGACTTTCTCCTTTCCGATGCAAAATATCAGCATTTTTTCTTAAAGGAAATGATTATTTTTACTCTCAGTCCAGTAGTGTGGAGGGCATTTGCTTACCCTGTAAACTGACAACGGTGGAAGGGAAACAGGAGAGAGAAGATGGATGAAAAAAATAGCTTTTGTTGATATTCTGTAAACATGCTTTGGCTGGCAAGTCAACTCCAACACCTATTTATTTGGACTAGAAGGGCCAGATGCCCCAATTTTATAGGGATAGTACCAATATTAGGGGCTTTTTCTTATATAGGTACCTCTTACACCCCCCAGCCCCCCCCCCCCAATTCCATGTCCCAATTTTTCACATTTCCTATCTGTTCACACTGCTTAGGTCATTGTTTAACAATCTGGACAGGGAGGCTATCTAATGGGATCTCATCTTATTACCCAAAGCAGAGGTGGATTCCTACTGAACCCCATGGGATTTCATAGGAGACTAAAAGGTACTGAAGTGGTTAATAGACTTCAGGGTTTAACTCTTGTCTCTGATTTATTTTATCCTTATTTATGTGCAGTGTCTAGCACAACAGGTTCCCATGCATTACTCCACTACAATAATAAAGCTATTCCCTAGGCCTGCAATGACACTGGCATTACCGGTATTTGCAATATTGTTGTCTGAAAAGGTTTCAGTGGTGAGGCCCATGGGCTAATGTTCTAGTCCTCACGCAGCCTCTATGAGTCCTCATATGGCCCTTGTGGTGATTTGAGTTTGAGACCCTTAGTCTAGCGAGTACGGGTATTCCCATAGTGCAACTGGGAGGCCATTCAAAAACACAGCCACAGTGCACTGTGGAAAGTTGTTGCCACAGGAAGTGCTGCCCAGGAGACTTAAAGAGATGACACCCTGTGGCCATCTGATTAGCCAGTCCTCCTATTTAATGTCAAAAAAAGTGACTCAGAAAATTGTCCAGGCAACCACACAGATTTTAGCCTGTTGCAGTGTGTAACTGTAACCCATATGCCTAAGAAGGAGTAATCTCTTTTAGGGATCCCTTATGGCTGGGTTACATTGCTGGGCAGACTTTGCAGCCCAGAAACCAGAACTTTCTCGTAAGAGGATGTGGTAGCATATTGCGCATGCTCCACAAGTTTTATTGTTGTGCTGGAGTCAGATGCCTGGGAGAAGCCTGAGGTGAGCAGCCAGGAGAGCAGCAACCAGAGGGAGCTGCAGAGTCCATGTGCTCAGTGATTGACTGAGAGGAGCTGAGTCAGGAATGGACTGCAGGATGTTTTGCAGGGGGGGCTGAGAGGTGAGTAACCCGTAAACAAACTGTGTGGTGCTGGTTGTACCAAAGGATGAAAGGACTGCATGGAATTTACCTGCAGATTCCTCAGCCAGAAAAGATGAGGATTGCTGCTTCTGTTTTGCATTCAAGCCTCAAGGATTTAGAGACTGCAACTGAGATAAGGGTGACTCCACCTGAACTTTGGGACTCCTGGGTTTCTTACTGTTTTGTTTAAATTCATTTTGGTTTCTTAGGATAAGGTTTGTTAAGTTAGTTAATAAAGTTCATTCTTATATTTATGCTGAGTAGTAGTTTAATGGGGGATGGGAACTCTGAGCAGTCTTCACTGTGAGTCCTATACAGACTGACTCCTGGCTCTCCAGCTGCTTTCCACAGGGGTTTAATCTCTGTTAGGCACCGGAGAGGGGCTATTAAATGAATTTGAGTCCACCTTTGCAGGTTACATAAACATGCATGATCTCTGGTTAAAGTCCTGGCTGGGATGATTTTGTTGTAACTGGTCCTGCTTTGAGCAGGGGAGGGGGTGACTTGGTGACCTCCTGAGGTACCTTCCATCTCTAGTCTTCTATGATGCAATGATCAGCAGAGCTTGGGTCTGCCCCATGGCTCTTCCCCACTTTAGAGAAATATGATCACTCTAGCTAAATGGAGAGAATTAGGTCATATCTGGGAGCCTGTGCAGTGTTGCAGCCCCTTGTAGTGGCCTGGAGGTGCAGAGCTTCTGTGAAACCAGCACTAGGCAAGGTGAGTGTGGTTGAGTGTTCCTGGACACATCGGCAGGCATGGCATGGCTCCGCACATCAGGGAAGGCCCCAAACCCTGAGGCAAAGCTCAGGACTGGCTGTTCTGTCCTCCATGAGATGCAAAGGAAACTGTTGGATAACAGCAACCCCAACAGCCAAAGGGAATTTCTCTTGGAATCCTCTTCCAGTAATTAACAGATGTAGTTTGCTTGTTTTGAAGCCTGTGCCTAGGTCATTGTTCCACCGACTCTTCTAGCTTGGACTAATTCACAAATGGCTAGAGTGCGGGGCAGTAGAATCCTTACTGCCTATGCTGCCTGCCCCCGTAGTGGGGAAGAAAGGGAGAAAAGAGACATCCTCCATTCCCATCCAGTAATTCTCAGCTCCCATCCTTGAGCATCAGACCAATTCACTATCTTTGACCCCAGCCTTAGAGTAGATCGGCCCACTACACAGCCAGTCTGGTATTTAAACAGGACTCTCATAGCTACTTTAATCCTGCAGGGTCCCAAGGAAGGCTTAATCAAGTGTTGCTTAGTTTGATGACCTTGCTTTGAGCATGACTGACTTGAAAGATACCAGATTTGTCCATAGTTTTGAACATTCCTGTCTCTGTTTGTGCACAGGAAATATTTTGGAATCAGTGACTTTGTTTTCTTCCTTAAGGAAAAGTAGAGAGAATTAATTAATCCACAACCATTCTGATGAGGGGGAAAGAAGTTAATTGAAAAATGTAATGAAAACACTGTGCTCACATCATCTGAGTGCAGAATGGAAACACTGATATTGACAAATTAAAATTTTGCTACAGCATTTAAACAAATGGTGCCTCTATGTGTGGCAGTGATGCATAGTCCCTAGGAAGGAGCCTTAGGGACACACAAAGCTAATGTAAATGCGATGGGATGCTGACTTCATGTTATATGCTATTCAGGCCTTTTTAGCCAAGAGAACTCTTTAAACATCCCAAGATGGCATATGTTGCCATGGCAGGATGACCTCATTTTAGAGGCACAGCTCCTATACAACTTCCTTTCTGTTGCAGGTGAGGACTGGGACCAGGACTCCTTATGTACCAGCCTGATCCTGGGCTGCTTTAACAGACTCTTGGACAGGTCCAATACCCAGCTGGCCAAGGAACAGAAGAGAGTAAAGGTGGTTGCATATACACTCCTTCTGATGGGAATTGTGTGTTCCTTGAATGCACCAGGACTCAGTACTTTTCTCAAAACAATAATTGTGGGAGTAAAAACCTGAGTACACTGCCAAACATGCAGGCAAATGAGTATTTGTGTGCACAAATTTGGTTGTGGTGTGTATGAACCTTTTATTTTTTTTTTTTAAGGAGAACAAACAGATTCCCCCACAGATGTCATAGCCACCTTACAGAAGCCTTCTGAAAGTTTAGTT
Organism: Podocnemis expansa; assembly: GCA_007922195.1. Taxonomy (NCBI): domain Eukaryota; kingdom Metazoa; phylum Chordata; order Testudines; family Podocnemididae; genus Podocnemis; species Podocnemis expansa. The sequence goes on from ML682083.1 coordinate 6,443,643, forward strand.
TCAAATGTAGAAAAAAGTAATGATCCATTTCTTCACAGAGAAGGGTAATGAGATGGAATAATACAATAGGGTCAGTTCTCATGCAAGATTGGTAAAATCACCTGTGAGCTTTATAGGTGCAAATATTCACATTGGCAGTTGCACAGGTATTTGTGGTTGAATTTTCAAGTAGGTGCACAAGTATTCACAGCTGCATTCTGCAAATATAGGTACATACTGTGATTGAGTCAAACTTGATGGCTAAAGGAGGGTGCTTCTATTGAAGCACTAGGAAGTGGGCAGGTGCAAGCACACCTACCACTAAAACCCCTCCCTCAGCATAAGGGGATGAGGGACTGGGCTCAGTTTCAACTAATTCTAGGGGATAATTAATCAAATAGCAGGGGTAAGTGTAAGGGTTATAGGCTTAAGACAAAGGATTTGGAAGAGGATGCCAAGTAGAGAACCTTGGACAGTACCACTGCTCCTGAAAGGTGTTGTGCGGGGGCAGTGGACACTGCCCAGAGGAACTCTGCCAAAAGACATGATTGAAACAGGGCTGGAAATAAGCTCCACAGTCACAGTGACCCCCCCCACCAACCTCCTCTCCCTGGTCTTATAGATGGCCACTTTAGTGAGGGCCAGGAGGAGGCTGGAAAGGATGTCCCATGACTCTTTGAGGTCATGGATAGGGAGTGCAGAGTGCATGTGAGCAAAAGTGTGGGTAAAAGTGCAGACAGAACCTCATTAAGAGGTTCTGGAGGAGCCAGAAGAGGGGCTGCAACCTGGTGCCTTTGAAATAGGCATACGCCAGGGTCTACCTCATGCTGCAAAAGTTGCAGGTGTCAGGGCAAGGGGCAAACTGCACCAGGTACATGCTCATGCTCATGGCTCCATGAAGGAGCAGCCACCTGATGTCCCCAATGGGCCATGGGGTTAAGGTGGTATACAGGGTAGCCACCTGGGGGTCCTCACCCTCCATTGGTGATAGTAGGTACTGGCATTTTATGTCAAGGCAGGACACAAGGGCAAGGAAATGGATATAGAGATGGTCCCTGCGTGTGGTTCAAAAATGAGCCAACTGCAAGCCCAACAGCCAGCTAGGTGCGTAGGGAGCGGTGGCTGGGGTGGGGCTCACAGGGCTGGAACCTGGTCAAAAGCTTTGGAGGGCCTGGACTGAGAGGGGGCGGGTAGTACCCTCTTACAGAACCCACTCAAGATAGGCTTGAGCAGTGGGGGGGGGGAGGGACAAGGCTGCCTTCACCTCCTGGAGTAGGCGCCAGGCTTCAAAGGATGGAGGGCCCCATGTGCTGAGCCAGCACTTGGGGATCCACTGAAGACGCCAAGCATAGTCTAGGAGGTCTCCGACCTGGTGGCACCTGCCAGGACCAACCTCTGTTTCACCACGGAGGCCTTTGCCACCTGCACAGTAAGATGGTGGTTGTGTAGCAGGGGTTCCACAAGGAGGTCCTCCCTCTTGATGGGTACAACAGACCTGAAGGCCGAGACATGCCTCTATCTCTGGAGCAAGTTCTGGTAGAAAGCCAGCCACTCAAAGACAGCTTGCAAAATGCCTCTTGTGTGGAGAACAAAGAGCTGCCAGTCATTTTGGAGCCCTCAGAAGTGGCGGAGGAAGGTGCACACACCAGATGGCTTCATGCTGAACTACCTAGATTATAAAGGACTCTCTGCACGGCCTGGAGGGAGAAGGTATGGACTTGGTGTGGATACAGTGCAGGGCCTACCCTCCCCCCTCCAGGGAAAGACTCAAGATCCTTGCAGAGACCCAGTATAGTCCTAGCCAAAGGAACTCCAGAACTATCTCCTGGAGGTTGTCCAGGAAACTTGGGGTCAAGACCAGGGTGTTGAACCAGTGCAGGAGCATAGATAGCACAAGCTGGCTGATGACCAGTGTCATCCCTCAAAGGTAGAGACACTGCAGCAGGCCTGTCCATCTCTGCAGCTGTGCAGAAACCCTGTGTGACCTGGGCCTCCAGAGAAAACTTCTTGAATGTGCATTAATCTTTCATGTATGAAGTGAACATTTCTACTCTCCCTTGACTTCATGGAAGCAGAGTTAGCAATGATGTGGAATAAGTAGTGAAGCCTCAGACTAAAATAAAAAAGGTTTGGAAACAATAAAAGTTTTCAAGTTGTGTGTCCATAACCTAAGTCCTCTGGGATGATGAGCTGGGCCATAGCTCCTAGCTATCCCTATTTTGCAGAGACAGGATTTAGTCCCTGACATTTGCCCTGGTATTTCACTGTAAAGCCATTATTGACATCAGAATACCAAATCATGAGGTTGAGGCTATGTGCTCCTTATTTGGGGTCTTTATCAAAGATTGTGTCTCACATTTAACTAGTTTAAGAGGTGTGGCCATGTCAATCTAGTCCAGCAAAACAAACAAGGAGTCTGGTGGCACTGTTAAAGGCTAACAAATTTATTAATCCCTGTGACCTGAGCCTCTTGGGATAACGTTTTGAATGTGCCAAAATTAGGGCAAGCTGCAAAACCCCCAAACCACTGATGCATGATACTTAAACCAATCTCCCACACAGTAACAAAACATGCTTTTGATTCCCCACTCTGGTCATCACCAAGCATAACAAAATAGAAACAGCCCCCTTACTGCACATCAATTCCTCTGGTCTCCATCCAACCACTGGGTCTCTTGAAGAAATAGGTTCTCCTGACCCCAAAGGGCCAGCCACATCACCCAGAACAATATAGGCTTGGATCTTATCCAAATCACCACACTGCCAGCCATTCCCTTAGTAACTAGAACTAAAAGTTTAATATAAAAGGAAAAGAAACAAAATATGAGAGATGTTAAAGGGTCAAAGTGAATCACATACATACAAATGATTAAGAGTCCATACAAAGCAAGTCCTTGAAAAATCTTTGGTTTGCAGTTTAGTCCAATTCCTATGATATATACCTAGCACCCGGGTGGACTTCAGTCCTTTGTTCAATGCAGCAGAATTGTTCCAGAGGAGGGTGTCGCTTACAGATTGGAGACTAAATACCGAAGAAAAAATGGAAATGGGGTTGCTACTTATTATTACCTCTAGCCTTCCTCATGCTCTGTGGTCTTTGCAAAACCAAAATGGAGGTGTCACATGATCAGTCTGGTGACAGACCGAGCAGGTCTTTTCTCCCAGGCCCATTGTAGCTGGAAGCTTCCTTAAGTGGGCCATTAAGAGGACAATGGTTTTGCAGACACCCAGTCTGGGTGTGCCTCAGAATCCAATAACTTGGAACACAAATAGAACAAACATATTCCTAATTTCTAATACAGAAATAAGACCTAGATATAAACCATATAATCATTCCTAGCAGATTACAACCTTTCTATTGGTACCAGACATGGCATATCACATATGGATTATTTCAAATATGAAATACTAATATGAAGGATAATCATAAACAGTCCCCTAGACCCAGACAGCATCACACCTTGCCCTCTAAGTCTTGCCAGTTCTTCTCCAGGGAGGGATGGGTGGCAGAAAGGTAAACGCTGAGATAGATCAGCACATCCACCCTCCACTGCATGGCCTGGAGCAGTTCTGGGAGGGAGCTCACCAGCCACCTGCCCTCTACAATCAGACCAGAGCTCTTAACCCAGTTGCCCACGTGGAGGAGGCTGCCAAGTACATAGCCAGGCAATCCTCCAACCACATCAGGTCACCCAGGTCCTGGACCGTGAGGAGTATGTTGTCAGCTTACCATGATACGACCAGCTTCAGTTCTGGTTCATGAAGCACCCACCCCATCAACCTCTAAGGGAGGAGACACAGGAAGGGATCCATGGCTAGACAGTACAGTTGGCCTGACAATGGACAGCCTTGATGCACTCCTTGCCCAAAGCTGAATAATTCAGTTAGGGTCCAGTTGAGCTTGACCGGGCACTCTGTGGAGGTGGACAGCACCTAGAGAAACCCCACAAACTGGAGCCAAAAGCCAAATGCATGCAGGATTCCCAGCCATGGTCCATTCTGTCAAACACTTTCTCCTGGTCCACGTCCAGGAAGGAGAATGATAGACCATCCGTACACCCAAGCTCCAAGAGACCCTGGACTGACTACAGGTTGTTGCTGATGGAGCGGCCTGAGGTGGTGTAGGTCTAGTCAGGATGGACCCCGTCCTGCAGCATGGATTGCAGGAGGGTGCTGGAGGGGCAGCAGTTATATCAGCCCCAGGCACAGTAACCATGGCAGGGCCACTCTAGGTAAATTAAGGCACCTGAACCCACCACAGTAGATAAAAAGTGCCCATTGAAGTCAGGCAGGTGACATTTTGGTTCTGGCATTTGGAGGTGGAGTTAGGAGCAGTGCGTGTGTTTGAAGCAGAGTGAGAAGAACTGAGTTGATCGAAGCTTACCAGTAGCTGTTGCTGCCAGCACCTAGGGGGTACAAGTAATCAGGACAGACTCACTCAGACACACCTTAGGGCCCCAGGCCCAGTGGTGTGCGAGCTCGAGAGTCCAGCACCAGGGCAGGAAGGGCTGAGAGAACTACAACTCTGGGAGTTTGGAGGCAGGAAAATAATGCCTCTGCTGGTTGCCAATACCTGAAGTGCAGGATTCACGGTGACTGAGACTACCCCATTTGTCATAATATATCTACAGTTGCTACTGCCTTGGAGAGTTTTAACTGAAAATATCAGCACTCCTTGGAGTCTATAGAAAGAAATACTAAAAATAATGGATGAAGGCCACTTGGTTAACACAAAATATGTTCACTAGTTTATTCAAAGCTCTCCTGCATGTAAAAGTACCCTGTATAATGTTAATGCTGCCATGGGAAGTCCAATATTAAAATAACAGGGATCCTATGTTTGGCATTTTAAGGGGAGCAGACCATGTTCCCTACCACGTTAAGTCCACGGACACAATAGTTTTTTTTTTTTTTTTTCCTAAACTGGCTTCAAGTCACTCTTTAATTATCAATATAACAGATTATCATAGCTGGTGGTAGGGTTGTGACATGCAGGAAAATAAAAACAATAAACTTCCCTCTTCACAACCTCTCACTGGGTTCTATAATGTCCAAGCTGGATATTTTATAACTCTACTGAATTAACTTTCTCTGCAGTGGCTTTTTCTGAATGTGATGTCTTCAAAGATCTGCTAAGAAATTCATTAACTTTACAATATGTTTGGTCTTCCTCCATCCAACTCACTACATTTCCATAGTGCTAAAAATAAAGAAAAGCACAGTATAATTGAAACAGCCGCCCACACACGGCAAGCTTTTTGTTTTCTGTAAAAGGCTGTATGGAGACCAAAGCTACACTATTAATCAGCAATATGCAATACAGAATGTTTCACATGATTAATACATAATTTGAAATGTTTCACATTCTCAAATGGGTTCACAGCAGGTAATAAATTATGTCACAACTGCACATTTGACAGTTGACACTATTATACATTTAATCTGTGAATATGAAATGCCAATTTTTAGCTGTAACATGAATATAACATTTTGACATCGCATTGCCCACTGAGTTCTCTCCAATTTCCTTTTTGTGCCTTATGCCTGTAAGCTACAAACAAATAACGGTAGAGCCTGCACTTACAGCATTTGTATTTCAGCGTCTGCAAAAACCTTTATCACCCTTGAATGTTCTGTCATGTTAGTGCTGTAACATGTGATTATAGGCTAATTCTATTTTCCTCTGGTAAATGCCATGTACCTAACCAACAGGCAGCTTTTCTATTTTCCCTCTGAATCACCATCTCTTCAGTTCAGGTTAGCCAAACAACAATATTTAGTTCTTAATATATCCAAATAGGATTTCCAAAGGAGCAAAGAGAACAGGACTCTCACAGCCCATGAAGAATCAAAGGGATACGGAAACATATCTGCCTTATGCTCATTTGAAAATCTCAGCCTGTGTGTGTGTGTGTGTGTGTGTTTATGGAGGCATTCCTGAAGTGCAGTGTTGCTTGGACAGATAATTGACTCAAGAACAAATTGCCAGCACCTTTCCCTTTGGGGTGGATCACAACATGGAGAAAGCCACCTCCCCAAAGCTGCTATTCTCCCTTTCAGGTGGGTGGGCAGGGAATGGGTGGCCTTGACTTTGACATCGTCCTACATCCACCAATCAATGCAGCTGTGTTGGCATGGAGGGAGAAGAAATCTGTTCCAGGTACAGAGCTATTCCAGATTACTTCCACACCCCCACACCCCTTCCAGCGGCTGACTCTTTCTGAGTACAGTCAGGTCCTGGACGGCTCCCAGAGCAGCACAGCAAGGCACTGCCTCTTGCTTGGGGCTTAGAGCAAAGCCCTCCTCTCTCCCTGAATTTATATAAGCAAAACTCACAATACTTGTATTTCTCTAGGAGGAATAAAAACAAATGTCCACCTCTATTGATTGTTCCCATGGCATTCTAACTAGGGGCATGTCACATAATAAGAAAATATAAAAGATTGAGCTGTGCTGCACTTCTGCTTACCGGACTGGGGTGTCTAAACCCCTCACTAGAATTGAAGGGGTTTTAGAGCAAGGCTGGGCCCAGGTGACCACCCCCACCAACCACATCTGCTAACCATGCTCCTGCTGGAGCAGGAGGGGGTTACTGAGGGGCCAGATAGCTCAGAAGGAGCCTGAAAAGGCCAAGAGAAGCCTGCCTTTAAAGCTCAACTCCATGCTGATCTCATCTGTAGTATTGTGTCCAGTTCTGGATACCTCATTTCAGGAAAGATGTGGACGAATTGGAGAAAGTACAGAGAAGAGCAACAAGCACGATTAAAAGTCCTGAGAACTTAACTTACAAGGGGTGATTGAAAAAACTGGGTTTGTTTATTCTGAAAAAGAGAAGACAGAGAAAAGACACAATAACAGTTTTGAGGTATGAAGAAGGTTGTTACAAGGAGGGGGGAGAAAAATTATTCTCCTTAACTGCTGGTGCTACGACAAAAAGCAATGGGCTTAAATTATAGCAAGGGAGGTTTAGGTTGGACATTAACAAAAAATTCCTGTCAAGGTGATTTAACCACTGGAAGAAGTTGTCTAGGGAGTTTGTGGACTTTCCATCACTGGAAGTTTTTAAGAGGAGGTTAGACAAACAGCTGTCCGTGATGGTTTAAGAGGATGCTTGGTCCTACCATGAGTGCAGGGGACTGGACTCGATGACTTCTCATGGTCTCTTCTGCTTCTATGATTCTATAATTAACTGAGGAAAGGGGCTTCAGAAACCTTCTTCACCAAAGCCAGCTGCCTGAGGCTTTCCCGAGTGCGTCCTGGCAGCTAAGAAAGTCACCGGCATTTACACAAGGCATTTTACGTGCCTTGCATAAATGCCAGTTGACTCCTGCTGAAAAACAGCACAAATATAGACTAGGGCTGAGAGGTTTTGGCAAGAGAGCAGGGGTAGGTAGTGGTTGGGGGCTCTGCCTTCACAGACTGGTAACAGAATAAAACAAACAAGGAGTCCTGATGCACTTTTAAAGGCTAACAAAATTATTTATTGCATGCATTTTCATGGGTATAATCCAACTTTATCAGATCTATTAAATAGAAACTTCAGTAAATAGATGAATATATAAATTTAGAGAAGGGGAAATCAGAAGGTCAGTTCAAACTTTTTCAACAAACCAAGAAAGTTGCTTTGAATCAAATGGTATGGAACAATAGCTGATGAGAATGTTGATCACCTTTAGTAATGAGCTAGCCATTTCAGATCTCTATTTAAACCTAGCCTGATAGTGTCAGATTTGCATATGAATTCCAGTTCACTCTGGATAATTCTCTGAAAACATCCATTCATTATGCAGCAACAGACAAAAAAAAATTAATAGAATGTTGGAAATTAAGGAAGAGATAGATAATAATACAGAAAATATCTTGTTGTCTCTATGTAAATCCAGGGTATATCCACATCTTGCATACTGTGGTCAGATTTGGTCCACTACATCTCTAAAACCATATATTGGAAATGGAAAAGATACAGAAAAGAGTAACTCAAGTTGTAGAGGTATGGAAAAGCTTCCATATGAGGAGATGTTACTAAGACTGGAGCTTTTCAGCTTGGAAAAGAGATGACTAAGTGAGGATATGATAGAGTTCTATCCTGACTTGTACGGAGATAGTTAAGAAGCAAGTGTTACTTACTCCTAAGAACAAAGAAAGTAGGAGTCATCAGATGACGTTAATAGGAAGAAATTTTAAAACAAATAAAAGGAAATATAGTTTCACACAATGCAATCAACCTGCAGAACTGCTTGCCAGCTGATGTTGTGAAGGCCAAGACCATACCGGGGCTCAAAAAAGAACTAGATAAGTTTAAAGAGGTCAAGTCCATCAATCACTATTAGTCAAGGTAGGCAGGGATTGCTGTTTGCCAGGGGTTGGGAATGTTTGACAAGATAGAGCTCTTGAGGATTGCTTTTTCTGTTCCTTCACTCTGAAGCATCTGGCATTAGCCACTATCAGAAGACAGGGTACTGAGCTAGATGGACCATTGTTCTAAGCCAGTAAGGCCGGTCTTACACTCTTGAGCATCTGGACCTTAGTTTGAAGGTATTCTTTGATGGCCACATACACAAGTTGAGCAGAGGATTATTAATAGGAAATAGGAGGAGTAAATACTTCCCACAAGCAAATCACAGTTCAAAATACATTTGCATAAACCATTCACTGAACATGATACATTTAGCAAATTCTGTGAATTCACTTATTTTTATGTATTACTTATATTTTGGATTGCAAACAGTTTGCCCAGCTCTATTCTTTTAGTCAAAGCTCTCAGCCTCTCTCCCAGATACTTCTGGCACTTCAAAGTTGCAAGTGAAAAACTTAACGTAGAAAGGAATATTTCCCATATGTTCACAGGCTGCTAATGATAAACATAATGAGCAACTGGCTCCTGCAAAGCTGAGTTGCTGCTGAGATGAGCCCTTTATTAATATGGCAAACAACTCAGGGATACAAAGATGCCAAACTTCTGAGTTGAGCCTATAAATATCCCTTCTGCTCACCAGTGAGAGAAATCCTGGAACTGAATGTGTCGTTCGGCAGAGTGACACAAAACCCCAAATGCGGCAAATGCAAATGACCCTGTTTGAAAATGTTCTACTTACACAGCTGAGCACACAGGAAAAGAAGTGAGCAAAGAAGATTAAAAGTAAAAGGCTGCCCTGGGCCAGTTTATTGCAGGGTCATTTTGTACCCATATACTCTGCTACTACATAGGCTTAATTAGTAGTGTGGGAGTTAGTGAAAAAAATAGCACTTTGTTGCCTACATCTATTATAACTCTATCTGCTGAAGTATCTTACATTTATAGAGACATCTCATTTTCTAGAAATTTCCTATTAGACATTGCAGTGATGGGGAGTGGCCTCCTGCAGAGATGGACAGGGAGAATAGCCTGCCCCCAGGAGGGTGGAGATGGAACCGTCCTGTCCGTCATTTCAGAAAGAGGGGGGCAGTGCAGGAAGTATAAAGGGAAGCCCTGGAGTTCAGTTTGGGTCCATCCACTGGAGGAGAAGGCTGTCTTTCCTCTCCTTCCAGATCTCCAGCGGTACCACTACCCAACTGAGAAGCTGTCCTCAGCCTGAGGCCCCGAGTAGAGCCCTGCAAATCCACGGATATCCGTCGATATCCACATCTGTGGATACAACACGGATATCTGAGGACCATTTCTTCGGCTGTGTTCTCACACAGCCAGTTATTTCGATATGGTTGTTTCGCAACAACCGTATATCGAAATAACCCTTATTTCAAAACAACTTATTTTGAATTAACAAAATGTTAATTCGAAATAAGGAAAAAACCGGGAATCGAAATAGCAAGTTCACACTGTGAACTTGCTATTTCGGTACCTGGTCCAGGGGGCTGCAGCCCCTTGGGGGTGAGCCGCTGCAGCAGCTCACCCTGCAACCCCAGAAAGGGG
>ML682083.1:6453931-6663937 GCA_007922195.1 Podocnemis expansa
TCCCCTTGTTTCGAAACAACTGTGCGTCGTGTGAACAGCTGAAACCTTATTTCGAAACAACCTCTGTTGTTTCGAAATAAGGAGGCTGTGTGAACACAGCCTTCAGGATGCAGATTGGATACGGATCCACATATTTTTATCTGCACAGAGCTAGAGCCCAGAAAATATGCGGATATTCACATTATATCCACATCCGCGGATACAACATGGATATCCGTGGACCATTTCTTGCCGATGCAGGTCGGATATGGATCCACTTATTTGTATGCATGCAGGGCTTTAGCCCCGAGTTCCTCCTGGGGCTTCTTGGGGCCCTGAGGCTCTACAAAAACTGCCTGCCACTGGAGACCCACAACTCTGCCAGCTGCCTGGGACCCGGAAAACCTGCTGGTGCTGCCTGCTGCTGTTGATCCAGGGGAGCTCTCCAAAACCTGGGACCCTAAGGAGGCACCAGAGCAACTTGACAATGGAGATCCAGGGGTGCTGCCTGCTGCCTTGTATCTGGAAGAGCTACTAGTGGGTGCTGATGAGGCCCAGCTCCTCTGACTGGCTGTGCCAAGAGGAGATGCCATCCCAATGAGCTACTGGATCTACCTCCCCCTGACAACACTGAAGGGCTGGGCAATCTGCCCCAGGTGACTAGCCTGAGGAGGCTGAATGGGGAGTGACAGATCAGGAACCACTGGGAAAAGGGGCTGGAAGAAACCCAGGGGAGCTGGGTGACAGTCTGGTGGTTGCATGGTTGGGAACAAGTCAGTACGTTGTGGCTGGAGCCCTGCTGACCTGGTGTCTTCCACCGATAGGGACCTGAATGTGGAGTAGTGGAATCGGGTGGGCCTGTGTTCCCTTCACTCCTTCCTACACCACCCCGGGAGTGGTTACCAGATCCTGGCCTCTATAGCCTGCCTGGGGTGATAGATTGTTTGTGTGCCTGCCTTAGGGCAAGGAGCTAAACCATAGATTCACCTGCTTAAGGTATGGAGGTACTTTGTGTGGCTGCCACACCTGGGGCTGGGCAACTGATCCACAGAAGGGACCTAGACTCCTGCAGCCCTACTAATTCTCCTTTTTAGTGGCCTGTACCTTCCAGGGCGTGGTGGCGAGGGGTGCAACTTCCCTCTGATGGACAGAGAGGTACTGTTGATGCCTTACAGATATACATTTTTACAGACCAGATTTATAGCCATTGTTTAATAGTGAACTGGTTTTAAAGGAAACATGGCCAGTTTCTACCAATGGAGGATCTGTTCTGATAGTTTCAGACTGTTATCTTGAAATGTAGAACTAACACAATCACACTTATAAACAATTTATGGTCTGCATTGTATTGACTTCCAGGAAAAAGGCATTGTGAACATATCATACACTACTGTTGACATTAGAAATCTGTGTGATAAAATTCTCAACTACTGTAGGGATACAGCCCAGCACATGGATCGTTATAGGCAGCTTGGTTTCTTGACTATCCAACAGCTTTATAATGTGATGTAATTTCCTGATTCTCTGTCTGGTAGGTACGTGATGCAATTTCAAGGGGCACCAGATCAGAATCTAAGAGCGTAACATATGGATGTACAATACAGTCTTCTATTATTTTTTTTAACTGCCTTGAATTATAGTACAAGAAAAGAAAAAAAAAATCAAAGCAGGATTGTGTGCATGCCACAATGCAACATGGATCTTTTCCAGCAGTGCACAATGAGAAGCCAGATGGGGAGCAATGGGGAAGGAGAGAAGATGTGGAGGAGGGGTTTGATTGGCTGAGTAACCCATGATGTCACAGTTTACAAGCTTGATGCAAGAAAGCACTAAAGCATGAGCTTTTAAACACGTCTTCATGGTAGTCTTTAATGGGATTTTATACTTCTAAAGGTGAGTGAAACATAGCATTCTCTGCTAGAGCAAAACAAAGATTTCTGTAGCATTTGTAAAGCCTAACAAATATATTACTGCATAAGCTTGCTGACGCAGGAGGAGAAGACAAGAGACAAAGGAGAGAAGAACACATAAGAATAAAAGGAGGCAGGTAGGGTAAGAGAGAAATTCCAGTCTGAGTTTACCAGATATAACTTTTTCTGAATCCCACTGAGGAAGAGGTCACTTTCTCAGCCAACAGCAACAGGAAAGCAGCAGTCCAGGGGAGAAACAATGGAGTGGAACAACACTGCTGAATGTGTCCATGCTAGGACAGGCTGTCAGAGGGTGTTGACTGTGTTTTAATCAGACTTCCCACAAAGCTGTAAGGGGGAATCTGCTCTTATCAGTGACCATGTGGTTTAAAGTCCTAAACCAGGAGTTCAGGGTTGCATTACAGTCCCTTCACAAAGTTTTCTTAGTTTGTCCTATGTCAGGAATGGTTCTGGATTGATTAAAGAATGGGTGCTATCTAGGGCTGCTTCTTATTTATCTGAAGGTCTGTTTCTAGTTCAGGAGGACATAACATTTGTGCAGGGATTTCCTACTTACTTAGAATTAAGACTCTCCCTATTGGGAAGGAAAATGCATTATCATGCAAGTGAATATTGTCTCTTAATGGGTGCATCTACACTTATTAGTTATTTCAAATTAAGGAACCCTAATTCGAAATAACCTACTCCCTGGCCATGGAGGCATTTCATTAAATTGAATTAAGTGTTTCCCATATTCAAAATAAGGAAATGCTAATTTGTCTTAATTAAATCTCCTTTTATTTTGAATTAATTCTTAATTCAAAGTTATTAATTTGAACTGGCCCTATTTTAGCCAGGGAGTAGGGTTATTCTGAATTAAATGGGCTTTCTGGCTGAGGACAAGGGAGCCCCCATGGCTTCCTGGCAGAAGGGAGCAGTGTAAGGCTCCGTTTTGCTAGGGAGCCATGCATGGCTCCTGTGGCTCCCTTCTCTCCGGACCCACTGCTCCCAGCATGAAGGGAGCAATGCTGCCTTCTGCCAGGAAGCCACTTTCCCCCAAGAAGGGAGCCTCTGGAGCTCCCAGGACAGAGGAGCCAGAGGGAAGAGAGAACTAGTGGCTCTCTTCCCCAGTAGCCCCGGACGTTCCCCTGCCAGTGGAGTGCCAGTGGCTGTCTTCTGTGGGGCTCCCCTGAGAGGGGATCCCCAGCAGCTGCTTCTCCAGGACTTGCTGGACAGGGGAGCCCTGGCAGCCACTTCTTCGGGGCTACCTCCTCCCAGGGAACCAGGGTTCCCTTCTTGCCGGGGAGCTGTGGTCCCAGGTAGAAAGGAGCTGCATCTCCCTGCTTGTCAGGGAGCCACGGCTCCCCTTGTCCCCAGAAGCTGGGGCTCTTCTAGCCCAGGAGCCACGGCTCTCCCAGTTCAAGTTGTAGATTCTAATGTAGACTCTCTAACTCAAATTTAAAAAATCCTACTTTAATCCAAACTAAGGCTATGTCCACACTTAGGCAGTTAAATTGATTTAACTTAAATCAATTTAATAAAATCAGTATAAACATTGTTAAATCGATTTAAGTTAAATTGATTTAACACGTCCCCACTAGAAACTCAAATTGAACTAGCATGTCCATGGACAGGACTTGCTAGTTTGATTTAAGAGAGGGGCATCATGGGAGCTGTGGCAAGACGGCCCCACAGAAAGGCCATGCCCCCACCCATTATATAGAGAAAGGACAGCACCTTGGGAAGCAGAAGGGCAAAAGTGTTAAATTGAAATTACAGTTACATTGAAATAACATGCCCACACAGTGTTATTTCCAAACAACAGTTTTGATTTAACCATCATTTCAATGTAATACTAGGTTTTATTATATTGAAATGACTTTCCTTATTGTGAGATAAGGGAGCACCTTCTCTCAATATAAGGAACCGTAGCCTGGACCTGAAATCTTTTAAATTGAAATAATCTGCATTTTTTTGATTTAAAGACTGTGTGTGGACACACCCTAAGAGTCTATTGAAGACTCCCTAGTTCAAATGAATAACTTCAATTTAAAATTGAAGTAGTTATTTCAAATTAACTAATTCAAAATAACTCTCGAAGTGTAGACATAGCCAATAGGTCTCTGAAATCTCCATGGGCTAATGGGTTCTGAAACTCCTGGTATTTAGGTTATGATGCTAAAAACATTTCAGTCTTTGCACATCCAGGAAAACAGCTCTGCTTTATTTATACTATTTTAGAATCCATTAAACCATCCACCCTACAATGGGCAAGATAGATGTCTAGACTTTAATGGGCAGAAGGGACCATCATAGGCTATGTCCATACATACATCATTATTTCAAAATAACCCATTTTGAAATCAGTTATTTTGAAATAAAGTCCTTATTTCAAAATAAGTTAATTCGAATTAAAGGAAAGCCTGCTTTCAAAATAACCATTGTTTTGAAACGGTTATTTCGAAACAAGGCCTTTCAGACATGTTGCTTCAAAACAGTTGTTTTAAAACAATGGCTTTGTTTCGAAACAACGTGTCTGAATGCCATTATTTCAAAACAACCATTTTGATACAATGGCTATTTCGATTAGATGCGAGGTTTAACGGTTTTGAAATAACGGCCGTTATTTTGTTTTGAAATAATGGTGCGTCATGTGGACATGCCGCTTCTTATTTTGAAGTGAGCTCTGTTGTTTCGAAATAAGAAGCCTGTGTGGACATACCCATAGGCTATGTTCACATACAAACTGTTTGTTTTGAAACAAGACATTTCGAAACAAGCCATTTCGAAATAATGTTTTATTTCGAAACACCTTGTTTCAAAAGACAAAAATTTGTCTTCGAAATAAGGGAAACAAAATAGCATGTCCACAGTGTGGACATGCTATTTTGTTTTGGGGGGGCTGCAGACCCCCGCGGGGTGATTGAGGCACCAAAGTCATAAGAGCTTGATTTAGAGCCTTCAAGTTACAGAAATTCTGCCTTTTACCTTAGTTCAAAACATCAAATCTCCTGTGTAACATGGCTCCTCACCTTTTTGAGGGGGAGGGGTGGCCAGCCAGGGTCTCCGGCCTAGGGTAGGGCAGGATGGCCAAGTCTCTAACCCCTTGGCAAGGCAAAGTCACAAAGCCGCAGACCTCTGTAGGGCTGGGTTCCAAGTCTCTCACCTCTTGGCAGAGCAAAGTCACCACCAAAATCTTTAGGATATAGGGGGAATGACAGTGCTACCTCTAGGTTCCACAAACCACAAGGGTGCTCGGAGTAGGGAGAGGAATCAGCAGCTGTGTAGGGTCACACAACTCCACTGTGTCCCAGCCCAAGTCCCCAGCAGTGCCTGAGGCTTCTGCACAGGGGTCAGCGGGGTCCCAGCTGCAACACACTGACCTGAGGTGTGGCCCATGGGGCCTGAGGCTTCTATGCAGGGGTCACCAGGGTCCTGGCCACAACATGCTGACACTGAGATGTGGCTCATAGCCGAGGGTTGAGACCCACACTCCCCTGGGTCACTCCTGGATCCATTTCCCAGCAGTACCTCATCCACTGGCTCGTTGGGATAGTTGCCCAGGGGTGGGTTGTAGAACCCCTCCATCTCATCGGGCAGTGGCAGTCTGGGTAGTCCATCAGGTTCATCAGCAGAGGACAGCTCCTCTAGGTCACACCCCTTTGGGGAGCGGGGTTCTCAGCAGCTGGGGTAGCTCCTCCAAGTTGCAGGAGGTGGGCAGAGGCTCGGGATCCCCAACGGGAGATGACTCATGGGCACCTGCATGCCTCCCTGCTAACAGCTCCCCCTGCAGGCCTGTGGTGGCCCAGGGTCAGGCTTTAGCTCCCAGTCCCTGGCTGAGGACAGCCCCCACCAGATGTCTGGGTCTGGAGGCCCGAGCCTGGCTTTCCCGCAGGGCATCCCAGGGTCAGGAGGGAGTAGAGATACATCCTTCCCCTTCAGTAGCTTTGGTTGAACTGAGCTGGCTGCCTCCCTTCTTATATTTTCTGTCCCGCCCCTCTGCTTCCATCAGGATTGACAGGCCATTCCTAGCTCTGCCCCCTGCAGTCAAGCAGAGCCTTCCGGGCTAGCTCCAAGGTGGGCTGCACCTTCCTGCTACAACCTGTGTTCCAACTGCAGAGAAAGATTAAAAAACCCAGGATCTCAGCCAATCTGACCTTGGGGAAAATTACGTCCCAACTCTAGACATGGTGATCAGTTAGACCCTGAGCGTGTGGATGCTGCAAGTGCTGCCTACTGTACTTTCTAAAGCCTGTTTCGGAAAGACCCTCAGCACAAGCTTAGGTGCCTTGTTGAACCAAAGTTAGCTAGTTGTGTTGGTTTGTGAGCAAATTAAAAAAAAAAAAGAACTAAATTAGTTCATGGAGAATTGGTCAATCAATGGTAAGCAGCCAAAGCAGTCAAGGATGCACCCCTATGCTCTGCAATCCAGAATCGGGATATTCCCAAACTAAACCCCCAACTGCCAGAAGCTGGGACTGGAGTAGAGGGGATGGTGTGGTGCAGGGGGCTTAAGCAAACACTAGCCCTATGTAGTCACTCATGGCATGTCTACACTGGTGGCTCTGCAGTGATCAATGCAGCAGGATCGATTGAACAGCTTGTGTCAATCTACTCAATCAATCCCATGTGGACTCACCATTTGATGCAGATAATCCACCTCCCCAAATGAGGTAAGGCAGCATCTGTGGGAGATTGTTTCCTGTCAACACATGCAGCTGTGAAAACGCCACACTATCTGAACATAAGTACATCAGTGGAAGGTATGCAAGCTACTCTATGTAGCTTAACAAGCAAGGAGTCCTGTGGCACTTAAAGACTAACAAATTTATTTATCACATGAGCTAGAGATAATAACCTATGTATGAAATTAGCTTTGTCTTTCCCCATCTCTAGTCTGCTTAGCATTGTTCAAGTAACCAGTCCTCCATTTACAGGATAGGACTGCTTCATCGTTTAAATATCCCTTTCTTAATTTCTTACACGGTGGGACTGAGCATTGCCTTATTGGATAAGGGGGAATCTCTCTGGTGGCCCTGGCCTGTGGTATGCAGCTAGTCTTTTCAAAGGAGAGCAATTTGGATTTTCTCTGACAACCCAATGAAAGGTCCTGATATCAGAGGGGCTCACATACTTGCTGTGAAGAGGCACTGAGATTTTTAAGGGGACCATATAGATTCTTTAATAATGGTGGTAAAAGCCTGGGGAATTAATATTTGTTTGCAGTGTGGTTTGGACTGTGTTGGTGGTGGAATATCTTCCACTGAACCAACTTCTTGTGCTGAGAAAGAACAGAAAGAAACAGAAGTTAATTGAGTAAAAGCTTTAACCTCACCCACCATGTCTTTCTTGGGGATTTATAAGCAGTGCAGTTAACTGGTATGTCAGATGGGTTAAAGTCACAGCTGCCACTTGTTTAACATCACTGCCATTGAACAGTCTGCTCAAAGTGGATGCCATGGTCTTGAAATACCAAAGGGAAGGCAGGTGGGCACTCACAACTGCCCTGGGCTCTTCATTCCTTCTGAAGCATCTGGTGTGGACCACTGTCAGAGGCAGGATCCTGGGGCAGAAGGACCCCGTCTGATCCAGCCTGGCCATTCTTATGGCTTGAAGTGTTCTAAGGATTAACATCTGGCCTGCATGGATTCTTCAGAGTTTAGTGCACCGCATGGGCCGTGCCTGCTTGTTTCACTTCTCCTCTATCCCCTCCAATTGCCTGTGGACATGTAGCAATTTGCTTTGGATTCAGTCTGTGCAGGCAGTTACAAAGACTGCATCTGTCAAAATAATGACAGCAAAGGAAATTAAAAAGGAAAGTGTGTGGAGAAGTATGACACTTCTGGAGATGATAATGGAGAAACAATGAGAATGCTCATTGAGTTTGACAATTTGAGGTTAAAAGGTGCCGGCAGTATCTGATTTTTATTTTCCATTACACTCTTCTCCTCTCACCTGTGTTAGGGCCCAGTCAAAACTCATATCAGTCAGATGGAGTGTGGCCCCAGATAGGGTCTGAGAATCAGACTTGTAGTCAGTGGTGGTACTTCAGGTCTTAAAGCAGTGACTTTTGATATTTTTTTCAATGGCAAAATATTACATCAAATAATGAGATTTACTTCCTTTCTCCATAGCCAGATATACCTACTGGCTCTTATAGAGGGTCCTCTCAGTTTTCCTGTCACACCACATGGTTTGCCTTTGGATGCGTTGCCATATCGTGATGAGGAGACAGCTGGAACAGGAGTGTGTTTTAAATAAATCTGAAGCACTCTGTGTGCTGGTAGATACAAGGGTTAACTGTTACACTAACATTTCCTTCTGGAATGCCAATGCAGTCCACCCATTTGGCAAAGGCATCTGACCTATAGGAAGAAGTCAGCTGGAAAGGCTGGAATTGATGGCAGATTGATCAAGCCTCCACCTCTCAGGTTGTCATTGCCTTTTCCTAGCTGCAGAAGAAAGGCAATTTTCAAGGGGACAGGGAGTTGTCCCTGGTACTTGTTTCATTGATTGTTGTAAGAGTGGTCTGTGCAGAGATATTGAACACATGCTAGGAGGTGTGAGTAAATCTAGAACTCACACCTCCAAGCATCCGGCATTGAGAACCATTTCTCTGTCCTCATTGACTGAAGTCTACCAAAATCCATGACCATGCTCCAATGCCAAGGGCTGCCTGAGTAGAAGTTAAACCCTTGCACATGCAAACCAGACCAGTGGTTATGTTCTTTTCCTCATTCTCCTACACTGAGTCATGTTTGGTGAAGGTATCACTGTACAAATATCCTCATGGTGATAGCTAGAACTGCTTGTGTAGTAGGGGCTGCAAGGGTTCTGCTCTAATCCTGTAGGTGGATCTATGCATACAGACCCTTCTCCCCATGCAGAACCCCACAGGTGAGGGAGGTGTTCTCAGAGGCCCAATTGCAGGTCTGTTGGGCCTGGATTAAGTGTTGCATGCTGCATCAGCAGAACGCAGGAATCAGTGTGTTTTAGTGCCCAGATGGACTTCCCAAGCAGGGAGATTTTGTCAAATCATGGCTTGAGGCTTGATCTAGTGCCCACTGACTGAGCAGGCTGCCATTACCACTGAAGTCAAAGGAAAGATTTCCCCTGAAATCAAAGAACCTTGTATTATCAGCCCAGTACAAAAGTTCTGATCCATCAACTTCTCTCCCAAGGTTTTACAAGATTTCAAAAGATCTTATGGCCCTGTAGCAGGGTAATTGCCCCATGCCGGTATTGAAGGGGTTAAAAGCTCTGCAGAGAAGGCACCAGCCAATCAGAGTGGGTGGTTGTGGAGCCAATCAGGGTCCTGGATCTGGTATATAAGACGGCTGCAGCCCTAGCTTAGGGCAGTTGTTTGCTGGCCTGTGGAGAGGGAAGAAGCTGCTGGCTTTGCTGCTGTGGCACAACCAAGGACAGTGCATTGTGGACTGTCGTGGCTTGGCTAGACAAGACCCTGATGTAAGGGTAAAGGCACCTGGGGAGGAGTCAATATGGCCCAACAGACCTGGCAGTCAGTGGAAGGGCTGAGTTAGAGGTGGAGATACAGCCCAGTCAGGGTGCATAGGGTCCCTGGGATGTTGTCTGGAGAAGTAAGGAGGCCTGGGTCTCTCCTGCCTCCCTCAGATGGCCTTTAGGTGGTGCAAGGCCTAGTTGCAGCCACTGCAATGAAGTGGAGCAGTGTGGGACTTGACTGTACACTGGAAGGGGGAAACTTGGGAGACTCAGCTGGAGGGCTGAGATCCAGGAAGCAGACTTGGGACTGAGCATAGATTTACAGATGTGGAGGCAACTTGAGCCAATTCCCCACTTCCATTGCCAGGAGGTACCTTTCTGGTGGGTCACATGATGCCAACAGTCTACAGACAAGAGTTAAGTGCCTAAATACTTATGAGGCTGTAAACCAAGGTGAGATAGGAAGAAATGTAGCATCACAAAGTGTTAGTTTGTGCTTCTAAGTCATTCCTAGTCTTTTGAACTTCTCTGCATACTTAGTAGGCACTAGTGTTAGCTTGATTTTTATTTTTCTCCACTCTCTCTGCCTTGCTGCTTTAATCTTTGCAGCTGTTCTTCTACTTTTAAAGGGCATTGTTAACTTAAAAAAGAAATCCCATTGCTTCTCCTTTCATTTGACCCCATGCCAGTGAGAATAAGTATCCACAGATAGTGTCTGCGAAGAAATAAATCAGATCAACTAAAATAGTGTCATGGTGCCTTCATTAAAATGCAGTTGACTGAATCTGAGAATCTGATTGTTTATAGCTTAAAAAATCCAAGCAGAACTGATGACATTAGCAATTTACCTCATTATACCTCCATCAGAATGGCAATATTTTTCCCCAGCTCCTTCTGAGTCCATTTGGAATCTTTTAAAGAGCTTATGCAGGGTATTTGTACTTAATTTATTCTACTTGCAGACTCTGGGAGAGCTGAGGCAGCAGCAGGTAATTTGTAGGACAGCTTGAAGTAGATTTATTAACACTTTAAATATCGCCACATCATAGTCTCACCTTCTGATGCAAAACATTACATTAACTTTATGTTCTACCCACTCTTTCCCCCCTCCCCAGAGCCAGCTCTGGCATCTGAGGAGAAGGGTCTGGTCCAGCTCCCATGGAAGCCCCAGAAGATTTTGCTATTAGCTGCAGTGTCAGCAGGATTGGAACTAGGAGGCTGAAGATGAGAAAAAAAAAAATCAGAAGTTTGACTGGGGCATGGTTTTAGTTTAAGTTCAGCCTTAACATGGACGCCTATCCTGCAAGCTGCATCTTGTGGGTGAATACATTCATCTGAAGTCAATGTGCCAATGAGGCCTGGGCAACAGAGGTTCACAACTTGCATGACGATGCAGATTGTCTTCATGTATGATCTCCGGGTCCACCTCAGCACCTCTTCAGGATCCTGCTGTCCTTCAGGCTTCCAGGAGGTGGTGAGGGAAGACAGGGAGAAGTGAAAAGGGTTTGTCCCTTAGTGCTGTGGCCTCTCATCTTGATCCAGAACCCATGAGGATCAAAAGTAATGATTCTTGAAAAAGCCCTGGCTGGGATGATTTAGTTGGGGCTGGTCCTGCTTTGAGCAGGAGACTGGACTAGATGACATCCTGAGCTCCCTTCCAACCCTAATTTTCTGATACCTATTAACCTGAAGGGGTGTTGGCTAAAACCCTGTTCACAGTTCGTATGAAGGCTTTACTTCACCTATCCCCCTTAGTGATTTGAAAGTCAACTCTTAAACCTGAAACTTACCCCAAAGTAGATGTCACCTTAAAACATAAACCCATCATAAAGGTGCTTCCATGCTAAATCTGGCAAGACTCCAGTTCTATAAGTTCCCCATCATCAAAGTGTCTGACAAAGTGAGATTTTCTCCCATGAAATTTCATGTGATAAATAAATTTGTTAGTCTTGAAAAGAGTCACAAGACCCCTTGCTTGTTTTGCTGAACTAGACTAACACGGCTACCCCTTTGGAATTTGCAAGACTGATGCATGTAGCATTTTTAAAGGCCTTTTATTGACCTTTCCTAAGTCAGTTTTCAATGATTAATGACAATTTAAAAGCAAATCCATCAAATTGTCTCTCTTTCCACACTCTTCCCTTTGCAAAGCGAAAAGCCTCTGATGTGAAACATAGCATACTGAAAGTAAGATGGCCCTGCTACCTCTCCTTCTTCCTTGCTCTCATGCTCACAGACTTCTTTATAGCTAAGACAAGAGCATATCTGTAAAGCAATGGCAGTAAAAATTTTGAGGGGAAAAAATCAAGTGTGTGTATTTTGTGATAGGGTTTTTGCAAAACTGACCCAAAGGCTCAAATTTGCTGCTTTCATTTTTAGCAGCAAACTTTTCTTTTTCTCTACAAGAAGGGAACAAAATAATTCTCAGTTTACTCCCAGATATGAATTCATTAGAGGCAGAAAGTTTACCACAAATTGCCAAATAGCAATAAGAATAGCCACCGACTACAAGGTGCTAGGATGGTATTTGCTTTAGGCATCTGACTCGCATTGACTTTCAATAGCAGTTGGATGCCTGTTCTGTCAAGGGCTTTTGAAAAAGACCGCTGTAGCCTGTGGCCCAGACACTCAAAATCTTAGGCATCTAAACAATTAGGTTACTAAGCCATATTTAGGCATGTAGAATATGAATTTCAAAAGGATCTAAGTCATTTAAAACACAAACGCTATTGACTTTCAGCTGGACTTGCAACTCTTAGTCATTCCACTGCTTTCAGCCTTAATTTCTATTCAGAAGGCTACATGTGGCTTTAGGAAACTGACATTTAGGCACCCAGGTTTTACAGTTTTGCCCAGCAGGCTTGTAGCAACATGCTGAGCAGATTATTATGCAGTGTGAGCTAGCAGATGAGGGTCATGTCATGACTGTGCACTTGAGTGGACAGTTTGGGGCTGGAGAGGATGCCTGCCCTTCATTACAATAAACAGAGTGAACAGTGGAGGCACACACTAGGCACGCATAAAAAGTTCATGCTGGTTTCAGAAATATTACCAGTTCCAGCAATATTCGCTCTATTTACAAGGAGAAATATTTCTGGGATCAGAAAACGCTCTGAATTCAGCATGAGCTTTTACAGTGGGGGCCACTGTATTTCATTAGCATCTTTCCCGGTACATTGGGTTCCAGCTGAAGATCTGCGGGGGTTTGTACAAAACAGTTATACTTGGTTAGAACCTGCAGGGGTGTACAAAATACCTGCGTATTTTCCAAAATGAGCTGCTGTTCTTACAAGGGGCATGCTGACAGGTGCCCATGTAGCTGAATATGATCAGCGTTCCTGTTCTTGTAGTGTGGAGTGACAAAGAGAAAGCCGCATAAAAAGCGATGAAATTTCAACAATTGCTTGTACTTTAGACATTAAGCATAGGTGCCATTGATCTATTTCATCTAAACAATTCAGCGTTTCTTAAATGCTAAGCATGCCGGATCTTAAACAATTTGCTGTGCAAACAGCTTTTCTGTTTACATTTTTTAAAAAAACCAGAATGATCAGAAGTAACAGCAATGCTCAAAAGTCTGTGTGCCTTCATTTCAGTTAAAGAAACCTGGCAGTTTGTTTTATTTTCCACCCCACAAGAATCTTTTATCTAGCATGCACAGTGGAAGTGAAAGTCGGAGCAGAGCTGCAGGAAACATCTTTCATTGTTGATTAAAGTCATTTTCCAGTTTTTGACAAAAACACAAAGGCAGCTATCAAAAGCAGCTAGCTCTAGCAGAGGACAGGGCAGTATCTCTCTCTCAAAACTTTTGCCATGAAAAGTTGTGTGCTCTAGCAAAAAGGGGAGATGTGGCCATGGAGGAATTTGCAAGCATCTGTGAACAACATTACTGATGGATTAAATGAAAGCTGAACATTTCTTACAGCTCTACTCTATACTTTAATTTGTTTTCCATCTACTATACTAATTCACCACATGCATATGTGTGTGCGTGAAGTGTACCATGTGACAAGCCATTGTGATGTCAGAGGTGACTCAACCATTTGGTCCCAAAGAGCAAATGGTTGAGTCACCTCTGACATCACAATGGCGTAGGAGTCTTGGCATGGCCCAGATATCCACCTGATTATAGTTTTATACCCCATTCTAATTCAAAATGGCTGAAGATTTAAGAATTGGATTGTAACAGTCAGTGAAACCCAGGGATGGTTCAATATGGTGAGACAGCTGACCCTTGGGAACTTGTCAAGATCTAGAGGTCTCAGCTATGCTTTCAGCCATTTCCAATATTTCCTGCTGACTCTTCAGACAATTCTCTGCAGCACTCACTCGGGGAAGAAACCATGAAAATCTGAAAGTTTATATGAAGAATATGAACTACCAAGGAAAAGTTTTAGCTGACCATAGAACTTTTGCAAAAATAAGTTGTAATTAAAAAAACTATTAATCCATTAAAATAATAAGTATTTCATATCTTTCCTTTTGATTTCCCCCCATCGTTTTTGATGGGTAACAGCTAGTATATGTAATAATTACCATATGTGGGGGTGAAATCCATCTGTGCTTTTCCTATTAACTCAGCCAGAACTGATCATTTCTGTTATCATGGTATTGCTATTTTTTCAAACAACACATTTCTCACTTCCATAATTTATCAGGAAGTTAAATTTCATTAGACTAAAACCTTCTGTTGCCATTCACATTCATTTGAATGGAAATAGAAATATTTGTTAATGGAAGAAGCCCTTTTCCACACACTGATCATTGAGTCAGATCATGATTGTCTCTGAATCCAGTAATGTACTCCCTGTTGTGAAAACCCTTTGACTTAAATTATAACAGCTGGTTTTAGTCACAAAAAATTAACACCTAAAAATCTAAGTTACACAAAAGCAAGGAATATGAGTCTCAAGAATACATGTATGGTGGTGTTCAGACTAGATGATCATATTGGTCCCTTCTGACCTTAAAATCTATGACCAGCTTTCTCTGAATAAAAAGAAACACATATCTTCAAAGTATTTCATTTGTGCTTTATGTTGATGCAGAGACCTGCCCAAACCCATTGCATGAAAGCCATAAATGTCAGATGGAAAACTAGTAAGGAACTGGCCCATTGACCAGATCCAAAGTTTGGAAATTGAAGCTAGACAAATTCAGAGTGGAGTCACAGAACCTTTTTTTAGGAGGAAGGAGATTTAACCACTGAATCAACTTGTGTAAGGATGTTATGGGTTCTCCATCACGTGGCATGTATAAATCAAGAGTGGATATCTTTTTGAAAGACGTGCTATAGCTCAATCAGTGAGTGTGAGCAGGCATCCCTGGATGCAGTTCTCTGGCTTCTGTAAAAGAGAAACCTCAGATTTGATGATAAAGGTGGTTCCTTCTACTCTTAAAAGGTACGAATCTGTGCTCTCTAATCCAGGGCCTAGTGGATGTGTCCATAAGAAACACTCAGTGTCACTCTGGTTATTAGTTTCAGTGAAAAGGCCAAACAAGGGTTAGGTTTTGATGCTGAACTAACTGTAGGTGATTGCTGTAGTCCAGACTGAGTAGAAAATATTGTAACAATAGAGTTTATGCTATTACCTATTCTGAGAATAAACCAGAACGTTGATTTCTAGAGGCAGCAGCCTGGCACTGTTGAATTAATTTAGAGGGAATAAATGGCTCAAAGATGTCCATGTAACCAGTAACTGTTCAGTATTAAACTGTGTTAAAAGGTTTTGGGAACAGAGGCCTCAGCCTGCTTAGTACCGTGGCAAACATGCCATTCAAAATCCTTTGTATATTTCAATACAGATAAAAAGAAGGGGAAAAAAAAAATCATTAAAGCCGAGGAAGTCAATTGTTTTTGTCAAGGTCCATATTTCTTGATCACAGTAAAAGCAAAATCTAGCCCCCAGAGAAAATAATAATAATAATAATAATAATAATAATAATAATAATAATAATAATAATAATAAATAATAAAAGATTCCACAGTCCATTCAAAAGCTTTGGCAGTCCAAATTTGGCCCCGAGTCTAACTACTGCATTAAAGCCATTGAAATGATAAACACTGCATAAGGCTTTCATTTTAACCACATCGCTGTAGCTGGAGGAAATGTTAGCAGGAAAAGTCCTCTTGTTTGACACTCTCTCAGGTGGTGATTGGAGGAAAAAATGGTAGCTGAGGTGGGCGGGTGCTGCTGTTGCTGTTGATAATGTTAAAGTCAAATCTGAATTCATCTCAGGTAGTATTTAGGATCCAGCTGTAGCTGGCAAGGCTAGCAATGCTGTCTGGGTCCCACTCTCTGGCTTGCTCTGGACATGGCCTCATTTGGGATTAGAAGGAAAGCAGCATGGGTCTCCAGGAGATAGTGGAAGTGGCAGCCAGCATGGTGAAGCTTGCTCCAGCACCTTCTGTCTATTCTTCCCTATTTCCCCCTAATTTTCCCTGAAATCTCTTTGTGTAAGGACCCTCAAAGGAACTAATGGATGGAATAGCCCATCCCCTCATTATTTTGTTTGCAAATTAGGCCTAGTTTCTGACACAACAGTTCTGGTTCATTAATTTCCTGTTCCTCTTCTTTTATTCTTATGAAGCTATCCTTAGAATATATTAGAAAGGTTTTTTGGGTTTCTTTTTGATTAGGAATACTTCAAGTTTGCTCCCAGGTTTTCTTGTCCTTTCTCCAATCAACATTTAGTATCAAAGGTTTTTGTGACAAGTTATGAACTTTCACTTATCTTTTACAATTCAGCTCACAAGTGGAGTAAATGTGTCATCCCAGTTATCACGACTGCACTTTCACCAATGTTAAATTCACTTACACCAAAGAGAAGAGGGAAAATATGTTTTAATAAATAATGTAGCTCACCTATGTATCCTCTTACATATAAACATGCCATTAAACAAATCTTAATTCTCAAATGCTCCTTGTGAGTGCATAAGGTATATGCAGTCTGCAAATGGGTAGACAGAAGCCCTGCTGAGATTTGATTAATGAATGGGCCCAAGTTATACAGGACTCAGTCACAGAGCTCAGGAGAGCACATGGGACTCTCCTGAAGTATTATTTATTAGGCATTGATGTCTTATTCACTGCTGTTTGGACCGCAGTCTAGACATAATTTCCACTATAGGAACAAAAGAATTGCCAGACCGGATCCAACTCAAGAGTTCATGTAGTCAAGTTGCAGCTGTGGCCAGTACCTGTTGCTTCAGCGTAGGAAAAAGTACAGTAGTCAATCAGGGTCTAAATTGCCCCAACAGGAAAATTTCCTTCTGACCAAACTTCTGACTCCCCTGATCAGACTCCTCAGCCATGCTTCCTCCCTGACTAACTTGCAGAATAGATGGTGGAGACAGACCCCCCTTCCTCCTCAGTGGCTCTGATCCTGTTTATTCATAGCAGTGCCTCTTGACTGAAATGGTCCTGCAAGCAGAAAGGGCCAGATTTGGAGCTTTCTTGTGCTGATTAAAGCAGACGCAACACATCAGTTCAAGTACCCCTGTGGAAATGAAACCAGAACACTGATCAAAGTCTAGAAAAGATTTACTCAGAAAGCAATCACTATTTATTTCCCTTCTCTGTCCTGAAACAGGATTGTGGTTGTTCGTCTTTGACGTTAAAATTTCTCTGATATTAACCTAGTTATTTACTAGACACCTCAACTTTGAAACGATCATGCCCTGCTCTGTTTAAATATCTGGCAATCTATAATAGGATTTATAAATGCTTGTCACTTAGTGAATTTAGAAATATGATTGATGTATTTATTATATGTATTATGGTTGTGCATAGAGGCCCCACTGAGAATGTAGTCATGTTGCTCTGGGTCCTCTACAAATGCCTAGCAAGAGATACCGCCTACCATAAAGAGCTTAACATCTAAATAGACAAAGCAGATAAAGGATGGGGTGGGAAAGTAACAGGTCAGTGGAAGAGCTAGCAGTAATCCCAGGGCTCCTCAGTGCCAGTCCAGTGCTTTACCCATATGTAGTAGGATGCTGGGTAAGCCCCAATCCAAGAGCCCTAATGAAGAAGGGAGTGAAGCCAGCTAGGCAAGTTGGCTGGCTGGGAAGCTGATAGAGCAGCTTGTGGGCTCCTTAGTTATGTTTCATAAAAGCTCCCAGGCAGGAAGCAGAAGTTGGAAGTAAGAAAGGCTGGGCTGCTGGAGCTCCTGGGGCTGGTAAGCCTGTGCTATCTGTGTATAATTAGTGGTGGGTTGCTGAACCCTCGTGATGCTAAAACTTGGCATCTGAAAGTGCCTGGTGGGGGACATGGAGTGGAGCAGTGGGGGAGGCCTCCGTGACTTGTTTACACCATTTGATATGCTGGCCCTTTCTTTGCCTCTTTGCAATCCTGGTGTGGTTCCAGCACCATATGTTGGACTCACACTGAAAATCATTAGGGACCAATTCAGTGCCTGTAAATATTGCAATGCCACAAACCAACAAAGTCCCATGCTGCTGCTTTTACACAGCTATGGAATCGTACCATAACAACAGAGTTTTCTCCAGTGGTCTCCCCATGGACTTTTCTGAGTTCCCAGCCCAGCTGCTGACATGACAAACAGGTGCCATGCATGGGCGTCTTTGGAAGAGAAGGGGGAACTGCTCACAGCAGCCTCAGAAAGGTCAAGGTCAGGATTTCACAGAATGACTAGCGATGCATCAGAACAATGGGCATATCCCTCTCCACTCCAAAAAATGTATCAAGAGAATTGCTCTAGCCATTGGTAAAAGGAAGCATCAACCAGTTGGCAAGAATTCTATTTTAAATCTCAGCTGACTTGTAGCTTGCACAAATCACTAGTGCCATGCAGAATTTCAAAAGACCAAAACTTGCTCCTAGGACCATAAGAATGAGCAGAAAATTATCCTCTTTATATCAGTGGCCAATGGATGGAAAACAATGACTCTGTGCTTTGTGCACTAAACCAATGTTCATATTGTGATGCTGGAGCAGACTAAGATGCACCAACTATTTTTATCAACGGACTGCTCCACAGATACCTATTATACACTGGTGTGACTAAGTGTAGGGGTTGCTTAAGCCACACAGGTGCTGACCTCTCCTGTAGAAAAACTTAAAACAGATTAAACTGTGCCTAAGCAAAATGTATGTCATCCAAATTGAACTAAACCTGTCTTTATCTTCAAGGTGCTCTATGGCCTGGGCCCAGCAAATCTGAAAGATTGCCTAAAAGTTTTGAGATGAAATCACAGTTGGCAGCTTCATTTCCCCTTTGCACAGTGGCATTCTTTACAAGGGTGAAGATCATCTGTGCAGGAGACAGAATTTTCTCTGGGGACCAGTTTGAGACTGAAACAAAGTCCCCCAGGAACTAAGGGCCATTGCAAACCTCATCACTTTCCACATCAAGCGCAAGGCACCTTTCTCTGACCTTGCCTTCGCTGACATAAAAACATAGCAACATGTATATTTGAAAAAAGGAAGACTCAAGCTCTACCCACAGCCAGACACTCCACTGCACATACTTCTTCCCCTGGGGAAAGGATGAGAGAACAAACAACACATGACAGATGTTAGACATGTGGTTTAATGCCCTACTGGAAAGTGCTCCTGACACTACAGCGGTGTGCACAGTATAAGAACATGAATAAAATGGAATAGAAACTAGTTTAAATGTGTCTACATTAAAGGTTTGAGCTGTAATTAAATCAATTTTAAATCCCTTCATTTACACAGATGCAAGTTTTTCAAGGTATACGAGCCAGGTGTCAGATTTTATTATATAGAGCAATGGTTCTCAACCACTGTGTTGGGACACATTCGTGCGTAACTATACAGTGGTAAGTGTGTCATGGAAAGCCAAAGAAATGGCTGGATTTGGGTTGGTAGAGTGGGCTGGTGTGTCTTGGATAATCATGATATACAACCAAGTGTGTCACAACCTTTTAAAGGTTAACACGTCTTCACACCTTTCTTAGGAAAGCTTGTGCAAAAGGCTGCTCACTGTATTCTTGTTGTGCAAAATCAGTGCATATTTGCTTTTTATAATCCCTATTTTTCAAGAGGAAATACAGTGATATGTTTGCTTGTTAACCCTTCAGCATCATCAGTGGTTGTTCATATTGCACAATGCACCAAAAAGGCAGATGATCTGCAGACACTGTAGCAAAGAACGCCTCCACATCATGAAGGTGGAATGATATTTTTCCAAGTTCCTTCTTACTCAGACAAAACATCTGTGGCATCTAATTTCCGAAAACTTCACAGACAGATCATCTGCCCTTATTGCCAAAGGGCCTTCATTCCCGTGTGTGTGTGTGTGTGTGTGTGTGTGTGTGTGTGTTTTGTTTTTGTTTTGTTTAAATAAATGCAGTTCCCATGAAAGGAAATGGTTTTACCCTGAATGCATTCATTTTCCCAGGGCCATAGAAGCAGAATGGAGAGCAGTGGATATTGCATAATAGTCTATACTTTTGGAGCTGGATTCTCATTCCTGACTCCACTTGGTTAGTGCTAACTGTGCTGCAGGAAGTCTCCATAACCCCACATCTGGGAATTACACTTAAAAATGGAGGAATCATGTGCAGTAGCAGAGGGACTGGGACATCATCCAAGAATCAGGAAGAGCGCTGCACATCCCACCCCAGTGCAACCTGGACACACACACCCTTCTGCTCCTGTGGGACCACTGCAACTTGCATAATGAAAAGCAGGCCCTAAATTCCTTTAAATAACTCCTAGTGTATGTCCATACACAGTCTTTAAATCAAAATAATGCAGATAATTTCAATTTAAAAGATTGCAGGTCCACACTATGTTTCCTTGTATCGAGAAAAGAAGCACCCTTATCTCACAATAAGGAAAGTCATTTTGATATAATAAAGCCTCGTATTATATCAAAATGATGGTTAAATTGAAACTGTTATTTTGGAATAATCCTGTGTGGATGTGTTATTTCAATTTAACAAGTTTGCCCTGCTCCTTCCCAGGGTGCAGTTCTTTTTCTATATATTGAGCAGGGGCATAGATCTTCTGGGGGCCCATCTTGCCACACCTCCGATGGTGCCCCTCTCCTAAATTGAACTAGCAAGTCCTGTCCATGGACATGCTAGTTCAATTTGAGTTTCTAGTGGGGAACATACTAAATCGATTTAACTTAAATTGATTTAATGAATTTATAGTGATTTTTTTTAAGCTGGTTTAACTTTAATTGATTTAACTGCCTAAACATGGACATAGCCCTGGGGTTATTTCAGACCCAGCCACGTTCATAGATTTGTAGATTCCAAGGCCAGAAGAGACCTTTGTGCTTATCTAATCTGACTTCAGAGAACCTCCTCAAAACAATTGCTAGAGCAGATCTTTTGAAAAAAAGCATCCTGTCTTGATTTAAAATTATCATTGTTGGAGAATCCACTCATGACTCTCAGCAAGTTGCTCCCATAATTAATTATTCTCCTCATTAAAAATTTCTACCTTCTTTTTAATTTGAATTTTTCCAGATTCAGCTTCCAGTCTTTGGATCCTCTTAGAACTTTCTCTACTAGTTTGAGGAGCACATTAGTAAATATTTGCTCCCCACATAGGAACTTAATGCTTGTAACCAAGTCACCCTTTAACCTTTCCTTTGTTTTATGCTAAACAGATTGTGCTCTTGGAATTTATCACTCTAAGACTGGTTTTCTAATTCTTTTATCATTCTCATGGCTCTTTCTAAAGACTCTTCAGTTTATCAACATCCTTCTTGAATGGTGGACAACGGAGCTGGACACAGAATTCCAGTGGCAGTCGCACCCTGTTCCAAATACAGAATTAAAACAACCTCTCTGGTCCAACTTGAATCTCCCCTGTTTATGCAGCCCAGGATTGCAGTAGCCCTTTTGGCCACATCATTGCACCAGGAGCTGATGTTCATATGATTATTCCTGATGATCCCCAATTTTTGTTCAGAGTCACTGCTTCTCAGGATAGAGCTCCCCAGACTGTACATATGGCCTTCACTGTCTCTTCTGAAATTCATCCATTTACATTTAGTTCAGGAGCAAGGGAGCAGAAAGGTGGCATAGAATTCCCTGTCATCTCCACATCCATCAGCCATGCCAGTAAAATCTTAGTATCACTGGGAGTACAGCCCTTTGCATCCTTACACCAGACTGTCTGTTTGATTTTGGAGTCATCTCATGCTTTGTTTGAAAGTCTCCTATCCATGTCAGCTGACAAAATAACTGTTAGAGTGAAACTCACAGACACACAAATGCAGCTGCTGCTATCTTGTCCTCCCCGGCAGGACTTTTCAGGGAAAAGAACTGAGCTAGCAATGTTTGTTTACTTGATTTAAAGAGCAGCTGGTTGCTTCCACTCTTCTAGTATCATGTTTATTTGAAGAGAACCTATGCAAGACCATGTCTTAGAGAAACTTGTGCAGAACCCAAAGCCAGAACGGGCTGCTTACAAAAATTCCAAATCACACCCCTCTGGCAGAGCATCTTGAAGGTCATTTCTCAGACGTCCTGCAGCAGCTTATCCTGGGGCAGATTCTACAGGTGCCCATATTTCACTGGCCTGCTAGAGATGCAAGATGGTCTGTACGTCAGCACCACTCAGCCAACAGCCCTCCCACTGCTGCACTGTGCTAAAGCATCCCTGGTCTTTCAGCCACAGCTCCTTCTACTGGGCCCGATCACCTGGAACCCACATCCTGATGAACAACATGCAGTTTACTATTTCACGTGTTCTACAAAAAGGGAGACGTCATCATCATCGTGTCACGATTGCAAAAGATGTAGCCTCCTTGCAGACTGAGCGCTCCCCAGACTGATCTCCAAGGAGGACCTTGAGATATCTGGGCTGGATGTTCGGTTAATGATCTTCTTGGGACTCTTAGAGTGTCACTAAAGCTTTTGGTGACGATCTGATGCACCTCTGTGATGGCATTCCTCTAGTGGTGGTGAGATTTAAAAGAAAATGGAAAGCAACTCCATATTATGTATTCAGAAGATGCGCAAGGCTCCAGGAGTATTCTAGAAATACTGCATTTCACATGCCATACTACTGTAAGGCCAAGAGCTTCAAATAATCTTCAAAGGTTTTGGCTGCCTAATTAGTGTTATTTCAAAACCATCCTCAATACCATTGTGGATCAGGGCCTAAAGGAATAATGATAGAGCAAAAATGCTGTGCTGCATGTATTTCTACACCAGATGATGGTCAGAGTTAGATTGATGTAAAGCTGGAGAAACTCAGTGATCTCAGAGAAAGCACATACGTGTGTCTTTATAAAATGACAGGTTTGGTTTCTCATTGTCCAGTTTCTAATAACAGCCAACAAGTCCCTGGACCAGATTCTGGTCTGGGTTTTGCCGGTATAAATATGGAGACTTTCCATTTAAGTCAATCTGATTTTATGTGCTGCCTCACATCTCACCAATGCCAGTGTTTGCCCATTGTCTCTCAAGTGCCATTATCATTACTATTTCTAGTATAGTTGGGAATCCTGAAAGGGCTGGTATGGGCTCTATTCTGAACACAACAAAAACACAGAGTACAGAGAAATTCAATGCTTTTTATTTATTTATTTATTTATTTATTTATTTATTTGATTCCCATGAATCATAAAAATCCTATGGACCATATGCTCAGTTGCTGAGATCACTCCACTGGACCTGCCAATTAACTTCAGCTGAGTATTTTGTCCTATATTCTCTGAAATACAAAGTGGGCCCGATTTTTAACTCACTTACACCCAGTGTAAATCTGGAATGACTCCATAGAGGCAAGTGGGATTATACCAGTGTAAATGTAGTGATGTTCAGGCTCTGATGCTGCTCTTCCTTACAATGGTGTCACATTGGGGTAGCTCCATTAGCTTCAAAGGCTGTCCCAATATCCTTTGTACGGTAATGCTGAAAATAAACGGGATATTTCTCAAATAATTTTCAAATAAAAACTAAATTTCAAATAAAATTCCTTGTTTGTTTTGCTGAACTAGAATAACACAGCTGCCCCTTTGGAACTTCTCAAATAACAGAATCTGTCTTATAGGTGAATAACTGGATAAAGGATTTATGGGCCCTTTTCCCACCATTCGCAGTAGTTAGGATAATTTTTTCTGTATTACTTGTGTTCTCAGATGATCTTTTGACATGATCAGACTTCACTGATCTTTCTGTAAGCAAGAATACATATAGGCAGTATTTAATCTCACGTTCTTTTGCGTTCTGTTTGAACACATTAAAATAATTTGCATTTGACTTATCCAGGATGTCTGCCCAGATTTTGGGCAGAGGTTTGAGTGGGCTGAACTGCATACAAAGAGGATAACAATAAGGCTTAACAGAAATAATAGAGGAGAAAGAAAACAGAGACAAACAGAAATAGAAAAGAAGGAGCAAGAAAATTTTATGACTTGTAGTGAAGACTGCCATTTAATATGTGGCTCTGTTTTCTTCTAGTAAAAGCTTTTATTCAAAGCATTCCAATAAACTGTGCTCTTGAAACCTCTACAGCCATTCCCTAATTGTGCCCCAAGTTATCAGCTTCAAAAGGTTAAGTCATAACTTTGATTTCAGCATGGAGCTGGCTGTTTGATCTGCATATCAGGGCATGTGAGATCAAAAGATCTTTCCACATCCTTGCTGTGTGTGTTCAGACATCACAGGCTGGAGTTAACCATCAGAATTGTGTTTGTGCCTTTGTTGACCTTAAAATGGATTTTGATGCAAATATCGACCTTTGCTTGGTCATGAGAAAGAAATAAAAGTTGGTCAGACATTTTTGGACCCACTGGGCTGAATCCTGGGTGACCTTATCTAATTGGCAACCAGAGCTTGGCTACTGAATGAAATTATCATTGGACTTTGGATCTGGCTCTAGAGGAGTCCAGCCCTTATGCAATTCTGCTTGCAGGGAAACAAAAAGAACACAGGATTTCTCACTTAAACAAAGGAAAAGGACACAGACTTTCCTGGCTGAATAAAGAGAGATTGAGATTACTTTTCCCCTAAAAAATATATTCTTCCATGAACTCTCCCTGTTGCATGCCTGAGTGGTTCGAGTGGGCTGAACTGCACACTACGGTTTGCCTGTTCATAACAGTGTTTTAAAATAAACAGAAAATTGGAAGCTTTCAGTGACTCTG
Source organism: Podocnemis expansa (assembly GCA_007922195.1). Lineage (NCBI taxonomy): Eukaryota > Metazoa > Chordata > Testudines > Podocnemididae > Podocnemis > Podocnemis expansa. The sequence goes on from ML682083.1 coordinate 6,478,387, forward strand.
GCTTTTATTTATACAAGAGCTCTTAATGCCCTTGATTATAGTCAAGGTCTTGGTTCAAGGTCTCAGGCCTTTATCATCAAAATGCTTCATACTCTGGGCCTAGAATCTCTGGCAGACTACCAAAAGTCAACCGTTGTTGGAAACTCCACTTGCGAACTCTCAACTATGAGATAAAACTCCTTGGTGAAGAAGGGAACAGTTTCTCCTAAGACCACACTAAGACTCTGGAATGAATTCCTCCCAGGTCCTAGTGGGTCCATCACAAACCTCACCACTTTCTGCTCCAAGGCCAAGACTTATTTCTTTGATCTGCCTTCTCTCATACAAAAATGGAACAGCATGTATAGTTATATTAAAAAAAAAAAAACCCTCCCCAAATTAAGACACTCAATGGCCCATGCTTCTCATTCTGGGGAGAATAGGAGAATTAACATCACATGATCCATGCTGATCACACTGCCTAATGTCCTACTGAAAAGCACTCATACCCAGGGGAAGAGTGAATATGAGGACCTAAATAGAACAAACAAGGAGTCCTGTGGTATATAAAGACTAACACGTTTATTTATTGCATGAGCTTTCATGGGCAAAATCCCACTTTGTCAGACACTTTGAAGCTTTATTATGATGAAGTAAGAATGTTCTTGGGCTACTGTGGGATACCAGGGGAGATACCCAAATGTTCTTTTTTTCTGTCCCTGTACTTTGGTGATGGGACATAGGTATTGTGGTGATGGGACATGGGGGTGTGATAACTATGGGAACCACTGGGGGGAAGGGGCTATAGACAGATGTCGATGACACAGGTTTAGACCAGGGGCAGGTGGGTTGGCCAGGGAGGAGAACAAAGGGCTAATAAAGAGGAGGGGAGAAGGGAAATGGGGGTCAGAGAGGCAGGATCTCTGGGGGCTCATCTTGGGGTTTACTGCTGTACCTCCTGGTTAATCTGAAAGCCAACTGTCCTAGCTGCTGTGCAAACTGGATTGCTAATAAATCATCTGACTTCTACACTGGCTGAGTGTCACTGCTGATTGGGATGGCCAAGACCCTCCTGGAGGAAGAAACCGCCCCAGGGGAGACCACACAGAGCAAGGATCGGACCATCTGAGCCTGGACTTGGAAGCTGGCTACAGGTAGCATGGAGACCCAGGCGCTGGACGGGAGAAGGTTCCACCATAGCAGAGTCCTGATTGGCTGTGAACAGAGGGGATCCAAGAGTGATTTTTTTTTATGGGCTCCATGACATCTATATATTGAATGACCAGGACAGACTCTGCACAAAAGAATAAAGGGGCACAAATCTGACATCAGAAATCTCAACACTCTAAAACCAGGGGGTCAGCATTTCAATCTTCCTGATCACTCCATTGATGATTTATTAATGGCAGTGCTCAGACAAATGAATACCAGATCAAGGCTTCAAAGAGAAGCTGAGGAGATCAAATGTGTTTGCAAATTTGATTGCATTCCTTCGGATTTAATAGGGACTTTGGATTTTTCTCTCATTACAACAGGTGATTTGACCTTATCTTCCTCTCTGTGCTGTTCCCCAGTGTTTGAATCTTTACAATTGCTGTGATTTGCTTTTACAGCATGACCTGATCCCATGACTTACACTTCCCTGCATTTATTTCCTCTCATTCTGTAGGTCTCCAGTCTTCAAAGTGTCTGATAAAGTGGGATTGTCTCCCATGAAAGCTCATGTGATAAATAAATCTGTTAGTCTTTAAGTGCCACAGGACTCCTTGTTTGTTCTCGACTAACATGGCTGCCTCTTTGGAACTAAATAGAACAGGCAATTTAGAAATTCCCATGGCCAGTATGACAAAGAGAAAGTAACCTGAATGAGATTTGGGGCCCTGCTGTGACTGCAGTGATGCACCCAGATTTTTAGCTCAGGGTCTATGGACAGCAGGCAGAGCATGCAATGATGTGATCACACCGTGCCTGTGACATTTCTAGTTCTTCCTCTTCCCTGGCCAGTTCCAGTCCATGTTGTTTGTCTCCTCAGTAAATCAGTTCCCTCTCTGCTCCTGAAGAAGTGGTAGCATGGGAGAAACTATGCCCCCTCTACATGAGATGATGCACGCAAGGTATGAGTGCCATTGCATGTGACCTCATACTTGGGAGAAAGTGTAAAAAGCATAATCCAGTAAAATGTAAACATGAAACACTTCAATTCAGCGGCTCCCCATTGCCCTCTGCCATATGGCTTTCTCTGTGGTTTAGCGGGAACACATTCCCTCTGGCCTTACTCCAACCAAAGGATGCCTCATTTGGAGCATTTATTTTATAACCCTTTTTCTACAAATTACACCCTTTGAGCACAAATGAAAGGAAGGCTCAGTTAAGCTATGGCCTTGTTGTTCCCTTTACATTTAGAAACCCCAACAGCACAGCAGATAGCAGATTTCCATAGACATTTTTTCTATAGCCAAATGTGTATAAATAGGTAATACAATGAAAGACGAAAACTCCCAACCTTCAATCTGTAGTAAACCCATGGTATTTCCAGGGCTTATGCAAGCCACTGCCTGTTTCCAACAATAATTGCACTCTAGGGCAATAACCTTCTGCATCCTATTTGCAATGTGAACAGGGAAAGTGTTAAGAAAAATGATCTTAGTGTTTCTGGCAATTTCTTTTTTACTGTGAACTGTAGACTGCTTGCCATTTACAGACTCAGATCTAGTGAACAACCCAATTAAGCATGAGTTGATCTATCACAGAAAGAGAGAGGCTTTCTCAATATTGTTCTTTTAGCACTAAGACAAGAACTTTGATCCTCAATACTACAAATGGCTGATTGCTCCCCTGCAAGCGCATGGTGCTTAGGAGCCAGCAGAGAGCTGACAGGGGACTGACTGGGGCTCCTGGATTCTGCTGTTCAGCTCCACACAGCCCTGGTACAAGTTAAAACAAAGAATGGGGAAGCTTTAAGTTACTGCCCACAGAGAATCAGGTGTAGCAGGGAGTTGCTTTGCCTTTTCAACTTCTCTTTCCCTTTCTCAAGTGAGCCCCCTCTTCTCCCTGCCCCACAAGACCAGTCACAGTGAACAGCACAGCTCTGTTCGTGGAGTGGAAGGAGGAGGTGGAGGTGGTTCAAGAGGCATTGTCGCTACCTAAACTGACTTTTCACCAACTATTCTTTCTCACTGCACAAGGGAATTCTCCAGGGGTTCTCCAGCGAGGATTGAATGTGTGCTAGTCATTGACTCACAAGGCACTGTTTAGTGGCTCAAGCCTAGGTCTGTGGCTGCTTCAAAGATAGGGTTGAGATTTGCCAACATCTCATGAGCTGTTCTTGCAGGCTTGCCATCATGTTCATGCACGATCACAAGAGAGTTCAGGCACATCTTGATTTGAATTCAACCCAGAACTAAAGTTGCTGCTGGAACAGAGGCAAGTAGTTGGGACCAGGGCATCCTGGGATGACTTTCTGAATGTGCCAAACTCAGGGCAAGCTGCAAAACCAGGGGCCAAACCCCTAAACCACTGACGGGTGGTACTTAAACCAGTCTCCGAGTCAGTAACAAAACATGCTTCTGATTCCCCACTCTGGTCATCACCAAGCACAACAAAACAGAAACAGCCCCCTAAATGCACATCAGTTCCTCTGATCCCATCTAGCCACTGGATCTCTTAAAAAAATACGTTTTTCTGATCCCAAAGGGTCAGCCACATCACTCAGAACAATAAAGGTTTGGATCTTACCCAAATTACCACACTGCCAGTCAATCCTTTACTAACTATGACTAAAGGTTTAATATAAAAGGAAAAGAAGGTGTGAGAGATGTTAAAGCGTCGAAGTGAATCACATACATACAAATGATTTAGAGTCCATAGAAAACAAATCCTTGAAGATCTTGTAGTTTGCAGATTAGTCCCACTTCTCTGGTGTGCACCCAGCAGTAGCAGCAGCTGGGTGGGTCTCAGTCCTTTGTTCAGTCCCTGGAGAATCGTTCCAGAGGAGGGTGTTGGTTGCAGACAGACTGAAGACTAAAGACAAAATGGAGATGGGTCCCCTGCCTTTTATCTCAGAGTCCTTGCCAGATCAAAATGGAGGTGGGCCACATGGTCAGTCTGGGTAACTGGTCAAACAGGTTTCCTCTTAGGACCATTCCAGCTGGGACCCCTCCCGGTGGGCCATTAATATGACAATAGTTTCCAGATGCCCAATCTGGGATTGCCTCAGCTCAAACAACTTGGAACACACATAAAACAAATAAGATTCCTAATTTCTAATACAAACATGATACCTACATATAAATCATATAATCATTCCTAGCAGATTATAGCTTTTCTATTGATACCAAACATGGGATATCTTATATGGATTATTGCAAATATGAATATTAATATAAAAATAGTCATAAACAGTCCCCTAGACCCCGCCATGCAAGTTTGATGCAGGAAGGGGGGGTCACTTAGACACTCCCAGAGGCATCACAAAAAGGGTGAAATTTGGATTTGCACTATTACAGCTCTGAATAAGTTTCAATGATTTTACAAAATGTCAAGCGCAAGGTACATTTTACATAATTTGACAGAAAATCACTTACACTAGTTATCATCATAAACCTTTATATCCAGTAGTATAAGAGTGTATTTTATCATTAGCTGTGTGATGCCTTCAATACACATAGTTTATCAGAGGACTAGATTGTCCAAGGCCCCCTTGGATTTTGAATATTTAACCAGTTGTTTTTGGTTTACTCAGTGCACTCAGTAGCACAGGATTTTACCTTAATGGCATCCTTGGTGTTTAGGTATTTCAGGGTTAACCCCAGCCTCACATCCACAAAACAAAGTTCCTTCTTTCTTTTGTCTTCTCTGGAGGCTTGAAAGCCTGCACTCTCTGGTAACAAGATCCATTGTCTGGCTAGGTGTGTCTCCCTTGTCAGCAGCTCTGTGTCTGGTTGGCAGATCTTCCCACCCCAGTCAGTCAGGTAAATTTCAGTAAACCACACACTAGCTAGCTTGACAATTTCCAAATTCTCAGTCATGGCCAATTTCAAGTCTGGACCCCATTTGAGAGTTATACCAAACACTTCAGCTAGCATCTCACAAACAGGGTTCTGATATTCAGTTCCAAAAGTTTCACTCCACATGGCTCCAGTTATACCTGGATCCACAAAAAGACTGCAACATACTTCCAAAGCACTCAGGGGTAAAAGCAAGTCTGCTCCCCCTTGTATGTTCAAGACATCAACTGTGCAGCTGCCTTGCTATGTAACTACAGCTGCCCAATTATCTCCCTGATCCTGAGGCACCATGGCTGTGTTCACACAGCATTTTTGTTTCAAAACAACGAGGTTGTTTCGAAACAAAAAAAGCATGTTCACACGACGCACAGTTGTTTTGATACAATGGGAACCTGTTGTTTCGAAACCAGTGTTGTTTCTAAATGAGTTAAACCCCATTTGGGGGCAAAACAACCTTGTTTTGAAATCGTTGTTTCGAAACAATGTGTGTGAACATTTGAAGGGCTGAGGGGTGGCCCCTGGCCTGCAGACGGGGGCTACAGGCACCGGCGGGGTTCAGCGCGGCGAGTTTGGGGGCAGCCCGGGCTTTAAGCCAGTGGGGATCAGCGCTGGGCTGCGCTGAACCCTCGGGTGCCTGCAGCCCCCCTCAGCAGGTGTCGGCGGGGTTCAGCGCTGGGCTGCGCTGAACCCCGCGGGTGTCAGCAGCCCCCTCCCCAAGCGATATAGCATGTTCACACTGTGAACTTGCTATTTCGTTGCCTGCCTTTTTCCTTATTTTGAAGTAACTTTTTGCTAATTCGGCTTAAGTTATTTTGAAATAAGGTGTCATTTTGATATAAGTTGTTTCGAAACAACTTATATCGAAATAACCCCCTGTGTGTGAACACAGCCTATCTGTTCACTCACAGATGCAATCAGGTTTTAACTCCACTGCCTTTCCAAAACACTGACCAAGTGCTGTTATTTGTTTACATGGCTGTTTAAGCTTTTCATCAATTTCCACTCCATCTGGAACCTTTTCCAAGATATTCACACTAGATCTTTCACAAACCAAGTCAGTGAATCCATCTACAGGTAAAACACTTTGGCAATCAGAATTTTCCCCAAATTTCTTAACACACAGATTGCTGGATGGTGCTGCAGACAGGGACCCCTGCTGAGATAATTCCATCCCTTTACTTCCACACCTTGCTGCAGCTGATTGTTCACAAAAGCCATCAGGAGACTTTACTCCTCCTGAGGCAGTCCCAAGCAACAAATTCTTTTCCATAGAAACTCTGCCCATGATCTGTCCAGAGAAGGGTTTCTGTAAGGCAGTGCTCCCTTGAACACCAACAGATCCTTGCCAGGCTTCATCTACATCCAGATTTAACTCTGAGACAATAGGCATGTCCTCAGCCAGCAGAGACTGAGAGGCATCTTTTGTCTGCTTCTCAGACAACATACTGGAGACAGAATCTCCCTCAGCAGGGAAACTGCTATTCTCCACAGTCACACAGCTCAAACATCTGTCCTAATCATCCCAGCCTCCTTGGCTGTTTCCAGATGCCCTTTTGGGGGTTAGGGTAGATTCCCCCATTGCCAAATCATTACACCCAGCAGACCCAGGCTCAGGAATTCTCCCTCCCTGAGTCTCATTGGAGACCAGAACCATTTCAGGTACAATAGACAAATCCTGAGAAATAAACTTGCTATCAGCAGATACACTGCTACTTTTGCTAGTCCAGGCTTTTGTAACTGCCACCTCCTCATTGTCCCAGAGCACATGGCTATTCCCAGACAAATTTGTGGGGATTGGGGTAACTTCCTCACTGGGCAAGCTAGTACCCCCAGAAGACACAGGTTTGGATTAATTCCCTTCCTGGGTTTTAACTGAAACCAGACCTACCTCTGGCCCAAGAGACAAATCCTGAGAGGCCTCCTCTCTGCCAGCAGACACTTTGCTGCCTTTCCCGGACACACCCCTAGAAACTCCTTGCTTCCTATTGTTCACAGACAGTACCTTAGGGACAAATCCTTTATTAGTCTAAGGCAGGCTTAGAAGCTGTGCCTAACAGCTTCTGAGGGTGGCTTCTAATCTGCATGGGGTTTGTATTAGCATGAACACAAAAGAGTACAATTAGCTGATTAGCATACTGGGTGCAGGGCATAGTGGGTAATGGTATTTGGGGTTAGTCTGCTCACAAATCTATAAATATCTGTAATTCTATTAAGGGGAAAAATGAAAGACTGTCCTTTTGTGAATTGCTACTTTCTATTTGTTTCAAATCTGTCTGGGTTAATTCAGGGGTAAAAACTACCCTTAGTTAAAAAGAGGCTTGTAGGAAAGGTGACTGCATGTTTCAGCCTGAAAAAGGGGGAGGGGGGGTGCATTGTTTCAATGCTTGAGGTAGTTTGCCTCTGTCTCTATTGCTTCTTCTGTTCTTTGTTATGGAAGTAGCTATTAGCAGCTCCTTAAAGACTAAGAGAGCTAAAACCACTAAGTTCATTATAGAGAGAGTGCTTTTCTCTCTGAGCTGAAGAGGAGCAGTGCGAGGGTGACTAGCTGGTGGATGGTAAGAGCAGCCAGCAGTGAGTAGGGTGGTGTGAGTGACTGGAGGGTGGGGCCAGTGGATGGTGAGAGCAGCCAGTGGCAAGCTGGGTGACATGAGTGACTGGCGGGTGGAGCTGGTGGACCGGGATGGTGAGAGTGGCCAGTAGCGAGCTGGGCAGCATGAGTGACCAGAGGGCAGGGCCAAGAAACAGTTCTAGAGGGTGGAGTGAGTGACGGTGTTGGCAGGAGTCCCACCCCTCTAGCTCTTCAGTTCAGCTGCTGCGATAGTCCAGTGACTGCTCAGAACATTTATCCACAGCTGCAGTAGCTCCTCTCTTGGTCCCGCCCTGCTCCTGCTTTGCCAACTCCTGCATAACCATTAGACATGACTGCTGCTCTAACTACTAGGCTGGACTGCCCACATCCTGCTTGCTGGCATCCACCACTCCAGTTCTAGGGAATAAAAAAAAGAAAGACAGTCTTATAGTTCAGTGATTTTTGGTGAACTTATTAATATCTATGTTGATTGTTTTAATGTCCTTTCCTTTTAACACTTTCAATTTAAGAATAAATCTGTGGCTTAGGAAAAGCTGCATGTTAAATTATAACTGTGGGCCACTTCACCAGTCAGCATTTCAGGAAGGAAAGCAAAGTACAGATGGCAACCTGATTAAGCACCTATATTGCTGGGGATATCATGAGGTAGGTGATGCCTTCAAGATCCCTCCCACTCATGAGGAAGAGAGATGTGGGTCTCCATGTATGCAAGGCGAGAGCTGGGAACCTGGGACTTAGATTGAGTCTGGGAGGCAGGGAAATACAGATGACATTTCCCTGATCTGTCACAGTAGCAGCAGAGAAATAAAAAATATTGATTTTAACTTCACTTAAACCAGTTGCTGTAATCTCACCTATTCTCTGGGGGTCAGCTAGTCTGTTACTTGTGGGAAGTCCTCACAGGGCAGCACATTAAAATTCTCCCCACAGGAATGAGCTATAGTGAAAGCAATGACGATTTCATTTTCCTTTCTTTCCCACAGTTATCTACATCTTGTGTGTGTTCTCTCTCTCTCTCTCTCTCTCTCTCACACACACACACACACACACACACACGCAGAGTTAATTTCGGAGAAGTTTTCCTCTAATCTGTAGGTCATCTTCTTTTAAGACATTAGCTACCCAAAGCCAGGGAAAGGACACTGACAGGCTCTCTTCCATGCCAGTTCTCCATATTTATTCATTTGCTCCTGTTGCCACAAATTTTCTTTTAAAATGACCTTTGGAACTAAGGGAATTTTTTTCATTTTGGTCAAAAGTTTTAAGAAAAAGCCCCAAATTGGTTGCTAAAATGGTTCAGTTACCTTTCAAATCAGTTATCTTCAGCACTTAGTTTGCTTTTAAGCTTTCATTTTTGTGAAAGAACACAAAAATATTCTCAGGGAAGCTTGGCTTGGAAAAAAAGTTAAATTTAAAAACAGAATTTCCTTGAACACCAATTTCCATTTTCATGGGTAGCTTCCTAACCTGCCTTCTGTGCTGTAGTGTGAAGAAGTTTGTGCTGCAGCCAGTTCTTTCACACTGTGGGATGTAATTAGAGTCAAAATCTTGCATGGTGAGCACCAACCAGCCTTTCTAGTTTTCTTAGTGACTCAGGGCCAGATTCCTCCCATTACTCAGCAAGATGCCAGCACAGGGCAGTAAGGGGACATGAGATGTTTGCCTGTATTACCTTGTGCTATCTGTTCATGCTCAGAGATATCACTGTAAGGTGAAAGCAGGCTCTGCATGTACTAAACCCCTTTCACCTGTAACCCCACCAGCACTGGTTAGCACCACTGATCCAGCACAAAGGGAGAAGTAATCTTCACCAGCAAGACAGTGGTGGTGATTACTTCTCCTTCCTCTGGACACAGGGGAAGCAATAACAAGCTTGCAACTCTCAAGTCACTGGCCGATCTCTGATTCACTCCTGTGGCAGCTCCATATTGTCCCTCATGGGGATCTGGGACAAAGGCACAAATGCCACTCATTTGGACAGTCTGTAATAACATATCAACACTGGAGATGGACCGTGAGGACTACGTGTACCTGGCTAATATAGGCAGGATTGTAAGCACATTTTCTTCTTCTCTCTTTGTGTCATTTGCAAAAAAATGGCCAAACAACTTCCCTCACGTTAAAAAATCCTGTCCCTCAATGTGCATAATATTTGCCACTACACCTGTATTTGGAGACAAAAATGATGTCCAGAATTCATTTTCACAGGCCCAGGTATTCAGGGGATGATTTGTGCCTCCAAACAAGCTGGCCTGCTTTTAGCTAAATTTCCACATTGCATCTCTGTTCTGCTGTAGCCAGAGCTGTTTGGCCCTGGGAAGCTGATTTGTGGCATTAGTGTCCCTTGCTATTGCTATTCATATGATGCACCCTACTGTATACTGCATACATTGCAGCCCCTTGCCACCCACACAGTCTACTCTAAGGGCAGGAAAATGTTACAACTGTGCACGAGATAATCTATCAGAAATCAATTCTATGGTCTAAGTGTAATTTATCTTTATGTGTAGTACATCAGTTCAGGTTGCTTATTGAATTAAAATGAACCTAATATGGTTTTAAGCAAGACTGAACAAACAAGATCGTTAGGCAGTTAAACGGATTATTGGCAGCACATTTTGCATTGTTAGAATTATTGAATTAGGATTGTTAAAACTACTGGTAAGAGTCAAAGCTTTTATCAAACTGGATTGACAGGCAGGCCCCCAGTAAGCATCTGGAAACTGGGAGATGAGTGGCAGCTTTAAAAGTGAGAAAGAAAAATGCTTCATCAGCACTTTTTTACCAAACCTGCTTGTTGTGTATGGATACTTCATGCTCTTTAGGTGATGAAGCGTTATGGCCACCTTCTACTGCCCTGAAGCCACAAAGAGTTATTGTTACACTTCTTGAGATTGGTTAGTAAATAAAAATGAGGTTTCTTTGACTGACATCATAGTAAAGAAGTTATAACATATCATGCTCCTATGGCTACCTTGAATTTCCCCAAGTAGCCTCAGCTTTGAAGTTTCTCCAGATAAATATCCGTAAGATCTAGCCAATACTACTTTTGCATTTTACCTGAGACAGATTGTTTTCTCAAGTAGGGATCTCTCATTATGTTAGAACACCATACAAACTGCAGAAATGAAACTACCTCTCCATCCACTAGGAAGACTTTACTCTCTGTTAAGCTGAAAGTCAAATCAAGACATTTACAAGACAGTAATGCCGATTTTGAAACTTTTTCTATCAGCTTATCTAGAGCACTTATCTATAACAACACAGTCTTTACATGCCATTGGATCACGTGAGATTCTTTGTCCAGATTCATTCAGGAATGGATATTTGAGGTCACATAAACAAACACCTGGAACAACTAAAAATATGTTAGTCAGAATGGGACTAGAGACGAGATACTTACAAGAGAAAAGGTGAGCTACAAGAGGGCTCAGTTAAAACAGCTTAAAAAAAAACCCAACCTACTTTAAGCCAACTTAAAGTAGATCTTATTAAGCCAGTTTAGAGAGGCCACACTCAAAATGCCTGGACACTGCCCACATCCACACTAGCAGCTGCTAGGTTGCCCTAGAAGTGATGCATTGTGGGTAGCTGGCCCACAGTGCACCACAGCAGAAGTGCGCGTCTCTCCCAGCCACTCCTTTTATCATAGGAAGGGAGTGACCCCACCACCCACCATACCATGTGTAGGAACATGGAGCCTGAGACGGTCCAGGAACCTCCTCCGGCTCTGGACCAGGCACCGCAGGGCAACTACCAGTGCAGGGGCAGCCTGCAGCAAGCTGACGCCTTCCTCCTCCCTGGGGGCTGGTGCAGACAAGGCGCCCTCCATGCACCCACCCGTCTGGGCACAGGAAACCAGCAGCAAGTGGTGGCATCGGCTCATTCCCACCACCTCGGACAATGAACAGTGGCTGCAGAGCCTACAGATGAGAAAGAGAGCACTTTCCTCCAGCTGCTGTCACCAGTGCCCCCTGCCCATTCCTGCCCCTGCACCCCCGCTCCCCTGTCCCCAACACAATAAAAGGATGAGTTGAACATGGAATGATGGTGTGGAGCTGTTTTATTTATGGGGGGGAGCTAAGGGGTGTGAAGGGGTGGGAGAGTTGGGGGTTTGGGGGGAATGAGGGGGTTTGGCGAATGAAGGGGGCGGGGTGGGAGGCATGTGCCTAGCAGTATGGGGCCAGTGGGTCCCACAGGCCTGCATCCGGTCACCCCAAGTCCAGGCCCCATGACGATGTGGGCTGCTGCTGGGGTCCCACACTCAGGGATCTTCAGGTCGACAAGAGCCCTGGTCCCATGCCTGGGCTTCCAAGGCAGGGGTCTGGTGCTCCAGGACACACATCTGCTGCTCCATGAGGTCAAGCAGGGGGTCCTTCTCGGCCTGCTTGACCCTGTGGTGGCTGTTCTCCTCCCCCCTCTGCTGCTCCCGCCAGGCTCAGATATCCACCTCAGTGCGCACAGCCAGCTTTAATTGGTCCTCTAGTATCTCCTCCCCAGAGCAACGCCCCCTCCTCCGGGTTGGGGCTGGGTGCTCCCCAGGAGTGACCAGTGTCAGGGTCACAGGCTCTGTGGGACAGAAGCAAAGAAGAGGGGTTTCCCCCAGTAGGTAGTGTGGCATGCAGACTGGCGGTAGCTGCTGTCCCATGCCCATCCCTCTGCTTCCCACTCCCCCTGTGCTTTGGGACGGGGACACCTTAGGATACGCTGCCATGCTTGGCTGCATGGGGTGTTTGCAGTGACCCCCGGGCTGTGACCCCTGGGCTGCTGTGTCCCAGGGGTGTCTCCTGAGGCCACGTGTCCATGGCATCGGACACATGCTGTCTGGCCCTGGCTGTCCCAGCACCAGTGCCCCCACCCCATGTCCTGCCAGGCCCTGCCACGCTTGGCTCCGGGTCCCCCAGCCACACGGTCCCCTGTCCCTGTGCCCACATGGGAGCGCCTCTCCCCCCGACCCCAGAACCCTGCCTGTCCCCAGGCCCTGTCCCCCGCAGTCCCTGTCCCGCCTGCCTGCCACACCATGCCCGCAGGGAGGGATCACTGACTAGCACATGCAGCAGGGGCCAAACACGATGCCCTCTCGTCTGGGGTGGGGAGAGCCTCCTCCTGGGTCTCCAAGATGAACTTCAGGGTGAAACTGCCGGGGGCCAGTGCAGCACCCTGTGTCAGGGTGCTGGTTTCTCCCCAGCTCAGCACCACATCCTTCTCCACCGAGCCCTCCTCCCGGTCATCGTTGAGGGATGGGAGCTCGGTGGATTCGAGGGGCAGGCTAGCTTGGTGCCAGTCTCCTGGTTAACTTTCCTTGTAAGTTGCACGGCCATGCGGCCACACAGCCCTTGCTGCTGCATGGCACAGGGAACACTACTGGCCATGCACGGCAGGCAGCTGCAATCGCTACCCAGGGGGAAGACAGAGTCTTCTGGCCAGCTGAGAGCTGCTCCAAGCCGGGAGTTTTTAAAACTCCTGCTTGAAGTAAGTTCTCACTGAGCATGAGCAGAGCTTCTGCACATACTCAATGAGAGCTTCCTCCAACCAGAGGAGTGGCCGTAGCCTGGCCATGATGCTCTGACAGCCAGGTACGGGGGCAGGGGTGGGTTGATTGTGGACAGGGCAGGGGCAGCCGGCCGTGAAAGGGGGAGGAGGGTTGGAGACAAGATGGGGTCGGGCTGGCTGGTGGGGGGTGGCAGGATCAGGCCGACCGGAGGGGTGACTGGGAGAGTGGGGTCAGGATCGGGCAGCGTGAGCAGGATGCTGCAAGCAATGTAAGTTGCTCAACTGCCTTAGGGCCTTAGAGGGAATGTTGCTCCTGAGCCAGGAAGGCATACAACGGGGTATAATAGGGGCAGGTGGTCAGCTGCTCCTGAGCACTGCATAGCCTCCCGGGACCTATGATAGCCTTGGGAGAGGTCTTTGACCTTCACCCACATCAGCTGGGTGGTGCGGCTGTGGCCCCTCTCTGCCAGGGCTCAGAGATGGACCTATACAAGTCCTGTTTCCTTTGGCTCCCCTGGAGCTGGGCACGTACGGCCTCATCCCCTCAAATGGCCACGAGATCTAAGATCTCCTGGTGGGTCCAGGATGGGCCCACTTCCTGGCATGCCTGGCTCTGCCCTCGGCCATGACTGCAACATAGCTGGAGTCCCAGCTCGCTCTGGTTTCTTGTGCTCTGGGATTGGCCAGGACAGGCACTTCCAGATTGCCAGGAAGGTTCCAGGGGGGCAATTAAGTCAACTTTAGCCTAATTGCAGGCTACATTGGCTTAAGTTGACTTAAAAATTAAGCCAGTTTAACAAACGAGCATTAGTAAATGCTTAAGGCAACTTAATTAATTTCAAAAGTTACCTAGGCTCTGCTTAAGTTGATTTAAGGGCCTTTAAGTCAACTTAAGCCCCTAGTGTAGATAAATTCTTTGTTAGCAAGTGAAAGGGGAATACCCCCACCACACTGCTGGAAAACAGCTAGTGATAAATGGGGATTTTTTTTTTCTTTTTTAAATTAAAATTTATGTTTTTAAATCATAGTAAATAGTTGATCTATAATTCTTTTAGAAATACTTTATCAAACATGATTGTCGCAACACTGAGATTTACACCATATTGTGCATTTTAAACAGCTGTGTTTTGTAAATATACTCACTCTGGAACTTTAATATATTCCTGTGTGCTTTTGGAGAGAAGAACAGCTGTATTTTCTAACTGTTTAAAACTCTGAACAGATGTCACCCTTTACAAGAAGGTAGCACCCTGCAAATCATCCCCTTTTGTGAAACACAGATATGCAGACCTCATGGAAAACTTCTGAAAAATTTTATTCTTAGATTTCTCTTCTTCATCTGAAACAAAATGTGTGGTATAACTGGATTAGAAGCAAAAGGCTAGATTCCCTTCACACTTCCTCCAGATTAATTCAGGAGCAACTTGACTGAAGTCAATGAAGTTACATTAATATAAATATAACATAAGACCCTGATCCTTCAAAGCACTTAAGCGACTTCTTTGAAGTCATGAGGATGCTCATGTGCTTTAAATCATACTTGTGGTTAATTGTCTACTGGGTTAAGGCGAATGTGAGAAAAGGATTAGTCCACAGTCTGTACTGTGGTAAATCTGGCAGATTATTTTGAGTGCTGTGGCACTTAAAAAATAACAAATTTGTTACTCTTTAAGTGTCACAGGACTCCTTGCTTGTTTTGTTGAACTAGACTAACTTGGATGCCCCTTTGGAACTAGATTATTTTGGGCAGCAGATAATCATATACTGTCACTACTGTGAGTCTGGTATTACGAAGCTCTAGAGGGCAGGAGAGAGTTTACCACTACCATCTGTGGATGAACAAGAAGCGGAGACATGAGCTGATGAGCTCGTTACTTAAAATTCCAGATAAAACCTCCATAGGGGAAGAGCTCTGAGCTACCACCTATGGTTGAACTATGAACTATGGGGGAAGTACAGCTACAGAGAGACTTTATTTACATAAGCTTTCTACCCAGAGTTCCTCCAGTGATGCTTTGGGTTAGTCACCATCACTGTACAGAAACTTCACATTGGCCTGGTGATGGACCTGAGGTCATCTGTGGGGTAATTAAGCCCCACCCCCCAAGTGAAGTGGGGAGATAGTACTTAGCTAAAGCTCTAATGGGTAATAAGAGACTTTATACCATATTGAGGGTTCCTTGGTCACTATCAACCCACCTGAAAGCCTGGTAAGTAAAAGTGAAATTGTGATGTTAAAGCAGTGTTTTTCATCTGATATCTGCTCTGGGTGTGGGGAGCTGGGGAGAAGGCTGCTCCCTTTTGGGATGGTAGAGTTAACTTTTTTTGCATTTATATATTTTTTCTATGTTTCCCCAAACAGATGCTGTGTACCTTTCTCCTCTATTTTTTTTTTTTTGCCTCATTTTATACACAGGCTTAAGGCTTTTGAGAGGGGAAGGCTTGCCTGTTCAGGCTGCCCAGAGAAAGTATTTAGATGTTGATATATTCAAGGTCTGTATGTCAGTTTTAGTAGGAGACCATAGACATTTGAGCTGGGCCCTTGCTGCTGCTAAATATCCTTGGTTGAAGGGTCACGTTACTTTACTAAATCTTGCAAAGTTACCAAAAGCTAGATGCAAGGAGTCTGTGGGGTGAGAATTACCACCATCTGCCTCGTTGTTAGGGTCATCCTTGCAAACACTACTTCAGGTGAGGCTTCCTTACCCGGAAATCCCATTGAAACCAATGAGGCAGATCTTGGGCTTTACTAGGGAAGCTTTGCATGGCTCCACCCATACAAGATGACCATGCAGCTACATAAATGGTTCCTTTAATGGGGGATCATCGGGGATATTGAGTCACTTGAGTAGCTTGTGTTTCCTTCTCCTGCTGGTGGTCAAAGGGGACACAACTGTGGCATCCCTGAGCCCCACTGGTCCCTGGCTGTCATAAAACCCTTTCAGGCTGCTCTAATGTGCACTTGGAGAACTGGGCTTGCACAGATCACCTCAGCTTAAAGTCACCAGGCCAAGGTGGCCTGTCCTTAAAGAGATTAAGTTTGTTTCCTTTCATGTAGTACCCTGGCCACATCCTGCACCTGATGTGATATGTCACAGGAATCAAATGAAAGTCAAAGATGGTCTCTTACGGTGACAGATGATTCCACCAAAACCAGCTTGGTACCCTACTCACTGAGGGTCTGATGCAATTGCTGTTGTTTGGACTGTCACATAAAAGCCTTTATAAGGTTTTTAAAATAGTTCTTTGGAAAGGATCTGTCCAAACAAAGAGTTAACAGCCATTCTGTGATGACTGGCTGTAGGAAAGATGCTTTGGTCTCTTAGCAAAAATGTGTGAATTACCAATGTTGGTTGCCATTAGCTCTTCTTCCCACATTTCACTGCTCAATTTGCTAAATGAAACAGGTGATTATTATACAGCAAAGCAGCTATTTGCAAGTGCCCTTGTTACATGCGACAAACGGAATGCGTTCACCCCTTTTTCTTTTCAGACGATTAATAAATTTGGTACCCAAGAATTATCTTAAATCAGCACTGGGAATTGTGTAATTTACCAACACTGACCTTCCTCGTTGCTACTGGATTTTATGTAATCAACTCCAATTACTTCTAGCAATCCTGAACTTGTTCGCATTAGTAGTTCTATCAAATTAATTAACATCCGAACTCCCTTGTTATCCTCAAATAGTGAAACTCTCAGTCTTCTTCCAGAACTATTTGCCCTGACTTTAATAATCATCTCTGTTTTCTAAGGCACTTTATATGAAGCAGATTTCTTTTCCAACATCATTAACAATAAGGAAGTGCTTTTCTTCTGCTAGACTCATACTATAATCTCATTCAGAGGCTGGGTTTTAAGCTAAAAATTAAAACAATATGGCACTGGTATCCTTACAAGCTCCAGTGCAAATGGTTCTTTTGCTGTGATGGGGCATGCTCAATGGCATGGTGACCACTGACTTAGGCACACAAGATAAAAGTCTATAACTGTATGAGTTCCAGTTGTGCTTTTATTCTAAATGTTTGTAGGCGAGGCTTCCTGCAGCCCTCTGAACGTCCTTTAAACTTGTTGGAAGGTCACTTCCTGAAATACTTTGTGCTGCCTTGAGGTCTTCACAAGCAGCCAGTATCATGCCCCAAGGACACTCTCCCAGCTGCAATGCATGGGTATGACTATGATGTGGGAATCACCCGGCTCAGTAGCCCAGAAGAGCTAACCTGATTTTGATTTGACTGGTTAAATATATATATATATGTGCACCACAGGGGAGCATGGAAGATTTCAGCTTCACAGAAATTCTTTCAGAAAGTTATGAGCAACTGAATAAAGCAGTGTTAGAACGGAGGTTGGAACTCATCCTTTGGTACAATGCCCATTGCTTACTGATTATCTATCTATCTATCTGAAGAAAGAGAATGCTTGATGGGGTGATGTACTAGAAAGACTTTTTTGGCATATGGTTGGGATGGTTGTATTCTGTTGGATGGCAAAGCAACAAGTTAGTTCTGAAGGTCACCCCAAACCAGTGCTGATGAAAAACTCTAGACCGCTGCATGCCATCATGCCTTCTGCCATGTTCCATAGAAATCTATGTTAAGATTTAAAAAACCTGGGTTTATATCTTGTTTCCCTCTGACTGTAAAAGCAGGTACCTTAATCAAAAGAGTCTTAGACTAAAGCTGATTCATGTCCACAGGAGTCTTTCCAGTGATTTCAGTGGGCTCTGAATGAAGACCCATGGAGCTGACTGTACGGTCTTCTAGACATATAATCTTCACAAATGATCTAAATTATCTTTTCCAAACTTAGACATGTAATTATTTTAAAATCTGTTTCTCTGACTACTTCATTTAAAAAAGCTATTATATTATTCTTGATTATGGTGTCACCCCTGAGTTTTTGTTACAGATCTGAGGAACCTCTGTAGGACTGTACCATGAAAACTGCCTGTTGGAAATCTGCAAAGATCTCCTCAGCAACTTGCAGCCAAGAACATGCCCCTTGCCAAATATGTATGTCACATCAGTTTGCACATGGGCAAGTCAGTTGTCTTGGCTTGTTGTTAGACAACTTGGAAGCTCAGCCATCCCTCCAATCCAGCAGGATTTATTCATGAATTAAGTATCTGGCTCTGGGTACATGAATTTCCTGGAGGATTTGGGCTTTGGGACTGGCATGCACTGAAAATGTACATCAGTGTCCTACATCTCAGAAAGTTGTAAAAACTGTTTCACCAAGGGCAAAGGGAGAAAGGGCAGCAACGTGCTGTTCAATACAAATGAGAGTAGTGTCTCCAGTTATTTCCAGACTTACTGTGAAATTTCACTCAGTGGATTTATTTCTCACACACACTGATTCTGCAAGGAAGGGAAGCCATTTGTTTGAATTCTCACCTGCCAACTTACAGTACTTTGGTTCACTGGTAAGTCATGGCAATGGATATTGTTCAGTTCCTTCTGCATTTCACCAGGAAGCCCTCCCAGGTCCATTTCCACTTTTCATATGTTGCAGCTGGTGTCTCTTGCGAAAGCTTTGTTGAGTGAAGAGTCTGATTGTATGATTGGTGCTTTGGATAAGGAGCAGAATGGCCAGGATAATGGGCCATGTTCAGCTGTGGCATATATAGAAGTCCCATCCGCTCTTCCCCACACCCCCTGGTACTACAGCTGCAGTGCTTGCTCTATCTTCCAAGGAGAAGCTATGGAACTGCCCAAAGCTTTCCACTTCACTAAATCACCTGACGCAGAAAGCAGCACTGAGCATGCTCAATATGTCCCACATATCCCCGTAGGGGGCTAGTTCTCCAGGAAACTGGGGAGGAAGGAAGAAGATGCCCATGAAGGACAGGGAGAGGAGAGGAGCCCAAAAGCAATTGTGTGTTGAGTCTTGCCCTCCATAATGGAACTAGAATGAGTTTGGTAGGAGGGATTTCTGTAACCTGAAATGTATACACACGTTTCGGAGGTGGAGGGTGGTAGTTCTTCTGTTTCCTTTACAGTGTTAAATATGTAGGGTCAATAGGAAGAAGGTTCGGAAAGAACAATGCCTGTTGTGTATGAATTCATTGAACATTAGTGGTAGGCTGTTGGTTAATATCCTGCTCTCACTTTTGTCGTAACAATAAAGAAGAAAAAACCGGAGTTTAGTGCGTAGGACAAAGATAGTCATGAGGATTTCCTGTAAGGGACAGATTACCATGGCCCTTGTGCAGCCTTGCAGATGCTGGGAGACACACAAGGACTTCTGCTGGCACAGGAATACAGTGGCATCCCATGATAGTCACTCTGGAAAGCACAGGTACTGCTCACTTGTGCTCTGTCCCAATCCAGGGAGCGGATCACTGAAAAAGAGCAGTGGAGGGTCATGGAGCAGGGCTTTCAGTCTGACAGAAAATTAGCTACTTTCCTAATAAATATAGCAAGTTTTTACACTCACAGTGTTCCCTAAGAGAGACCATGCTTGATTAGGGCCTTGTCTATACTTGCTGTGACATGGGGGGTACTCGTAGCTACACATAATGGAGAAAAGGGTCCAGTAGCTGGAGGCTGTTTTGAGTAATTTACATGTGTGAGGAACTATTTGGTCATGTAGGCTACACGTGCCAAAATTTTGTCATGTCTTTCCGCTACTCCTCTAAGGTTATGTTCACACACAGCCAGTTAAATTGATTTAACTAAAATCAATTTAATAAAGTCACTATAAAAATCATTAAATTGATTTAAGCTAAATCAATTTAACAGGTCCACACTAGAAAGTCAAATCGAACTAGCACGTCTAGGGACAGGACTTGCTAGTTTGTTTTAGGAGAGGGACACCATGGGAGGTGTGAGAAGATGGCCCCCTGGAAGGGCCATGCCCCCACCTAATATATAGAAAGAGGAAGGCATCTTGGGAAGGAGAAGGGCAAAACTGTTAAATAAAAACAACCATTAAGTCAAAATAAAAAGTCCACAAGGCATTATTTCGATATAACAGTTAAGATGCAAGCATTGTTTTGATTTGAAACTAGGTTTTATTGAATAGATCTAACTTTCCTTGTTTCAAAATGATGGAGCTCATCATTTCAAAACAAGAAAACATCATGTCGATCTACCCTTTTTAAAATCGAAATAACCAGCATTATTTCAATTTAAAAGCTGTGTGTACATACCCTAAGCCTTTCCACACCAAACACATTGCTATTTATATCCATGTTAGTTGGGTGCAATGTTCCCTCTAAGGGGAGAGGGCAGCTGAGCAACTCCTGTTGCTCGCTGAGCTCGCCCCCAGTGGGGCCTGCTGCGCAGCCCCGCCCCCCTGCTCCCGGCATCGCCCCCCCGTGCTCCTGCTAGCCCCCCCCACTCCCGCTAGACCCCCCGCTCCTGGCATCGCCCCCCGCTCCTGCTCGGCACCCCCCCCCCAACTTACTTTGGGGCTGCACTGGAGCCAGAGGGCCCAGCCATAACTCCCAGACCAGAGAAGCTCTACAAAGCATGCCCAGATTTTTTGGGCATGCTCCGTTAGAGCTTCTCTGGGCGGGAGTTTTCAAAACTCCCAGCCCCAGAGGAGTTCTGTGTAGGGACTCTGGCTGCTGGCAGTGCACTGCCGGCAGCCTTCGCTGTGCTGGCGGCCGTGGCGGGCTGCGCTGCAGCGCGCCAGCGCAGCTTAGAGGGAACATTGGGTGTACAGTGTCTCTGCTTTACACAACACCATAATTGTAGATCTACCCTGAGGTGTGATTCTCCTAGCAGTTCCGTGGAGTGGTGCCCATCCACACTCCTTCCTCCTTAGGGTCGTGGCACAAATACCACACAAAGCCCTGGAGACAGACCAAAGTATTTCCACTAGCAATGAACTGGCAGTAAAGTTACCTGAACCCATGACATCCCAAACTATCCAGTCACTCACATACTATGCAAGGACACCAAACTCTTTTTGCCTGCTGTATTCCATCAATTGTAAATGTGCTATCTCTACCCTGCCCTTTGTTTCATGTCCAAATGGATTATGTTAAATATACATGTATCTTGATAATTAACTATTTAGTGGGCTATAAAACAAGGGGCTGAATTGCAGTAAAACATTCTAGAGGGCAATCAAAGTGGCTGGGGGTGGGCACTGCTGAGTCTGTGCCATGGCTTTGCATGATACCTCTGGGCATTGCTGTGTTAAGGGCGGAGAACTGCAGTGCCTCTCAAAGGAACCATTCTCTTTTCATTAATGCATTTTGTTTTTGTGAGCAGCTTGCAAAATCATCCAACCCATCAGACTTTTTGCTATATTGTGTTGCTGGTGCTCACAGTTCCATTATGAGTCTCCTGAGGGGCCTTGATTTTTGGTAAGGCTTTTGACACAATCCCCCATGGCATTCCCATAGGTAAACTAGTGAAATGTGAACTAGATGAAATCACTGTAAGGTAGAGCACAACTGATTGAAAGACTATACTCCAAGAATAGGTGTCACTGGTTCACTGACAAAATACTAGGTCCTGAAGAGTTGAGTCCTACATCTGGTACTATTTAATAATCATTTGGGCAGTGGAGCAAGGAATATTTATATAAAATTTGCAGATGACACCGAGCTCAGAGGGATTTCAGGCACTTTGGAGGACTGCATTAGAATTCAAAGTGATTGTGCACAATTGACATGAAATCAAAAAGGTGAAACCCAATAAAAACAAGTGCAAAATATTTCACTTTAGGAAGGAAAAATCAAATGCACAGCTCTAAAATGGGGAATTACTGGTTAGGTCAGTGGATCTCAGCCCATTAACCACACAGCTGTTTCCCATCTAATATCTTCATGGCCAGCCAGGGTGAATATATATTATGTGGATGTGGCCCTGTAACAGAGGGGGACAGTTACCTACTGGCCGAGAGGCAGCTGGGCGCCAGCACTCCTCTTCAGCTAATAGGGGGCTTTGCATAAGAGCCCAGACTGGAACCAAAGTGACTGCCGGGGGGAGTGGGAAGACTATATAAAGGGCCGGACCAGTCAGCCATGGGGGGAAGGGAGAGGGCTATGGTAGCTCTCCCTCCCCGGAAGCCTGAGAGGCCTGACCGACAGCAAGATCCCCCTCCCCATAAAAGTCAAGGGGAGGAACCCTGGCTGGCCGGGCCCCTCAAGAGAACTCCACTAGAGGAAGACTTGGATGAGCTTCCCTCAGCAGAGAGCCTGAGGCCAGGGGATCAGCCTGATGCCTATGAGGACCTTGATGAGCTTCCCTCTGCTGGAGAAGGCAGCGAGCCAGCTACCCTGGACCCTTGTGATCTGGAGGAACTCCCTCTGGCTGATGAAGCAGAATTACCTGCATTGCCACTCGAAGATAGTGAAGGCTTGACTGGAATACTCTGGGGAACCTACCTGGAGGACAGTGAGGACTACCTACCCCATGCATTGTGGGAGGAAGCAGGAAGGAAGTAGCCCGGGGGCAGTTTGCTGAGTCAGCGTGTTTCGGCAGGAGCCCTGCTGACATAGGGGCACCCTGTGCTTGCCACTAATAGGCCCTGGGCTGGAACGCAGTGGAGCGGGCTGGCCTGCGTTCCCCTTCCCTACCCTGCTGCCGTCCGGGTTTGCCTTACCCCTGCTCGGGGTTGAAGGCCCCAAACGGTTGTACCTTGTGTTTGCCCTACCGTTGCTGGAGGGGTTGAAGGCCTTGGATGATTATATTGTGGGTTTAGGGGAGTGGGGGTCAGCCCTATCACGGATCTAGCCCTATGCCCTGTGGGGCAGCCTAGCAGAGGGCCTGGCCACCTTACAGGCCCATGTACCATAGATTGAGGGGTGTATGATGCTGATAATAAACGGATTGAGAACAGTTGAACAAGGAAATAGTATTGGTGAAAGGTAGATTACAGACTGATAGTGGATTACAATCCATTTATCATGGATTGCAGACTGATTATGAATCAAAGTGATGAAATTGCTAAAAAGACTAGTATTCTGAAATTTATTAATAGGGTGTTATATGCAGAGGTGTGTGTGTGTGTTTGTGTATATTGTATGTGTGCATGGATATGTGAGTGGAAGACATAGGAGATAATCATCCAGGCTCTGCAGCATTGGTGAGACCCTATTTTAAATACTGTGTCTGGCTCAGAGTACCACACTTTAAAGAAAGAAGTGAAACACCTAGGTGAGATCCAGAGAAGAGCAACATAAGCAATCAAGCAATGAAATCTTGACTTGGGAGAAAAGGCTAAAAAAACTTGACATATTTAGTCTTGAAAAGCCTGATGGGGAATGTGACAGTAATCTTCAAATGTGCAAAGGGTTTTTACAGAGAAGGCAGTAATCAGTTGTGTTCTGTGTCTACTGAAGTTTGGAAAGGCTTAATCTGCAGCAAGTGAGATTGAAGTTAGCTAGTAGGAGCCGTTCGAGGGCAGTTAAGCACTGATATGGGCTTCCAAAGGAGGCCATGGATTCCCCATCACCAAAAGCTTTTAAGAACAGGTTAAAACAGAGGTTCTCCAGTTGGTGAACATTGATTGTATCCTGGGATATGAGAAAATAATGGAACAAATAATTAACGACTCAATTTGCAAACATCTAGAACAGACTAAGGTGCTTAGGGCTAGTCAGCATGGAGTTGTCAAAAATAAATCACGTCAAACCGACTTCATAGATTTCTATGATGCAGTAATGAACCTTGTGGATAGAGGGGAAGAGGGAGATGTGGTCTATCTAGACTTTAGTAAGGTATTTGATACACTCTTGCATCACATTCTTACTAATTAACTGAGGAGGTACAAACTAGATGGAGTTACTAGAAGATGAGTGAAAAACTGGTTGGATAACTGCTCCCAGAGAGTAGTTATCAATGGTTCAAATTCTGTCTGGAAGGACATAAAGAGAAGGGTGCTGCAAGGATCTATTCTGGGTCCAGTTTTGTTCAACATTTTTATAAATGACTTGGATGATGGCCTATAGAGCAAACTTATGAAGTTTGCAGATGATACCAAACTGGGAGAGGTTGTGAGTGCTTTGCAGAATAGAAGAACAATTCAAAATGATTTGGACAAACTGGTGAAATGGTCTGAGATAACTAAAATGATCTTCAACAAAGATAAGTGCCAAGTACTCCACGTAGGGTTGAACAACCCATTGCACACATACAAAATGGGCAATGACTGCCTAGGAAGGAGTGCTGCAGAAAGGAATCTGGGCTTAATAGTGGAGCACAAGCTAAATAATAGTCAGCAGTGTAATACTGCTGTAAAAAAAGCAAATGCCATTCTGGGGTGTATTAACAGGAGTATTGTGCGTAAGATACAAGAAGTGATTCTTCCATTCTATTCTGCACTGATTAGGCCTCAACTTGAGTACTGTGTCCAGTTTTGGGCATCTCATTTCAAAAAAAGATATGGAGAAAGTCCAGAGAAGGGCATAAAAAATGATTAAAGGTCCAGAAGATTTGACCTGTGACGGAAGATTGAAAGAGCTGGATTTGTTTAGCCTTGAAAAAAGGAGACCGAGAGGGGATATGAGAACAGTTTTCAAAGACCTAAAAGGTTGTTATTAGGAAGAAGGAGAAAAATTATTCTCCTTAATCACAGATGACAGGACAAGAAGCAATGAGCTTAAATTACAACAAGGTATGTTCAGCTTAGACATTAGGAAAAATATCCCTAACTGTAATAATGATTAAACACTGGAATAAGTTGCCTTGGCAGGTTGTGGAGTCTCCTACATTGGAGGTTTTTAAGAGCAGGTTAGATAAACACCTTTCAAGGATGGTTTAAGAGGTTACTTAGTCCTGCCATGAGTGTAGGGAACTGGACTTGATGACCTGTTATGGTCCCTTCCAGTTTCTGTGATTCTAAGGCAGATTGGAGAGCAGCTGCTGCTGGCTGGACACCCAACACAGAAGAACAAATACCATGGTATGGCTGGCCAGATCTGAAGGCAGTACAAAAATATGGGTGGCAAAACCATGACCTCCCCATTTTGATAGGCCTGCGACCCCCTTCTATGCGAGGACCTCAGTTTCAGAAAAGCTGTGTACTTTTGTGCACTTTTACCCTACTTTTACATCAAAACCAAAAAGCGATCTCTTCTGTCTGGTAGATGAGACTCTCCAGAGAGCTGTCTCAAGCATCCAGCCCACAGGATGGCATTGATCAGCTCCAAAACACAGGCGTGTCCATCTCACTAGTAACAGTGTGATGCAGTGTCCCACTTAAAATGTATATTGCTATATTCTTAAATGGCTCTGTTTGAGTCAGTGCCTCACTGTTTCTAATGTCTAGCAAAAGTGTCATGGTACAGCTTTTTTATCAGCATAGTTGTCGCTTGTTGGCTTCATTTGTGTTCTTCCCATGTGTCTGCTTTCCCAGCTCTGAACAGGTAACCACCCCACTATTGAATTATGCACTAAGACCAGAGATCTTTCCAGCAACAAAGGCAGCCAGCTGAATTTATTTGTCTCATGAGCACAGGAGAAAGACCCTTTTGTACATTGATACAGACAAATTATGCATTGCCCTTCTGACACGTACAAGTACCAGCCCTTACCTTCTACTCAATGGCTTGTTCACAACATCTCTCGTTAGCATATTAACAAGACATTTCTATCCATTATAGTGTCATCTGGAGAAGTCAGTGAACCACCATTATCTGTGATGTATTAGGATGACCTGGTACCTTTCTGGAATGTGCTTGTGTTTAGCATTTCTTTGAAAGGTGTGTTTGTGAGACCTGCTCTGTTCTTGCCAGTTACTGTGAGCCTGCCAGCACTCAGTGTGGCTTCTGCTAACTTTGCTTTAAAACATCAGGACTTGACTATTACTTTAGGTCAGGCTTCATATCTGGCCTCTTAAGCCAGGCTTCAGACCTAGGTTTGAGAACCCAAAGATAGACAAACATCTATTGAGGATGATCTACACTGATGTAGTCCCACCTCTATGCACAATCTACATTAATGTAGTCCCACCTCTGCGCAGGAACTGGACCATACAACCTTTTGAGGTCCCTTCCAACCTCAAAGTACTGTGATTCTTTTCTATTTTGTGTTTTTCTGAACGTTCCAGCTCTTGGAGTCATGAGATTATGTGAGATTTTATGGTGTTCTGTTTTAGTTCTCATGGTTGCAGAGAACAGCTGCAAAATGTAACCTTTATGGCTCCAAAACAGAAAGAAAATAAACCAGAAATGAATTTTAAAAATAAAATATCATCTCATGGTTTTTGTGCCAATCTCATGATTTCAGTGAGCCTCACTGGTGTTTTTTGAACGTTTGTTGTTGGCAATGCTACATTTATAGGTTGGTAGGTAACTGTATCCAGAATGCATAACTGCTTCTCTTGTACCCTGTCATCACTTAGCCAAAAAAAGGGGTTCTTTACACAATTTAACCCGTCCTTTATTGGTGCAGCAGAGTTTCTTTTAAAAGCTTTAAGCTATGTCTACACTGCAAAAATAAGTATCAGCACTAGAGGGGCTATGGCATTTGGAATTCAGGGTGGGCTAGCTAGCTGAGTCAGAAGCCAGGGTCCCTGGTGGGTTTGTACGCTGCTGCTGATGCTCCTGATAGCTTGCAATGCCAACAGATGTTGAAATCACCCCTGTAAAGGCAGCTACAACTGGGGGACTAGATGGAGTTTTTTGGCTCAGCCTGAGGAACGGGCTGCAGAAAGAAATCGACTCCTCATTTGTCGTGCAGTTGAAATTACACTTGAAAACAGGAACAGCTGTTCTCTGGCTGGTGAACAGAGGACAGTGGAGCCAAGAATCCACCTACTTCCTGCCCCTCCGTTCCCCACCACTGATAGGGAGTAGCTGAAGAGCTGGGACTGTGCTGCGCACTGTCACCTGGTTTAAACCAGCAGAAAATAACATCCCTCTCCCTGCCATTGCTGGGTAATGCCAGGGAGAAAAGCGGACCAAAGCTCCATGCATTCTGTGTTTTTCTACTCCCAATTTCTATGCCCTCTGCCCTGCCCCCAGGAGAAATCTGGGCCCAGGATTTAACTAGCTTCTAAGAGCACTTTGCAGGATAGGTTACTACCAAACATGAGCAAGGGGAGCACACAGGAATACAAATAGCAATACAAGAAATATATATTACCGGCTGACCACCTGGAGAGAAACTACAGGGTGAAACATTTTGCACCCTTTGGTTTAAAAGCCGTCATCTATCAAATGTCTTTGCAATATGTTTGCTGCTGAATTACTCTCTGTTGTTTCAAGTGTTCCTGAGCATAACATGGTTACAAATCTCAGCTGCCTCCTGGGTAGTGAGCATTTCTCCATCATCAGCCTTCCCAAGCAGATCCCAAATTCATGAAAAAGGAATTGATGCTAGGGAAATGATGAGTACCATTTAGAACAGTGAATACACATCAGGAACTTTTAAACCTATTTCTCCAGCGAATATTAGATGTTTGTAGCTCACATACTTTCAAGGAACTAGGGAAATTTTACAGCAGATGCAGGGATTTTGTGCTTTAATTCTCATGTACAGTGCACAGGAAGCCCAAAACAATTAAAATCAGGTGAACCTGAAAACAAACACAACGTAGAATGGTAATTATTTACCACTCCACCTAATTTATCTTTAAAGAAACCTGACACTTTGTTTCTATGACACTGAGGTGGCAGGTCCAATCAGAGATTTGACTAGTTCTTATAATTCAACATCCTACAGGCTATAATTCAATCCTGCAGAGCATGCAGAAATAATTTCTTTGACTATTTTGTTGTGGATGAACTTGACCGTAAACTGATGGAAATTGAATAGAGGCCTGTGTTTTTCCCAGAGACTAATGTTCAGAATTTTAATCTGCCATATTCATCTAGTCCTAATTGGTGCATTTCAGCTCTTTCCAGCGATTTATGAGCATAGTCTGGCTCTAGGGAGACATCTGGGACGGATTAATCTACATGAATATCTGCTTCTACTTCTTTTCTTTCTTGAGATTTTAGGGAGGTGAGTCAGAGATACAACGCAGCAAGCCAGAAACCTGGTAGTGCATATTCTAAAGAATTTTATGCTGTCAACTTGTAGCTGCATACAATTAACCTGTAACTTTCATTTTCACACCCAGTCTTAGGGTTTAAAGACCACTTGGCATTTATAATGCCAATAAAAGTAACAAAGACAGTGTCACTGTGGATCTGTCAGCACCCCTGCACCCAAATCCTGTTCACCTGTGACTTCAAAGCTTAGAAACAAGAGAACTCAGGATCTTCTGCTCAGACAGCCCAGTCTCTAACTTGAGAACCTACTTGGTTTGTAGCGATTTGGGAGCACACTGGGCACGTGTGACAGTCTGTCTCTGAGAGGTCAGTAGGCGTTCATCAGGCAGCCTCTTAAGCTCAGCTGTGATCCTCCAGTCTTAGTTCAATTGCCGCTCTGCAAACAGTTTGCTCGAGCCCCCTGTCCGCTAGGAGACCAGGCAGCGAGCTAATGAGAGGAGCACTCTGCCTGCTGGCTGGGACACTCAAGGCAGTGGTGTTCACTGGAGCAGCCAGGATCCCACCCAGCCTCCTCAACAGACAGAGAAAGGAAAACCCCACACTTCAAAGAAGTTATAGACCTATTCACCTGATCTTAGGTTATGGAGCTGGTGACCCACAAAGAGCCATGAACTCAACCCATACTTATTCCCAGCAAATATTTGCAACTCATTATTTGAATGAGTCTTTCCTCTCCTTCGGCCAAAAACCCTGGCTCTCCCCAAATTGCATCGTGTTTCCCACTACAATATTTTTCATATCCTATTACTCCATGCCATGCTTATTTCTCTCACTTAACTATTACAGGTGACTTTTCTTTGGCTGCCCTGTTTTCCCATGGTTTGAACTTAACTGCTCTGATTTGCTGTTACTGTATGACCTGATCCTATTTTTTACACCCACTTGCATTTATTTTCATTCCATTCTGTAAGTTCACCCATCTTCGAAGCATCTGACAAAGTGGGATTTTCTCCCATGAAAGCTCATGAGAAAAATAAATCTGTTAGTCTTAAAGTGCCACACAATTCCTTGGGTTTTTTGCTGGACTAGACTAACATGGCTATCCCTTTGGAAATTGCCCTGTTTTATACATCCCTGTGCTGCTGGTCCTGAAAAATTGAACACGGAGCAGATTTTGAAACTGTTGGCACAGAGGTGCCAAAGAATCAAGGCCAACAGGTAACATCCACAAGAACAGGTGGCAGTACTAGAAGCTAAAAAATGAGAAGCAAACAGGTAGTCTTCTTAGATCTAGTGGCTGCACCATCTCAGAAGTAGAGCAGGGTGAAAATTTTTGGACTTATAATTTATTAAATGAAAAATGAAGTTTCAGTCAACCCTAAACCATATACAAATTGACATAAATAGCTTGGAGAATTCAGGAAATCTCAGAGAACGAGGGGATAGAAATAATGGTGATGATCTCTGCTCCCTTATTTCTCTTTGCGCAACCACCCCCCACATTTGCTCTTGTAACCTCTAGCCTTAGTGGTTAGACATAAAATAAAAAAAATATGTAGTTTTGGGTCAACCCAAAACTAATTTGCTTTTAGCAAACTCAAAAAGTTGAAAAACATTTTGTGGGTCAGACTATTTTACCTTTTTAATGAAACTGAAGTGAATTTCCAAACAATTTGTTTTCAATCCAAACCCTAAATCCTTCCATTTCCAGGGTTTCAAAACACATTTTAGGGTTGGTGGGTGTTTGTTTTTCCCTAAACCTTTTATTGTGCTTTTACCTGGAATGACTTGTAAGTTTTGAAACATGCATAAAATGCTTTGGTCAGCCTGAATTTGCATTTTTTTCCAGAGGAAAAAAAATAAAGTAAAATATTTTTCCCAGCTTTAATTTCAGTGAAATGATAGCCGTGTAAATATGGAGAAATGTTGTGGTGAATCTGGCCATTCACTGTTAGTTAAATTTTTGTGTCAAGTTTCCAAATGCAAGCTGTAAGAGTTTTAAATACTTGGACACTAAAGATCAATAGCTCTGTATGGAAGGGATTCCTTGCCCTAGCTAGGAGTTTTATGTTTCTTGCATAACTGGTGGTCGACTGTTGAAAAGCCCTCTAGTATAGACGAGGGATGAGTCAGGGGTCCCTGAAGACCAGTGGTGACAAGTGCTAGCTGGTTCAGAAGCTGCTGAAGGAAAGCCTGCAGTAATTTCCCACCCCTAATGCTCTGTTCAGCCAAAATGGCCCTTCTTGTGGTTTTGGCAGCAGAGTGTCCTAGAACATTTCAAAGGAAAAACATCACAGCTCCATATGATTCCTCACAAAATGTTATGCCTGCAGCTTCCTTGACCAATAGATGTAGTCATCATCTGTTGGAAGACATGAAATCAAGCCTCTCGGCCCAAGGGTGGCAGAAAGAGGGACACAGTGATGAGGTACCATGGGCACTGCTGATTATAGCTGAAGGAATCACAATAGCTTGTCTCTGAATAAAGTTTGCAGGGCCTGACTTGCAACACACCTGTGGTCCAGAGTCATTAAAGGTGGGGGGGGGAATTCCTTTTTTTCTTATGGGCCATCAGATCACTGCTAATGAGCATGGTATGAACGCAACACGTGATGCCCTGCACCTAGTAATATCCAAAGGTTCTTGTCATAATAGAGTCACAAAGATGATCTAATGACTGTGTAATAAAACCTGGTTCCCTGGCAGATGCTGCACATGCACACACTCTGTCTGGCCTTTGCTCTGTTTCAAAGGCGAGCACAAAGTCTCCCTTTTCTCCTTTGGCTTTGAGATATGTTTCATCTTGACCTACCAGCTGTTTGTCTGCATAAAGGGCCTAATCCAAAGCCACTGAAAGTCAGCGGGACTCCCTCTATTGACATCAGTGGGAATTGGATAAGGCTCCTTTTCCTTGGTATTGTATGTGTCGTGGCACTTCTTTGCCTCTTGTTTAAGCTGCATGTATATTTCTCTGCCATGTTCTTTCATTCCCAAAGTGCTCAAAGGAAGGGTTACTATATATTGCATCTTCCAATTCTCCTGAAGTAACTTTTTTTTTTGCATATAGCAAATGAGCACTGTTTAAAAAAAATATTTTGTCTTTATTTTCCTTTTGCAGTGTCTTAAATACAGTGTGGTTTGGGTCTATGATTGCTTCATGAAATTATCATGAATAAAAGCACATGTCTGTGTCACCATCATGCCTTCTGCATGCCAGTTGCAATACAGCCACAAACACCAACTACAGGCAGGACTGTAACTTTAATTCCACACTTGTTCTCATTCATCTTGTCATGTGTCCTTCTTCCTCACATTAATGGCCTAGCATCAGCTTCTTTAGATAATGAAGCATCTGAAGAACATCTGCGAGTCTGACATAATTGATCTGTCTTGGGGTCATCTATAGCTCTGACTTCTCTAGGACAGCAAAAATTGAAAGGGGTGCCAGTTTTTCACCTGGAAAGAAGGTGTACATGTGAGAAGACACTGCAGTTCCATTCTTTATCCAAGCTACTCTTTATTATTTATATGGCTCCCATTGTTGCAATAATTGATCACTCAATCAGTTTTAATATATGTATCTTCACCATTCCCTTGTGAGGTAAGACTCTTCTCCCCAGTGTACAAATGAGAAACGAGGCAAGGAGAGGTTATGTGACTTGCCCACATTCACACAAAAAGAGCTGTGGTAGAGCAGGGAGATGAACCTACTTCTCATGCATCATAGACTGCATAGGTCCTGAACCCCCAAGTCATCTTAACTTTCACCATCATTTCGTGTCAGCAACACAAGAAGTGGGAATGGTCTAACTAAGTCCAAAGGATTATGACTGGCACTGATACTCTCTTCAGGAAGAAGACAGGAAATACTATCCAGACTGATGAAGATACATGTGACTCAGTGGGAATAGTGGATTTAATTTTGTGCTGTGCCAGCACAAACAAGAAAAAAGGGTTCTTATTTCTTTTGTAGTCAAATAGGTATGCCATACCATAGATTCATAAGATAACTATAACCATAGTATGTGCATGCTTCATTTGTGGGTCGATTGGATGAGAAATAAACATTGGAATCAGAGCTCAGCCCACCAAATAGCCAACTGCAAACTAACCAGATAAATCGGGCCATCCTGAGCGGCCCTCACTGACTGAAGCAAGGAAGCATTGATTTCACTGAGAGCCAATGCAGCCCGATTGACTACCACTTACTGGATAAGATGAAACACAATATTGTATTGTGATGAATGACAAACCTTGCACATAATCTTATTGCTTTTTTTTATATTCTCTCCCATCTGTCTTTAGGAATCTGGCCTCTTCAATGCATGGAGAGAAAGCATCAGAACACAGAAGTGAAGGAAAAACAGTCACTTTGTAATAAAAAAAGAAAAATCTGTTTGGAAGTAGTTTAAACAGAATGACTGAGTTAATGGAGATAGAAGAGGAAGAATATAACTCTTACTTTTCTATCAGGGGCAAAAGGGGACTAATGGATTCAAAATCAGATGCATTCCTACCTTGTATTTACTCAATCTGAAATAAAAACAAGAAAATTCCATTAGCGTAATACATTTTTCACACAGCTGCAGCCCAACAGCAACCTCAGTATCTAAGCAGACCAACCACTTCCCCTCCTCAGAGCATTAGTTTATTAGTGGTACATTGGATGAAGACGGCGAGGATGAGAAAAACAAAGTGTGTGGATTCTTGTTTTCTATAGATCTGTCACATGCTTGGTACCTATGCAACACTAGTTAGGAGATGACAAGTGTGCTTCCCAGGGTCTGTTTTGCTTCCATTCTGTGAGTTCCCTATCTTCAAGCATCCAACCAAGCAGGATTTTTCTCCCACAAAAGCTCATGAGATATATAAATTTGTTAATCCTTAAAAGCATCCCCAGATTTCCTGTTTATTTTCCCAGAGTATGTCGTTTCCATTGTCTGTTGTTCACTGGCTCCTGACCCAGATTCAAGGGACCCGTATTGCCTTTAATCTTTGCAACAGAGGATTAAGGACATCCAGGGCTCATGCAGAGGAAATGAACAGAAAGTGGAGAGAACAATGAGAAAGGATGACATAGGACTTGGATATGGGAGGTCTGGGTTCAACCACCTCCTCTGTTACAGGTCCTGTGTCGGAGAATGTTCAAGGCAACCTATTGCCCTAGACAAAACTTTAGGTGCCACCCCCCACATGCCTTTATAGTGTTTGAATGACATGTATCGTTTCTCAGCCCCTTCATCACTTGATTTGCATGGCATTGGTCAGAACACTATCTAGATTTTATTCGATCAGCTTTCTCACCCTTAATGACAATGGAATGGCCAAGCCAGATTAGAATGATTGTCTTTGCAACCTTCACACCACCACTCAAGACACGGAGGGGCCAAGAGAGCAAATCTGCTGACCCAGGCACCTGACCACAAATCTGCCACCCAATCTGCTCTTAACTTGACT
This sequence comes from Podocnemis expansa, assembly GCA_007922195.1. Classification (NCBI taxonomy): domain Eukaryota; kingdom Metazoa; phylum Chordata; order Testudines; family Podocnemididae; genus Podocnemis; species Podocnemis expansa. Next base: position 6,511,811 of record ML682083.1, read on the forward strand.
ATTTTGGACTACTGCTTTCACAAGTCTGTCAGCTCTGTGCCTTAGGCTATGTCTGCACTAGCCAAAGTTATTCTGAACTTGTTAAATTTGGGTTAGTTCAAACTAATCATGAATGTCTTAGTTCAAACTAACAACTACCTGTTAGTTCAAACTAGTCCACGTTGTCAGTTCAAAGTAACTTCTTTACTTCAAACTTAGTAAGTCCAAACTAAGGGTTAGTTTGAGTCTTTGCCATACTTAGTTCTTATTAGTTCCAACTAAGTGTTCCTTAGTTCAGACTAAGGAATTTCTTAGTTCAAACTAAGGAAAGGCTAGTGTGGCCATGGACTAATTTAGTTCAAATTAAGCCTCCTTAATTTGAACTAAATTGCTAGTGTAGACATAGCCTTATATACAGGTTTTGGCCTATTCTGATAGGCCAATCTATCAATCCTTGTCATTAGCATATGTGTCCTCCAATGATCTTTAAGCCTTCCGTGATTGGTACATTTCTGTGAACTGATCACAGCCATTAAACTTCTCTGTCAATCAAAGACAGACCTGATTGAGACCCTGAGTCATGCTCAACTTGACTCCCCTGTTCAGGTTTTCGAGGGACATTTATCTTACCTCAGCCTGCCTGCCTGCTTGCTTTAGGCAGAATTGTTCTATATACATCATTTTAGATCTCTTTGACTGATTCCATGTAACCACTATCTTGTTATCCTTCGCTGTAATCACTTAAGACTGTCTTTATTAGTAATAAAATGTGTAATTGTTTTTCATTTTTATACATCTTAACATTAGGAGTCACTGTCACCACTTCATTATACTAAGTTACATTTCAGTCCTTTCCTCGCTTCAGCTTGTAGTGACAGTGCAATATTCTTAGTATTGTATTGCTTACACAGAACAGGGCAGCTGAAAAATCTCTTGTATCACCCTAATACTTTTGTTCACGTTCTCTACTTTTTTCCAGTTCTAAGGTTTCTTTTTTTGAGATGTGGTGACCAGAGCTGGAAACAGTGGTCAAGAAATGGGTGTACCAAGGATTTATATAGTGGTCTTATAATATTTTCTGTCTCATTAACGGTCTCTTTGCTGGGTTCCTAATATTGGGTTAGTTTTTTTTGCTTATTGTTGCACATTGAACGGATGTTTGCAGAGAACTGTTCACAATGACTCAGAAACTTATTTCTTGAAAGCAAACAGCTAATTTAGACCCCATCGTTTTGTATGTATAGTTTGGTTGATGTTTTCTAGTGTGCATTCCTATACATTTATCAACACTGAATTTTATGTGCCAATTTCTTATGCAGTCACCAGTTTTGTGAAGTCCCTTTGTAACTCTTCACAATTTGCTTTGGGCTAAACTATCTTAAGTAAATTTGTATCATCTACAGACTTTGCCACCTAACTGGTAATCCCATTTTCCAGATAAGTGATGAGTATGTTGAACACCTCAGGTCCAAGAACAGATCCTTGGAGGACACTCTTATTTACTTCTCTACATTGTGAAAACTGATCATTTATTCCTTCCCTTCATGTCCTATCTTTTAACCCATTACTAATCCAGTAGAAGATGTTCACTCTTATCCCATGACTGTTTGCTTTGTTTCAGAGTCTTTGGTGAAGGACCTGTTGACTTTTCCCCACATATCACGTTCATCTGTGTCCAATAATTCTGTTCTTTACTAAAGTTTCAATCAATGTGCCTGGAACAGAAGTTAGGTTTAGCAGTCAGTCATGTGGCACAGATGCTGAAGTAAATGGCAGGTAGCATACCACAGTCAGCAATTTCACATTTGAGTTCTTTCAGAACTCTTGGGTGAACACCTTCTTGTTCCAGTGACTTATTACCATTTAATTTAATAAAATGTTGTAAAATCTCTTCTACTGACACCTCAGTCTTGCCAGGTTCCTCAAATTTGTTGCCTACAAGAACAGTTAAGATGTAAGAATCTTCTTCACTACATCTGCAATGAAGACCAATGCAGAGAATTCATTTAGCTTCTCTTCAGTGGCCTTGACTTCTTTGAGTGCCTCATTAGTACTCTGAGCATCCAGTGGCCCCAGTGACTCTTTGGTAGGCTTCCTGCTTCTTATGTACTTTTTAAAAATACTGTTAGTTTTTGTGTGGTTTGCTAGTTGGTCTTCAAATTCTGTTCTGCTTTCCCTAATTGTACATTCACATGAACATGCCAGAATTGTGTTCTGTCCTGTTTTCCTCAATAGAAATTGCCTTCCACTTTGTAAGGAATATGTTTTTGCCTCTAACCAAGACTTTTTTATTCTGTTGTTCAGCCATAGCAGCATCTTTCAGTCTGCTTACTGTTCTTTTTTAATATTATTTGGGATATGCATGTAGTTTGGGCCTCTTATGATGATTTTAATTTTTTTCCATGTAGCTTGCAGACATTTTACTCTTGTAATAATTCCTTTTAATGGCTGTTAACTAACCTCTTCATTTTTGAGTCATTCCCCTTTCTAGAGCTGAATGCTGGGCTTCTTTAGTTTTCTGTTTGTTTGTTTGTTTTTTGTGTGGACTTGGCAGGCATTTTTAGTATTTTTCCCGTGTAAGGATATTAAATTTAATTTAATTATGTTCACTATTACTGAGCAGGTCAGTTCTATTCATCTCTTGTACTAGATCCTGTATAACACTTATGACTAAATCAGGAATCGTGTCTCTACTAGTGGGTTCCAGAAATAGCTACTTCAAGAACTAGTGTAATGTCATGTAGAAATGTTGTGTCTGCGGGGGATGTTCCCAGTCAATTGCAGCTAGTTAAGATGCCCCACTGTGACTGGGTTTCCCTTTTTGTGTAACTTTTCTAATCTCCTTGAGCTTTTCACAATCAGGAAGTCAGAAGTATGCTCCAACAACTGCTATCCTCTTATTATTCAAGCATGGAATATTTATCCATAGACATTCTATGGTACAATTTGATTCACTTTATATTTTTATTTGAAGTTATGCTTTCTCACAGACAAAGCTATTCCCTCACCAGTGCAACCTACTCTGTCATTCCAATATATTTATTACCCTGGGTATTGGCATGCAGCATTAATTATCATTGTTCCACTAAGTTTCTGTGATGCTTTTTTATAAAAATACTTTTATTTAATATCAGCCATTCAAGATCACCCACCTTAATATTCAGACTTGCATTTATATACAAGCAAATAAAATGTGTCAAAATGTAGATACCTGCCATGGTATGCGATTAAATGAGACTCTTTTTCCTTTAAAAAGCAAGCATTCTTGTGTCACATAAAGACTAACAGATTTAGTTATCACATGAACTTTCACGGGAGAATATCCCACTTTGTCAGATGCTTTGAAGAGGGAGAACTTACAGAATTGAATGAAAATATTTTATTATAAAAAAAAATTCATCCAATTCTGTAAGCTCTCCCTCTTCAAAGCATCTGACAAAGTAGGATATTCTCCCATGAAAGCTCATGCGATAAATAAATGTGTTAGTCTTTAAGTGACACAAGAGTCCTTGCTTTTTTTGCTTTACTGGACTAACACAGCTGCCCCTTTGGAACTTTTTCCTTTAACTGCTTCTTTTCTGTTCCAGCCTGCACTTTATTAAGTACTATCCTCTCCTCTTTACTAGATCATCAATGGAATATGTCTGCCTGAACCATGTAGTCCTCTTCACCTGTTGACTCAGCCTTTAGTTTAAAAACTCCTCTACCACTTTCTTAAATTTACATGACAGCAGGCTGGTTCCATTTTGACTTAGGTGGAGTCTATCTTTCCTGTATAGTCTCCTCCTTTCCCCTAAAGTTCCCAAATTCCTAATAAACCTAAATCACTCCACTCACCAGCATTGTTTCATCCACACATTGAGAGTCTGCAGTTCTGCCTGTCTAATTGGCCCTATGTGTGGAAACTGGAAGCTTTTCAGAGAATGCTACCTTGGAAGTCCTGGACTTTTATCTCCTTCCTGGAATTCTAAACTTGGTATTCAGGACCTCTCTCCTATCCTCTCCTATCTCACTGATACCTACAAATAGCATGACCTCCAGCTCCTTCCCAGCAATACACATACATCAGCATGCATGTCTTGAGCAAGCCCGTGTCTTTTCGCCAGCAAACGATTCACTGTGAGGTTCTCCCAGCCACCACAAACCCAATCAACTATATTTCTAGTAATCAAATCCCTCATTGCTATTACCTGTCTCTCCCTAGCAACAGAGGTCCAAGCGACGTACCCTCAGTGTGAGAGGATAACAGGACATCATCTGGAAGGAGGATCCCAACTCTGGGATCATTTCCCTCCACTCCATCTTGATGTTTCCCGTCCTCAAGATTTCCCTTCTCCTCAACATCACAGAAGCTGTCAGACCTCTCTAGAGTGTTCTGGAAAGTCACATCTATTTAACCTCTCTGTGTTCCTTTGGTCCGCCTGTTCAGCCACTGTGGTCCCAAGGGCCACAGTTGACCTCTGAGGGCCATGAACAGCTTGCTCTGAATGCACATGTATGCTGCCTACCTACTGCTGCATTCAGTCCAGTAAGTTGGATATCCTCCACTCTGCTGCTGACTTTGGTCTGCTTTATTTTTACCCTTGCAGAGGTTTCGTTTTGTTGAAGAGAGTCAGTTTATTGCCCCAAGATTAGAGGAATGTTTGTTATGTGTACCTGGCTCTCACGCACCTCAAAATTTCCCTATTTGCTGCTCCTCTGATCACTTATATGAGCTGGCTTTTTAAAGACCTGTCCTCCTGGAATTAGTCCCACCCCCTTCTCAAGGGATCTAGAAGAATTATGGATCAAAAAATAGCAGGTGATAGCCTCATTAGGAAGCTCTTAGCCTTGCCTAACAGGCTGCTTAGGCTCAAAACAGACCCCTCCCCCACAATGGACCATACTATAAAGATTTTACAGATAATTAAAATTACCTGTCTATTTTGATCTCAGCAGAGTTAATTGACTATACGGTGAGAAGTGTCTTCCAGCCTTTACAAAACTGGTCCCATCTTTCTTTTTAACACACCTGCTCTGTTGATCAGCCATATCACCTCCAAAGGTCACATACACAGACCCAGGTGCAAGCCCCTTTCTGAGTAACACTGCATCAATCACCAAGACAATGCTCCATGTTGTGATGACATAGACTGCAGGCAGAGTAAGGGGCTAAAACTTGCCACATTTTTCCCCACATGAAGTGGGTTTTTTCGTCCTTTTTGGATTGAAAATGACCTTTTCTTTAAAAAAATCACATAAGATTTCTAAAAATTTTAATGTCAAACTTTTTTTTGGTTTAATTTCCCATGATAAATAATTGTCATTTGCCTACTTGGTCTCTTAAGACAATAAAAGATGATTTTTAGGACTATGTATGTTCCTTCTCCAGCTAAGATCCATCAGAGCACTGTCTTTTTGCCTGCCTCCTTTTCAGGAACTTTCTTTGCAGACTCTCATTTTGCTGAACTAGTAACTAAGATCATTAGTTCCAGAGGGGTAGCCATATTAGTCTGGTTCAGCAAAGCAAACAAGGAGTCTGGTGCCCCTTTTAAAGACTAACATATTTATTTATCCTATGACCTTTTGTGGGAGAAAATCCCAGTTCATCAGACACTTCAAAGTGGAAAGAAAACAGTATAGGGAGGAGGGATATATGCAGTGAAATAAGCAGCTCCTGTGATAACAATTACTTCATTGCATTGACAAAATGGGATTCTCTCCCACAAAAGTTCATGCAATAAAAAATGTTAGTCTTTAAAAGTGCCACCAGACTTCTTGATTGGTAAGGTCATTAGGTTATTCCATGAGTTTTCTTGGATTTATCATCATCCTTTATTTATGAGACACCAAATCTTTTGCTGTATCCTGAGATTGTTGTTGTGCACTTGGATGTACTATTGACTGGCTTGGCTGGACCAGTGATACCCAAGACTGTATGGGTTTGAACTGTGAAACAAATCTTCAATGTGAAGTCACAGGAAGTGGAAGAGAACTAGCCATACAAGTATTGTTAGAGTTCAGCAAACTCAAGCCTAGACCTGTAGGAGAAACTTCAGTGGAATCTATTCCATTGCACTATACAACTCCATCACAAGGGGAACACTTCAAGATATCAGATATATTTTGTCAAAATTTCCTTTAGGAGGAAAACCAGGAAAAAAGATTTGGCAGTATTGAAAGACACCCACATTGGCTTTTTCAGAAGGAAAAATTTAGATTTTTTTTTTATTTGGAATATATTTTCATTTTGAAATATTTTAAATTTGGTATTGCATGCTATACAAAATGCACAAGTAAAAATTGAAACAGCGCATTCAGATTGGCCTGAATTGATTTTCTTAAGAACTTCGTTTTGCAGAAAATTTCAAGCTTTTACTATGGTTTGGTATGAACCACATTTTGAAATCCTAAAAAACTTTTCTGAAACCAAATTCCTTTCTCTGCCCAGCTTTACTCAAATCTTAATTGGATGCCCCACCTAGTAACTGTTCCCCTGGTTAGTTCCCACAAGTCTTCTGTCTTCCCACAGGATCACTTTTTACCAGCAAATCTCAAAATCCTCTTAATTATTACCATAGATGTCATTGTGTGGATCCAGTAGCCTATTTCCCTCTTTTACTCCCTCTTCATGAGGACCGATGACCTCTTTGGCCATCTTCCATACGGCTCTTTCAGGGCCACAGGGAGGCCACTCCCTTCTTCAAGACCGTTAGGAGAACTTCAGACATTCTGTGGCCTAATGTCTACCCTTGTTCTGAAAGCATTCAGTTTCTTTTCCTGTTCTCTTTACACAGTGAATAATATACTTGCTTTGTGAGTTCCCATATTTCCCATGCATCTTCTCTTCCACAAACAGTAGATAATACAATAACTATTTTGCCTATTTTCTGTCATGTTAGTGGAGTTTTTCTGACTTGTCCTAAGTGGGATTGTGTTGGGGTCTCAGCGTGATCTCTAAAAATGTTCTCAAACTTTCTTTTACTCTTTTTTTTTTCTTTTCTGTCCTTGTCCAGGCTTTTCTCTATCTGAAAATTCCTTCCTTTCTCACCCCTAACCCCTGTCAACTTCCTTCTGAGAAAAAGCCAGCACCTTTCTCTTTCCCTTTAGGAACTCAAATGGGAAATTGCCTTAGAAATCAGACTCCTGCAATCTTGGCAAATACATTTCTACTGATAATACTTTTTTATAAAGCCCTTCAATTTCTCTGCCAAACAGATTAGTAAGAAACCTGGGATTTTGCAATTAGGTTTTAAAAGTAGCACATAATGCCTTGAGCTTGTGCCTCACTGTGCACTAACATTGTCCAAAACAGTTTCCTGGGATGCTCTTTGTGACTCTCCTGAAGCTTTCAGCTCCTAGTCAAATCTGAGGGTGCCATCCTCTCCCAAAGATCTGAACTATCATTCGTTGGGCAGCTCTAGGCTTCCTGCCCTTTTTGGTGGCAGCTGAATGGAGATAAGCAAATCACCTAAAATTACTTGTGTATCTGTGTTCGGCTTCTCTAATCCTGGTGCGTCCACGACACTGAGTTGAAGGGAGTGAGCCCTGCAGGTCACCCTTCAGGAGTTGTAGCAAAAGCAAATAGACACAGGCTTAGCAAAAACTTTCTCACACCAAAGCACAAAAGACCAGGGGCCATGGAGAAACCAACATACCTGCTGACCGCAGCCCCCTAACACACGCTCACCCTTCAGACCCCTCAGGGATTGATTTGCACTCAAGATGGTGGGTTCTTCCATCTCCCTGTGCCCTCATTCCAGCTCCTGCCTCAGCTGCAGGGAGTAAAAGTGACTGAAAACTTAGTGTACAGCAGTTCCTGCTCTTTCTTCACCTTTCAGTCTTCTCAGACATGATGTCTGCTGATCAGTCTCAACAAGGGAACAAAGACCTCACAGTTGGCCTTGCCTCTGATAAAACAGTTCTGAGTAGGAGCCTTTTGCACAAGGTGCTTCTGTTTGAATGCACGACCACCCAGGCCAATCCATTTAGTTTTATCCCTGCCCCTATCCACTGGAATTCCATCTGGGAGGCAAAAGGACAACAGAGAAACCAAACAAGCCATATATTCAAAATGGAGCTCACAGCTAGGTAAAGACACACAGAGCATTCCTAATCTGGCGCAGAATTCATCCAGTGCACACAGAGATTCCCCAAATCATCACACATGGGACACCCCTGGGAGAATCAGTGGAGATACTCTTGTGAGTGGTGGATTCACATGCATATGTCTCTGCAGGATAAGGACCAAGGTGTTGCTCTCAGCTGAAATAATAAGCCTCCCTCTAAATCACAGTTTATAGTGGAAATACTAACTTAGCCTTAACTTCATGGAACTGCTGCTACTCTTGTACTGCTGATTTCTTTTTATCTTTTTTGTCAGACCAGATAAAACATACCATAATTGCAGCCTACATACCTGTAATTGGGAGGTTGTACAGGAGGACTCTCACAGGAGGAAATTCAATGAAAAGATTTTTTTTTTTAGAGGTGACAAAGGGGAATAAATATGTAGGTGTTCCCTGTTTTGTTTTTTTTTTCCATGAAAAAAAATAGTCTGCAGCCCTTACCATACGAGTGTGTTCCAGGGCAAGAGACCAAATTTAATGAGCTTGAGCCAGCCATTGCTGCACTAAAGAGAAATATCACAAGGCCACGGCGAAGGCTAGGATGTGATGATTAAAGTAGTTTATAATAAGAAATCAAAGAGGGGTCCCTTAAACACCTCTGGAACCCTTAGCCTAAATACATGTTTATTTTGAGACCACAGCTTTCCACAAGAATAATGCTTGCAGAGGTGCTGCTCTGTAAGGAAGCCTGATCTTCAGCAAATAAACTTGCATTCAGGCACAGACTAATTCCCACACTGTGCTCTCACACAGCTCGCCATGTGTTTGATGAGCTATTCTCATGGGACAGGATAGTGTCACACTCAGATGTAGTAGCCTCATGACAGCAGAGCAGTACAGTGTCAGGATGGTCCCTGTATGGTTGCTTTGGTGGAAATACTGGAGTGTATTCAGGCAATGAGGTACCTTTGAGCATCTGAGTCCAAAGCAGCAGCCATGTTAATCTAGTTCAGTAAAAGAAACAAGGAGTCCTGTGGCAATAGACTATGTCCACACGTACATCATTATTTCAAAATAAGTTATTTTGAAATGAATTATTTTGAAATAAAGTCCTTATTTCAAAATAAGTTAATTTGAAATAAGAAAATGTTAATTCAAATTAAGGGAAAAGCTCAAAGTGAAATAGCATGTCCAAACACAGGACTTCCTATTTCGCTTTAGGAAAGGGTCACCATGGGAGGTGTGGCAACATGGCCTCCTCCCTGGGCCATGCCCCAATATAAGCTAAAAGGAAGGCACCCTAGGAAGGAAAAGGGCAAAAGTGATATTTTGAAATAATGGTTATTTTGAAATAACACATCCGAAGGCATTATTTCAAAATAAACATTTCAAAATAACAGCCGTTTTGATTTAAAGAAAGTTTAAGCTATTTTGAAATGACGGCTCTTATTTCAAAATGACGGAGCCCGTCATTTCAAAATAAGAATACATCGTGTGGACCTAATCTCTTTTATTTCAAAATAACCAGTGTTATTTTGAAATAAAAGAGATGTGTGGACATACCCTTAAAGACTAACAAATTTATTGATTGCATGAGCTTTCGTGGGAGAAAATCCCACTCACCAGACACTTGATCTTCTCCCATGAAAGCTCATGCAATAAATTTGTTAGTCTTTAAGTGCCACAAGACTCCTTCTTTGTTTTCATATCTGGGCATTTCTATTGGCTGAGGCTCCTCTTTTAAATTCTAAATGCCTTTCTTCTGCTGATGTCCTGATATTTGTTGTTTCTGGGATTAAACCACTCTAGTTTTTTGGTTTGGTCTGGTTTGGTTTCATTGGTCCCCCCCACCCAACATATATATTCCAATTGCCTTAGGGGTTCTAAAAAAAACCTATATAAAAGAATTCCAATGCAAAGAACTAGGACCACCTTCTAATGCATTCAATCTACAATTCAGTTTTCCTTGTAGATTGAGAGCACACAGGTCAAGCTGAGGAGCTCCAGGTGAAGCATGACCTCTCTGAAGAGAAAGACTGGGTTTTCCAGTTTTCACTTCTCATGTCACTTATTCTACTCCATGGGCGACTCATTTTCCATGAAACAGTGTATATTTGTATGTGCATTTTGGATCAAGATGTATGGATTGCTGGGGGGGAAAAAAAGGAGTCTTGTGGCACTTAAAAACTAACATCTATTTATTGCATGAGCTTTCATGGGAGAAAATCACACTTCGTCAGGCACTATGAAGAAGGGGAGTTTGCAGAATGGGATGAAAATAAATGCAGAGAAGTGTAAGACATGGGATCAGGTCATACTGCAACAGCAAATTATAAGATCTGTAATGATTCAAACTCTAAGAAACAGCACACAGAGGGAGGGAGAAGTCAAATTACCTGTTATAATGTGAAAAGAATCCATAGTCATGATTCAGCCTTGCTTTCACACCTGATCCCATGTCTTACACTCCCCTGCATTTATTTTCATCCCATTCTATAAGTTCCCCCTTTTCAAAGCATCTGACGAAGTGGGATTTTCTCTCATGAAAGCGCATGCGATAAAAAAATCTGTTAGTCTTTAAGTGCCACAAGACTCCTTGTTTTTTGGGCTTTTTTTTTTTTTTGCTTTACTAGGCTAACATAGCTGCTGGAAGTTACTTGGTGGGCATACCTGGTATGTGGGACAGGAGACCCTTTTAGGAAGAAGTCAGTCATTCTGGTAGGCCTCTTGACCAGAACGAGGGCTTCCATCCATCCACTATCTTCTAATCTATCTCCAAGTGGCCTTCTGACTTATCATTCAGTTGATGATCACCTGGCATAATGACAAATTTGTCCTCTCCATTCACATCAGGTTAGGTCCACTGTGTCTATTTGGTTGTGGTGAAAAGGTGTTGATCACTGGCACTTGGTGGGGACTTAGTTGTTGTACAGTATTCCTTATCACATCCATAGTGAGATGAATCATTGCTCCAGCCGTGGAATCATCTGGAAAGAGGAGAAGTGCAGTGAGAGCTAGGTAAGTCTGGCTCTGGATATTTGCTGGCATGGTAAGCTACCCAAGAACTGTCCTGATCTCCACTGAAGGCTTCCATACATTTTACGAGCCTTATTTCTTCCAACCACTGCATCCTTCTTGCAGGACTTGGGCAGTTAGTTGCCCCTCAGTCTTGATTTTAGCATTTGTGGCAAGGAGGGGAGTGCAGGTTTCCTTCAAGATTAGTGGAGGGACAATTCTGCAAGACTTACTAAGTGAGGATATAGTCACCTTCATTGATGCTGCAGTCTGAGTCTAAGGTGGGAATTTCACAGCCATCCTGCTCACACACATGAGTACTGAGATGCTGAACAAGTGATAGCCCAGTTGTGTAGGAGTCTGGTCTGTGGTGGAGTGGATTTGTGGCTAAAAAGGCTTCAGTAGTAAAGAGATCACCAAGAAGCTGTAGATAATAGATTATATTCTTATCATGAATGTGTCGCCAAACACAGATGGTCCATGCTATGTCAAAGGAGATGGGTAATCCAAGTTTAAAGATGGCCTGTACTAGCTCATTTCTTCATGTCCGTTGAAAAGTGTCAAACCAACACAGATTGGTAAAGACATTTCTCAAGCTTTGTTGTTCAATGAACCTTCTGCTCTTTCATTCAGAGATGAATTTTACTGTTGTACTGCAACCATTGTCTCAGAGTAGGGTAGTTGGCTGAGGAAAAACCTGTTCTGACAGAGTTTTAATGTTTGGATCATCCTATATCATGGACATCAGAGACAACAGTGAATCAGGCACACACTGTGCTTGGCATCTTCGGTCTATTGATTCAGTAAGCACTGTTTTCATTTGGAATATCTATGAACGATGTTTGAAAACTTTTTGCTTTTTGGGACAAGTAAAGAGCTTCTTCTTCACATACTTTTCAGGGGGCATGGCCAATATCCCTGTTCTTGTACTTGGAAATCTGGAACAGGTGAAAAAATATGGGATTTTAGTTCAGTGCTATGAATACACCTAGCTAGTGTCAACCCCAGCTGTTCTAGACTAGCTGTACAAACCCTTGGGTATGTCTACACTATGGTCTTAAGTCTACTTAAGGAGGTTTAAGTCGACTTAACAAAGTCCTGGCCATATTTGGAGTTAACTGAGTCAACTTAAGGACTTCCTTAAATCGGCTTAATAATTCTTCACCTTCAAGTTGACTTTAGGGGTTAAGTCGACTTTATTAAGTCAACTTAACACAATATTCGAATTGATGAAAGCTAACTTCAAAGTTATAAAACCTAGTTTAACTTCAAAGTGATAGTTAATTTGAACTCATTACTTTGAATTAACCCAATGTAGCTGTGTTAATTCAACCTAACTGTTAGTTTGAATTAGCCACAGCTTGATTTTCCCTATGCAATAGTGCCCCCCTACCTAATTCAAACTAATGAGTCCTGTTCATGGACATGCTAATTCGAATTAGGGTTTCTAGTGTGGCCACATTAATTCAAGTTAACTTAATTTGAACTAATCCTTATTAGTTCAAATTAATTAGTTTGAATTAAATTAACTTGAACTAACCTTCTAAGTGTAGACATAGCCTACTAGTTTAAAGACCAAAGCCATGTCTTCATTCAATCGTGTGTCTTCAGTGAATACTGTTAGTTCAGCAAAGGTGATCCCATAAAACATCTTTTCTTTATTGCATTGCTCACTTTTCCACCTCATGACTTTTCTGCAGGCAAACACTAAACAGTTGGCATGTTTCTTTGCCTTTTGAGACACTAAGTCCACGGCATTTAGTTTCCCAAACAAACACTAGTCTTGTAGATGAAGTGCATGCCTGCAGATTCAATGATCATCACAAGATTTAGGGAGGTCTCCAGATGATCATTTCACAAATAAAATATACTTCTTTTACTGGAGATCTTTTGTATTGTCATTTTTCCTCTGTAGTTCATCAGGGTGAGCAAAAGCTTTGTCAGGTCTTTTTTTTTTTTTTCCCCTCTCAGCTCTTTTAAGTTCGATTCCATTCAAGTTGATGTAGCAGAATTTGTGCCAATATTCAGTGTTCTTATACAAAGTCATTTCAATACCGTCACCATCATCTAATCTACACATGCCGATAGATATTGAAAGTTCATTCAGCTTATGGAATCATCTTATATTTTCCATTTGGTAGCCAGATCCAACATGTTCTCTTTTTGATTCTGCCAGATTAATCAACTCTGAATCTTCCTGACAAAGCAGACACTTGTCCCAGTCAGTAGAGGAATGGGTTGTCGCTGTTGATGGACCTGTCTCTTGAAGAAGCTTGTATCATTCTGACATGTCTGAAGCACTAAAAATAGACTCTAATATCTTTTGCTGCTGTGTACAGCTAATATTACTCAGTCGCCAGGCAGCTTTCACACAACCATGCTCACATCTGAAAGAAAAAGGGGAAATCTGATTAAGTTCTTCCAAGACCACACTGTCAATCAAAATTAGTACAAAATGTGCTTTACACCAAATGCTAAGGTCTTGTTGAGGCAAAACAAAGAACACATCCCTTATACATCCCACTGTAAAATGAAGTTATCTGCTGATTATGACAGTGTTGTTAAAATGACAGCCACAGGAAACATGGCAAGAGCTGGTGACGGCCCCATATCTGAAAATCTTTATTAGATCATGTCCTAAGACTGGTAAATTTCAATCTTTATCATAAACTCACAATTCCGTCTTTTGTGCAAAACGTAGGATTGTTATCCGTTAAAATGATAGTAAGTTTTCTCGCTCCATATCTCTCAATATTTTACCTTTCGAGCAGTCTACCTTTGTAATCTTCCATTATCCCCTGTGTTTTGGCTGGTCTCTAGCACACCTATAGAAAATCACAGGGAATAAGATCTGTGCTCATTCTTAAAAACAAGGTCTGAGTGTCTGAGGGCACACTTCTTGCTCAGTCAGCACCTTACTTCCATGGGCTTTGTACTTGCATTAGTATAATTAGGTACTTAGTAAAATTTCACTTAGGTCCATGTAGGTGCTGAACATGACAAGAAAGAGTTAGTGCGGATGGTTGGTTTTGGGTTACAGATGACAACCTTTCAACTGCAAGGGTAATTTCACTCTTGTCCTTGATTTTATGAACAAATGACAGCAGAACTGTAGTTAGCTCGTTCTGATGAAAAAACTCACTCTCACCTAAACAGAGCTCATAAGGGTGATGGACAGATGTTCCAGCTTTCTAAGAGCAGCAGCAAAAAGCTGAAGGGTCCATTGCTAAGATTGTACCAGTATTGACAAAGAACTGCCCTCAGACATGGCGTGACTGTCTCTTCCCATTGTCAACAGGTAGATTTAATTATTCCTCTTTAAGTCTTCTATTTTGGTAAAGAAGCAAGAACATTGTTTCTGTGTTAGTAAAAAGGCTTTCCCATGAGCTGAGAGCTGAAATTCACTGAGATGAAGTCACTAGAGAAACTGAGAAATCTTGACAGACAATCAGCAGAGGAAAGCCAGCAATGGTCCATGCCTGCAGACAGAAGGAGCCAGGAATCACTAGTCCCTGGAGATGGTGGGAGGCAACAGACAGGAGGAGCTAGGAGTGGTCAGTTCCTGTAGTCGGCGGGAGCTAGCCAAGGCCAGGAGCCAGGAGGCAGAGACTCAGTGAGACGCAGAGGTGGCAGGAGGGAGCCGGGGAAGGGGTCTGGTCAGGACCATGTCCAGTAAGGGCCTACAGGAGCACACTGAGCCCCAAACAAGAGCTGGACACTGCAATTGTGATAATCAGTACAGGGAAAGCAAGAAGGGAGAAGCAGAGGACATGCCCGACATACTCTGGAGTAGTGTCAGCCCATATATTTATTAATTCTGCTTCCAAAAGTGAAAGCACTTCAGCACATAAAAATATCAAGGACGCTAAAGAAGTTTTGGTTTGTGTTTTTTTCTTTTTTTCTCTCTCTCTTTGCATAATTGCAGAAAAGCAGAAACCACTTGATGCAATTTCAGAAATAAAACACACTCTCTGGGTATGTCTACATTGTTGGCAGCAATGTAGGCAGTGCAGGACTTGTTCTGCTTGACAGATTGAGCTGCAGTCATCTGCTCAATTCAACTCAGAACTCTAGGCTGTTAATCCACTCCCACAGAAAGAGTAATGCTACATCAATGGGAGGGCATTTCCCATTGGTGTAGTATAGTGGGGATGCCGCAATATGCAGAAGTTAGGAGGCTGGTGGGAGATGTGTAAGCTACCTTGCATAGCTTCTGCATCTCCCATCAACTGCCTGTCACAGTTCCACAGCTAGCTGCACCTCTGACCCTCTACTCTCTCTCAATGCACCTTTCTGAGATATCAGGCCCACAGCACTATGCCTTTCTTGGGAATAGGGAATATACCTATGGAGATTGTATAGCCTCTATCATTGGAAAGCAGGTTAGACCAGAGGTCCCAACCTGTGGTCCGTGAGGGTCCTTCAGGTGGTCCGTGAAGGAAAAAAGAAAAGATAATTACTGAAGATAAAGGTACTGTGGTGAGTGCAATATGTTTGTGAATGATCCTAATAAATTATTAGAAATAGCTGCGTTTTTAATACCCCTTGATATATGTTTGACTACCATCAGTCATAGGCTATGTTAAAAATGCTTAAAACAGCTTGCTTACATGGTGGTCTGCAAATGTTTTTGATGACAATGTAGTGGTCCGCATAAAGGAAAAGGTTGGGAAACACTGGGCTAGACAAACATCGGTCAGGGATGTTGCTTGATCCTGTCATGAGTGCAGGGGATTGGACTTGATGACCCTTAATGGTCCTTACCATTTCTATGATTCTCCCATTCATCCACTAGGTCCTTTCTTGGCTATAGCATTCTGTGTAGCAACCATGCTTACACAGCTCTCCCGAGTGAGTCCAGGCTCCTGCACTTCTTCCTTTCGAGAGTTGACCTGGATGAAATTTCTCAACTGAAACATTTTTCAGTCAAAAAAATGCAGATTTGGATCAAACCAAAACATTTAGTAAATTTCTCCTGAATATGCCAGATTGCTTTGGTTTAAAAGAGAAAATTCCTGTGGACATCTGTTTATGTGTTTCATCACTGTTTAAAAAAGAATGATTCTTCTATTCATTATGACTTTTCATTTAAATATTTCCTCCAATTTTATTTTAATTTTTTGTTTTAAAAAAAATAAAAACCTGGAGAAAAATATTCAAAACTGAAACAAAATATTGCAGGGGACTGGACTTGATGACCTTTCATGATCCCTTCCAGGTTCAATGATTCTATGATTGATCCCAAATTTATTTATTTTTAAATTTCCTGGTTTGCCAAAATTTTTGAAAAATGATCAATTCATATTGACCCAAAGTTACCTTCTTTTTTTAATTTGATTTAGAGAAACTGAAAAATTAAAGTTCCCTAGTTGAAGCTTGCGAAAAGTAGGCTGCAGTGACCTAAAACAGTCTTCTTTAAAACAAAGTATTTAGTTAATCATAAGAACAAAGAATAATAAAAGTGGAAAAAAAAAAACTTGTTCTCTACTTTTCAGCAGATCCTTGCCACTGAGGTTTCAGTCTACTCCACCTCTCTCTCTTATCCACTTAGGGTCTGACTTTCAGTCTAGTCACATTTCTCTGTTCTCAGCTCCCTGGGCTTGAACCTGTCTAAAGCTAGTTTGGTGAACTCCAGAGAGAAGCAAGCTCTCAACCATCGTGTTGGGACACATTACTGTGTCACCACACAGGGTAAGTGTGCTGCAGAAAATCAGAAAGATGGCTAGATTTAGCCTGGCGAGTTAGACTGGTGTGTCCTGTAATGTCACGATATACCACCAAGTGTGTCACAACCCACAAAAGGTTGAGAACTATAGAGCTAGAACATCAAACAAAAAGCCATTCCATTATCATAACTGGCAGGGGGGCTGGTGGGGGCCCCAGTGAGGCTGGCGGGGACTCTGGTGATGCCAGTAGGGGGGCTGGAGGCCCTGTGCAGGGGCAGGAGGAAAAACAGTGGGGAGAGTCAAGGATGGGCTTCATCCTTGAGGGCCCCTGAATCCCTAAGACTGCCCCTGAAGTCACTATTTTGCTGCCTTTTCAATGAGGAGCTACAATTTACGCTCCCCTTTTCCACACATGGTTGGATTTTTCCTGGAGAGCCAATAATTGGGCCTCAGGATTTCCAAATGCAGTCTTAGATTGCTGGATGGATTCAGAGTTGTCAGAAAAATTTCTCTTTAATTTCCAAATCACTGCTAGCTGCCACGTTTGCTACAAGGATGTCACAACCCTAACTCTTTATCAGTTACAGAAATAGTATGGAAGAAAGAGAACAAGTTGGGCATCTGAGAGCAGAATTTGACCTTAAAGGTGCAATAATGACATACAGCACAAGATCACCTATGAGAGCTGCTCTTTTAAAAACAGTACATTATAGCATATGGTAAAGTAAAAAGGGGAAGGTAAATAGTTTTGGGTTTTTTTCAGGTTTAGAAAACTTGCCTTATAGTGAAAGACTCAAGAATCCCACTCTGTTTAGAATACATAATGGACAGGTCTCTTTAATCTAGCAAACTGAGGAGTTACAAGTTCCATGACTGGAAGCAGAAGCTAGCAAAATTCAGACTGGAAATAGAGCACATATTTTTAACAATGAAGGGGAGTAAAAATTAAAACAATTGATTTAAGGTCATGGTGGATTCTGTCACTTTAAATCAAGACTGGATCTCTTGCTAAAAGATACGAACTGGCTCAAACAGAAAATAGGGGCTTGATGAAAGAATTATTGGGTGAAATCCTGTGGCCTCTTCTGTACAGGAGGCCAAACAAGTTCAGTGGTCTCCAAACATTTTTGGTCCTCACCTCTTTATATCCATTCTTCATCTTCCTTCCACCACCCCCCACAATCTGGGACCTGGGGACCACAGCTGCTATCAGGGATGGGGGTGGGATTGTGGGGGCCAGAAGTGAAATCAGTTCCCAGAGTTAGGATTGTGGCTGGAGCCATGAGTGGGATCTGGAGTGTGGCTGGCAATGGGATTATGGGTTCAGGAGCCAGACTGAGGCTGGGACTGTGCAACCAAGTCCAAGATTACCTGGTGGCAGAGTAGGGCTGGGTGCTGCTTCCTCCCCACCACACATGTGGGCTGGCCTGGAGCCAGCTGCTTCCTCCTGAATGTTCACCTGCACCAACCTGGGACCAATGGACTTAATGATCACAAGAATCCCTCTTGGCCTTAAAAATGTAAGAATTTACAACTCGATGAGTCAAATCCCAACTGGATAAAAGGTTGGGTCAGGAGGGAACATCACGACGTTCTGCAAAGAGGAGACCCACTGCCATGGCCTGGAATAGCAGGCAGGACACACATCCCTCTACTAAGAGCATGGCCCAGTGGTTGAGCTATTAGTTTAGGGGTTGAATCAGCTGGCTTCTTCCAGTTACCTGCAGTGTGACTTTGGGTGGGTCATTGTCCTTCTTCCTCTTTCCGCTCTTTTTCTATGTAAACCAGTGGTTCCCAACCTTTTGGCTCAAGGGCCACTGATATGGCTTTTACTACCCTGAACGGCCACCACTCTCTGCCAGCAGTGACTTCCCACATCTCCAGCCAGATGGAAGTTGATATGCAAGCAGGCTCTTCTTTCTTCCTGACCGCAGCGGGGAAACTGCACACGTCCTGTAGCCTCCTGCACTCCACCTGCATCCCTAGGCAGCCAGGGGGATGAAAAATCAGTGTGTCCCCCCCTCCCTGCAGCAGCAACCCCAGCAGCTAGGGACCCAAGCAGAGCATTTTGCTGTGCTCCTTGCTACAGCCAGGTGGAGGAGAGTGCCGATCCCATCCCTTTACCTGCAGCAAGGAACTTTGTCTTTTACCCCTGCCTGAGTTCACAGCCAGCAGGTCCCTTATGCAGTCAGTGGAAGGCCACTCCCCTCTCTACCCCCAGCCACAAGGTGGGAACCACTGATTTAAACTAGCCTCTTTACAGCAGGGATAGTCTCTCAGTGTTTGTCGGTACTAGGGCCTAGAACAATGGGTCTTTGATCTCAGCTGGGACTCCTAGGCATTGTTGTAACACATAAAATATTTTGTTGACAAGCAAGAGTCCATAATCTGTTTTAAATGAGAGGGTTTTCTCTCTGCCCGGAGCATGGCAACAGAAATTTGTTTCACAAACGGTACCATTTTCATCCTGGTTTTCTGACGTCTCTCATTTGTATATCAGACATGATGTCTGACTTGATTTGAGTTCGGAGGCCTCAGTTCACGTTGCTAAGGAACATGCAATAAAGGGCATTTATTTTTCATTCTTTCCCCCACTTTAGCATGGATCACAGAGTGAGTCTAAATTCCTATTGAAGGGAGCAGTCTGACCTACTGCAATAGCAAGACACAAGGGAAGCATATTAGCTAGCCAAGTCTGCTAACTAGACAGTCTCTCGAAAGAAAGGTCGGAGTTGAGATGACTCCTTATTGATTCTGGAAATGATAGGTCATGCATCCCATCACATAAAATAACACTCCGTGCCTTCTGCTTAAATACAGACGAGTGAATGCATCACATCTCCCTAGTGGCATATCTTTAGTTATTATAACATGTGTTAGGCATCCTAATTTGCAAAGAGTTAATGCCTGGCCAAGCTAGAAGCAAATTGGTAGTAATTCAGCTTTTGGCAGAGGAGTGGCACTTTTTTTTTTTAAGTGGATCACAGAGTTATATTTGAAATGACAAGCATTAAGACCAATTGGTAACAAAAAGATTGAACTGGTGCAAAGTGAAATGCTCTGGTTTTATATACTTTGCTTTATTATATTCAGATCTTCAGCAAGTTCTCTAGTATTCACTGCTTCGGCATGCATGGCTCAATGAACTAATGGTAGATCATCACTGCAGTTTCTATAACAAGCATGAATTTTGTTTTTGTTTTGAGGCACCATCTTGACTGCATAGTGATTGGCAGTAATTGGGTCTGAACCAGAAGCACTGCTGGCCTGGTAAAAGACCCGCAGCTCGGCACTCTGGGACTCAGGTCTCGAGTGCTGTGAGCCCGGCACCAGCCGACACCCCTGGTCTGAACACTTGGGCGAAGCTCGCTTGTGATGAGCATCTCAAATCCTGTGTCGTTACAGCCTCACTGTTTCCACAGTGCTCTTTGTGTGTCCGGTGGCATGGGTCTTTGGACTGAGATGCAAGTGCTCTGGTGTTTTTTCCAAGTTAATTGTGTCAGTTGCAGAAGAACTTGTCTGTCTTTTGGTGCAGTGGCTCTCAATCTTTCCACACAAGAGTCTGATTTGTCTAGTGGAGTGGTTTTCAAACTTTGGGTTGGGACCCGGTACTGGGTCGGAATCCCCCTGCTGCCACTGATAAAAGACTGGCCTGCGTTGTTGAAAGATGTAATTATTAGGTTGTTGAATAAATGACTTTTTTCAACTGGGTCCTGAGAAAAATGTTTGAAAATCACTGGCCTGGTGTCCCTCAAGTTTCAACTCAATTAAAAACTATTTTTCTTACAAAATCAGGCATAAAAATACCAGGGTCACAGCACACTTTTACTGAAAAATTGCTTATTTTCTCAACACCTTGCAATATGGGCCCTTAAAAGCTGCTAATAGGGGATCAGATTCTTTCACTTTGACTGACACTGAATATTTACTCTCCAGGCAGTCCCATTGCACTAAGGAGGTTGTTCATGGACTAATGCACTGCACAGCAGGAGGAATGACCACAGTATCAGAACCAGGGAGTGATGGAGGGACACACCACAAAGGATGCTCAGATGCTGCATGTGATGCTGTGTTTGGTAATCAACTGCAGCAGACATTCCCATCCCATTAGCTGAACTATCTTCAGTCGTGCACCTCCTTTAGGTCATTTAGTATTCAGGTGTCATTGGAAATCCCAGTAGATGCCTATCTACATTTTTAGATCCCTAAATAACAAGGAAGTCACTTGACCCTCACCATTCCAGGTCCCAGGGTAGCTGCAGGGGTTAAAGTAAGGGGGAACACCGCAGAACACTGTTCCGGGCCCCCCTATTTTTAGGGAGCCAGTGTTCTGGGGGAACACCCCAGAATGCTGCATTCCGGGCCCTCCCCAAAATTGGGGGATGCACCAGAATGAGGCTTTCCAGGGCCCCCTAAAAATATAAGGGTGCACCAGAACCCAGCGTTCCAGCACATTCCCCCTAGGCTGGTGGAAAGGAGGGGCTGCAGGCTGGGGCCAGCCCAGCCACCCGTCCCTCCCTCCCCTGGAGCCTGTGGCGGCTCTGCCCCTTTCAGGCTGGGGCTGGGCGGGGTGCATGGCGCAGCCCCAGCCTTGGGCCTGGGCTCCCAGTCGGCCAGCGCTGCAACCTCCTTCCTCCCCACCCAGCTCTTCGGCCACCTCAGCCAGGTAAAGGGGCTGGGGGGGGCAGTCAGGCAGCCGGCAGGGAAAGCATGGGGGGCAGGGAGGGTGCATTGGGAGGGGGGAAAAGGGGTCGGGATGGTGGTCTGGGGACGGCTTGGGGGCTGAAGGGGGTTGTGTGAAGATGGGGAACTGGGGGGAGGGGGTTAGGAGGGCTGGAATGGGGGCAGGGAGCTTAGGGAGTGGTCATGGGACTGAGAAGGACATGTGGAAAGGGGTCTGGTGGGGGTAAGTGTTTTGGGGTCAGTAGCTGGGGTGGGAAGCAGGTGTCTGGGGGTCAGGCATTTGGGGGGCAGTAGGTGAGGTGTGTGAAGGGGGCCCAGATAGGGGGCTGTGGAAATTTAGGAGAGTCTCAGCCCCCCAAATTATACTTTAACCCCTGGAAAATGGGGGCAGTAGCTGGAGTGTGGGGGGGGCTACCAATGTAGGAGGTTTCCGGGGCCCCCTGAATTATACTTTAACCCTGAGTAGCTGGACCATTTTTCCTCTGTAGCACAGCTGTCTTTCTTTCCTGGGTCCTTAGCCAAATGAAATTTAGGCCATTTAAATGCAATGAACTTAATAAAAAAATCTTTCTCTTGAAGAAAGAGAAGACCAATTTGAATGGTAATTCTCATCCTAAGTACAGAGAAAACGCTCCTGGGCACCTACAGTATATAGATAGATGCTCCTTTGACCATGTTAATAAATAAAAATAAACAAACAGAGTGGAAGACATGATTTTAAGTGTGGATCTATTGAATGGACACCCAGAGTCCTGCATTTGGGGTGGAAGAATGCCACGGACTGCTACAGTCTGGGGAACAACTGGCCGGGGAACAGTTCTCCAGAAAAGCACCTGGAACTGGCTGTGAGTCAATACTGCGCCCTTATTGCCGAGAAGGCTAAAGGCATATTGGGCTGCATTAGTGGAACCTCTGCCAGCAAACGGAGGGAAGTGATTATTCCCCTCTATTCAGTATTGGTGAAGCCTCATTTAGAGTGTGTCCAGTTTTACCCCTTCCACCCCCACCCCTACAGGAAAGATATGGACAAATTTGAGAAAATCAAGCAGCGGACAACAAAAATTATGAGGGGGCTGGAGTATGTGACTTATGAGGAGAGGCAGAGGGAACTCAGCGTGTTTAGTCTGTAGAAGAGAAGAATGCGGGGAACTTGATAACAGCCTTTTAATTAGCTGGAAAGGGGGTTCCAGGGAGGATGGAGCAAGGCTGTTCTCAATGGCAGTAGATGACAGAACTAGGAGCAATGGTCTCAAGCTGCAGTAGGGAAGGTCAAGTTTGGCCAATAGGAAAACTTTTCTTCTAGAAGGGTGGTGTAGCAGTGAAAAGGGTTACTTCTAGAGACGGTGGAATCTCCATTCCTAGAAGTTTTTGAAGCTTGACTTGACAAAGCCCTGGCTGGGATGATTTAGTGGGAGTGGTCCTGCTTTGGGTAGGAAGTTAAACTAGATGGCCCCCTGAGGTCCCTTCCAACCCTCATCTTCTATGAGTCTGTGAAACGCAACCAAAGGCATTACATCACGTGGCCAACATGAAATAATTCAGAAGAACGGCTAGCTATTTTTATTATAATAGCTCCTTAAAACTTCAAAGAGATTCAGATCCTATTGAACCAGATTCTGTGCAAACCTATAGAGATAGTTGATACTTGTTCTAGACAAGTTACAGTCAAAATAGGCAAGACTGAGAGAAAGGAAGGATCATTATTGTCAATTTGCAGGCAGAAAATTGAGACCAAAAAAAGGCTAAAAGTGAGATTTGAAACTGTCACTCACATTATACAGGACCTGATGCCACAAATTGATCAAAATCTGGATTTAT
Organism: Podocnemis expansa; assembly: GCA_007922195.1. Lineage (NCBI taxonomy): Eukaryota > Metazoa > Chordata > Testudines > Podocnemididae > Podocnemis > Podocnemis expansa. The sequence continues at coordinate 6,535,020 of ML682083.1, forward strand.
GGGACCTGTTTCCAGGCCTTCCTGAAAAATTGGAGAGAGCTCTGAGTTGACCACAGGCATCCCGAAAGCATGGCCACAAGACCATCCTTCCAATATTATCAAGAGGGGAAAATGACATTTGGTTTCTACTTTGGAGATGGTTAAACGTCACCGATCACAAATTCAGTTTTAAGGCATTGAGGGAGTGTTCAAAATGCAACTTTATTTCTGTTCCCTAATGCTGGAATTCATTATGCACTTAACTAGAGCAAAATGTAACAGGAACTGAATGTCAGCTCAGCTCAACTGATGTACACATCTTGCACACATCCAGAGAAGCTGGCTCTGTCTCACACACTTCCTGAGACAGCACAATTTTATTTTCCGCATGAAGAGAACTGTCAGATCCTCCTATTTATATTCTTTATATCTTAAGCTAAGTGAAATGTGACCTATCAAATCAAGTGCCAGGTATGCTGGTTTATTTGTCAGTATTTTAGGTGTATGATCCTAACACTTTATGGTATTTCTGCCTACTTTGAGCTAATCCTCTTTACAGTGGCTCTTGTATATGAAAGAAAGTTTGAGAGCCTTCAATATAAATTACAACAAACATGACAAATATATACAACCTAGTTGCATTTAGCAGGCTTGATACCAGTTGTCAATATTTACTTTTTAACCAAAAAATGGTTGAATGATGGTTTATGCCATTAAATGCTTATATTTTAATGAATTTCACAATTGGCATCTTCCTCTTGCGCGCGTACGTTCCTTGCATTTAAGGCTTATGAATACGTATGCAACTAGGAGGATTTGCTGGCAGGTACAATGAAATTTTGTAAGTATCCTGCATTGCTATTTATATTATAGTAGACTTTAGAGATCGGAGGTGAAAGTCAGGTCTGCATGTTCTATGGGCTGTACAAGTACAAATTAAGAATTAGTTCCTGCACTGAAGAGCTCACACATTGTAGCTGGGATTTTCGAAAGCACCTAAATGACTTCAGGGTAGGGCTGACTGGAAACCAAAAATTTCATTTCACAACAAAAATCGAGGTTTTAAGCAAGACCCTTTGTAGCAGAATCAGTAACCTGCTGTTGGTTAGAGCACACACCTAGGAGACCTATTGTAGGTTTGCGTCTTTTCTATACCTGATTTGGAGCAGAAAATGAAGATGCTTTCTTCCACGCCATCTAAGTGCCCTAACTACCAGGTATTTTGGGGGTGGGGAGGTGACCACTTGTCTTTCATTGGTTTAGACCAGATATTCTATTTTGATCTGAAGAAACTTTCCTGATGGACATTTTCAGAGCTCAGCACATTTTTGACAACTCGGCATTTTCTGAACAAAAAAAAGTAGTTAAAAATATTCCTGACCAGTTCTGTTTAGGGTCACAAGTCCAAAACTCATTTTCACTTTTGAAAATCCACCCTAAATAGGCAAGACAGGCAAAGGGTGGAAGCAAGGAAATACAATTTTTCTAACATCTCTGATGGGAAAACTGAGACACAGAGAAAAAGTGGTTTGCCCGGGAGTCATAGAAAAAGCCTGAGGGAGAATTAGGAACTGTGTCTGAACCAGACCACCATCCTTCTTCTGTCAGGACTTGTAAAATATTGCAGCAATGTGTTCAGCTACTGGTCCCAATAGCTCTGGGCAGAGTCAGGATTGAGAGCCACTGTTCTCACTGATAAAAGCCCTTAGAGCCTTATTTCCTAGTATCCTGTTAGTGATATTGCACAGGAGATAGTGGTACTCCATGGCATTCTGGCTTTCAGCACTTTTTATAGAATTTAATGGTGCCTTCACAATGACAAAAGTCTCTTTTGTAGGGATATTTGCTGTATGAGGAGTGGGGTTGGGAGGAGATCACCATATCCAGTAAATGAGTACTATAAACTTCCCACTGTTGTTTATATCTAAGTTCACAAAGAAGATTTGAAAGTTCAGTGGCATATACTTCAGCACACTGTTCCTGTGATAGAGACCAGGATTCAAACACTTTAATCCAACCTCAGAAGAGTAAGTCGCAACCCAACATAATGTTTAATCAATGTGCACAAGTCTTGGCCTACTTCCTTTGATGAAATGTTCCTCCAGTATATGAGAAAACTACAGTAAATTAGCAGCTTTCTCTGTCACTCAGTTGCAATCTCGCTGTAATAAAGTGGCAAGAGTGCCTCTTGGTGACAGTGCTTTATTCTTATTGCTGGCTGCTTCTGATTAAATTTTTGCATCTTGGAGTACTGAGACATATTTCAGTTCCCATTAAAGAGCCATTGGCTCTCCTGATGACCTCCAGGAACCACCACAGGGCATTAACTTCCCCATTCCTGAAGCCAAAATCAAGAATAAACAGAATGTAACAGATCACTTCTATGGTGTTTGCAGGCACCCAAACTTTTCCAATAAATGAAGCGCTATAAGAGTAACTACAGGAAAATGTGGTTCTTGAGACAATGCCAATGTCAAGCGAGGTCTAGGCTGGATGTTGGGGGAGTACATCGGAACAAGGTAGAGGGTGGGACTGGAAGTTTGACAGGTGGGAGGAGACTGGAACCAGTGAGGCAAAGGGACTGGGGTGTGGAAATGGACAGGAATTCAGTAAACAGGTGTTGTAAAAATTCATTAATGTGCGTGAGGCACTCAGAGACCTTAGTGACTGGCACTTTAAGAAATTCCAGGAGGAACGTATGTTGTTATGCAAAGTCTGAGTAGTGTAGAGTGAGAGATAGGGCCACACACATAAATACAGCATGGATTTGCAAAAGGTAGATCATGCAAAATTAACCTGTCTCTTTCCAAGGATCAGATAATGGAATTGATTAGGGGGCTGGGGCACATGAATTACAAGGTGAGGCTGAGGAAGCGAGGCTTAGTCTGCAGAAGAGAGGCATGAGGGTGGATTTGATAGTGGCTTTCAAATACCTGAAGGGAAGTTCCAGGGAGTTTAAGTTTAAGCTGTTCTCAGTCATGTCAGATGACGAAAAAGGAGTAATAGTCTCAAGCTGCAATTGTTCATAGGTTGGATATTAAGAAAAACGTTTTCATTCAGAGGGTGGTGAACCAATGGAATAGGTTATCTAGGAAAATGGTGGAGTCTCTATCTTTAGAAAGGTTTTTAAGGCCCAGCTTGACAAAGCCCTTGTTGGGATGGTCTAGTTGGGGTCAATGCTGCTTTGAGCAGGGAGTTGGACTGGCTGACCGCCTGACGCCCTTCCAACCCTAATCCTCCATGATTCAGCCAAGCTATTTCTAACTCTACACTTTGCTTAATGAACCACTTTCAGAGATGTTTCTAATTACACACCACACATCTTATTTGAACAACAAGGAAGGAATATTTGATTCATTAAGAGAGTCTTATGCCCAGACTTCATTATTTCCCAAAAAAAAGGATGTGAGTGGTGAATTTCATTAAGTTACAAAAAGCGGGATTTTCTCCCACAAAAGCACATGCGAAAAATAAATCTGTTAGTCTTTAAGTGCCACACGACTCCCTGTGAATTTTGCAGACATCCTTGGTGGAAATTACTGAACTATTTTTGCTCAAACTTTCCTCCTCAAAAATCAGCCTCAGACAGAAACGAAGCATGGAAAATTAAGTAATTGACAACAAAGGATACTAATTCAGGCTGGCCAGGACAATTTTGGCTAAATAAAATTTTACCAAAATATGCTGGATTGTTGAAGCCAAAAATTTTAAACTACACAGATGCATAGAGTTCAGTACAGATTGGTTGGGAAATTTTTTCTGTGATTTGGGGCTCTCGAGCCACTTTTGACCAAAGAAACAACAATTAAGTACCTTTGGCCTCATTATGTAGCTGGCTGTTTTCTTTTCCAGTTGAAATCCTGACCTGAGAACTATACCAGGTGTTAGGTAGAAAGAATAAAATGAGTCTAATTTATCCAAGTGCACTTATAAACCATGTATAATTTTGTTTAATGTCACCCTCAGGTTGGTTTATAAATGGATTGAGCCTTAAATGATGAGTGTGAGCAAAAGAAAATCAATACCTGTTTTTTTGTAGGCATTCATTTACTGTAGCTGTGAACTGGCTAGGTCCCAGTACAAACCGCTGGTACTGTTACAATTGTTTGCTGCAGAGCAGCATCCAGGAAGGATGAAGGTACTCAGTGCAGGTTTATATTATTGCATTATTTGGCTTTATAATCAACTACCACTGTTCTCTGTAAAACCAAACAGAAATATTAATCTAGTGTTGAGAATAAAAAAGGTGATTGGAGGAAACGATCAGGCTAATCCAAAAATTGTCCCAGAAAAATATGTGTTGCTCCCTGGGCTTCTAATATTGGCTGCCAGCCAGTTTCTCTGTTTCCTGCCAACCTGCTGAAAGCTGTTTCAAGTTTGTCTATTAGAACACATTGCTTCACAGTCAGAAGCCTCTCCAGTCTCACTTGTTGAGCCAGGGATCAAACTGTATAGATTTTCTGATATCTCCAAGTCATTCCCTAGGTTCTTGCCCCTCTTTTGCCTTCATTTCACCTCCTGGGCTGCTTGTGTCTTCCTGACATATCTTTGCTCCTTTTTTTGTAGCTCTGGCAGCTGGAAGAGCATGGAGGCAGAAGTTTAAGTGGTCACTGTCAGTGGCAATCTTTATCATCTCTCCAATGAGGTTCTGACATCCTAGATGTGCCAGGTTGCACGCACTGCTGTATTTTTAGCAAGAACTCAGTGTGTTCCTCAGTCCCACAGTTGTTGACTTTGCTGCAGAATCAATCTTTTCCCCCCATTGTAGCGTCAAACTTATGGCCTACTCTACCATACAATTGCTATGCCCATATAGTTACACCAGCATAGTTTGCTTGTGTACCTGCTAGATATGCTAACTAAAGGAGTGTTTCTGGCAGCTGTGAGATATGAAGGGCAGTAGGCAGTCTGAAGGTGAGCGAAAGGAGGTATGTAAGTCTCAGAACGGTGAGAGCTTTTTTCCCTCATGGCTGGCTAGGGTTACTGCAGGGCAATCGAAGGCACCTGAGATCAATTAAGACCCAGCCAGGTACTGAATAAAAGCCTCCCTGCTACAAACAGGCAGTGCACAAGCTGGAGGTGGAGGACAGGAGTGTTGTGTCATGCTGAAGGGTGTCGTGCAGTTTTGAGAGAAGCGCAAGTGAACTGTGGAGGAAGGTATCAGATGCTTAGAAGGGGACAGTAGTGAAAGTTCACCACTGCCAAGTGGGTATCAGGTCCAGGATTCCAGTAGCAACAACCACAAAGTTGTACATAGCAGGAAATAAAGTGATTTATTAACTCACAGATTACTTAACTAAATATGCAGACAAAATGATATACCCAGAGTTAAACCCAAAGTCATATAGACAGGCTTACAACCCAATCAGCAGTCGGGGACCCCACTTCACGACCACGGGCTTCAGCAGGGGAGTGATGTCCTCCGAGGCACCCTTCAAGGTCCTACGGCAAAGTCCAGTGAAGTCAGGGAAACAAGCTATTGTTATAGCCCATTATTCCCAGGGAGGGGTGATCAGGCCCTGCCCTGGTCATGTAGACTGTCTGCTGGGGTGTTGATTCCCACCACCATTATCCTACAATCTAACACCTAGATAAATATTTGTTTACTACATAGTCTGGCAGAATGGAAATGTGTTTAGGGGAGGGGGCCACTATTGTTATACCGTCACAAAGTCTCCATTTGCCCTACAAGGACTGAGATATTTTCCAGGTACTGGAGAGTCTGGATATCAGAGGCTGAAAGGCCAGATAGGGGAAATTACTGCTGCTGTGAATACAGCGCCCACAGCATATAGCTGCCATTTGAAGGGCCCCTGGTGTGGGACCCAGAGGACAGGGCAAGCTGGGATCTCTACTCCCCTCCTCAAGCCATTAGACCCCACCGGAGGAGTCTTTCTCTTCACTTGCAAGACAGGGAACTGGTGTGCCCTAACCCACAACTAGAGACAGAAGCACAAGATCCATCGAGGACCTGCTGTTTGCCACACGGCATAATAACACCATCTCGCTAAATGATGTTAATTCTTCTGAGAAAAGCTCTTTTTTATCAGCATGGCCATGCCCATATAGGGGGTATTGTTGGCATAATCATGTCAGTGACTGTGTGTGTGTTTTTTGGGGTTTTTTTTTTGTTTGTTTCACATTCCTCACCAATATAGCCATGATGTCAAAACACAGTAGTGTAGACCAGGCCTATTTTGCAACACAAAACTTTAATTTTTAAAAGGCTTCTAGCTTTCAAGTTTACAAATACAGCATCAGAACATAAAGCAAATATAAACCAACATGCTGTTGTCTTTACAAGTCTTCAGACATCCTGTTTTCTTTCTCTAGCCCTTTCCCTTTTGTGTATCTCTTCTATCAAACTAAGAGGACCTACATACTCTTCCTGAGTGGGTCCTGGACCTGTCTTTGACCGTGTCTATGCTTGTCTGCACAGGCGGTGGCACAGAAGATAGGTGCAGTTACAGGCGGCAGTGAAAGGCAAGCTGTGTCCTTATGGCAGTGTGTAGCTACATATTGTAATGAAAGGCTGTGTCACTGGGTTGCTTTCAGAGCCTTTCCCCACTGTCTCCCCTTCCCAAAGTCTTTCACTGCATTGGGAAAAGACTCTAGTATGGGGCTTTGCAGTGCTGAAAGCAGGAGGATGGATGTGGGAGATGCTGATTGGGCATGTAGAAAGCCATGTCAAATGCATCCCAGAGGACTCAAGTATATAGGGACCTATAATGCCCTCTCCAAAGCTTGGCCTCACTATCAACACTGCTGTTTAGATGCACACAGGTGGGACATGTAGTGTTTGCACTCTACACATGACTGCAAAAATAGACAGACTCTCCCCAGATCAGCATAGTATATCTTTCTAGAAGATCTCCTCTCCCTCTCTCTCAGCCAGAAGTTATGAGCTTGATGTAGACATAACTGAGTGAGGGTTTGCTGTGGCTGTCATCAGGCCTTAAAATTATGAATCCATGTCTCCTCCACAGCCACCTTTGCGCTTCCCATTAGCAGAGGAAAAGAGAAGAGATTTGCTCCCTGCTTAAACCTTGTGGGCAGCATTCTTGTTTTCCCTGCCTCGGTGGTAACTAAAACAAGGTGCTATGATTCTGGCCCAAAGGCGTGTTTGGTCTATACCACTCACCCAGCTTCCCTTAGGATTATGTGCTCAGTAATCACAGAGCTGAACTTAATAGTGACAGTGAAGGATTTCTTGCTGGCAGTTACTCTTCTCTGCTGGGTTGTGTAATGTGTGAAATGACTCAAGTATGGGGCTTCCATCACTCTTTTGGAAACATTGCTGTACTCCACACTTGTAGATCTCAGCACAGATGATTTGTCCATGGACATTCAGCCTGTTCTTTATTTCACCACATTATTCTTAATCGTTGTTATTTAGAGCCCCAGGCCTTGACTAGGACTCCATTGTGCTAGGTGCTGTATAAACACAGAGCAAAACAACGGTCCCTGCCCAACAGGGCTTACAATGCAAGTGTAAAACCAAAACTAAATATAGACAGGACCGTGCCAGGAAGCAATGAGATAATATTGATCAATATGATAGGTTGTGGTCTCAGCAGATAAGCATTCTAATAGTTGTCAAGTGTTGTGTGGGCATCGCACCAAATGAATGTTTTGAAGGAAAGTTTTGGAAATAGATAAGGAGGTAGCTATGCAAATACTTATGGGAACTACTTAGAAATGGGTGGGGAGCAACCTGGGGAAAAGCCTGAAGGTGTCTGCAAATTAGAAAGTGTGTGATAGAGGGATCTACTTCAAGAAAGTTATGATCTGGACCAAATAGTCTTAAACCAGTAAGCTAACCAATGTGTGATTCCACCCAGTGAAGTAATATTTTAGCCCTTTATTGTGAGGGACAGAGGAAAAAGAAATCAGTCTCTTTTGTACTTGGAATTCTACATATAGACAGAAATGTAGATTGACGAAGGAAGGATCTAACTATCTTGTGGGTTTATACCACTAGGTGTTTATATAGTGCTGGTGATGTGTTGCTAATCAAACTTAAGTGCTTTGTAACAGAGTAGGAAGAAACTGCACTTTAAGGTATTTATTCCTATCCTTGTGAAGCATGGTTAACAAAAAAGTTGTGTATTTAATGGAGAGTATATACATAATAATTGTCTCAATTACAGTAACATATCAAAGTCAGAGCCCCATTATGGTAGTTGCTACACAACCATATAACAAAGGACAACAGTCTTTTCCCTAGTATGGTTGTTAGGCTACAGAAAAAGGTAGATAAAGCAAGTGGGTGGGACAAAGTGAACAATTAAATGAGGCTGCTCGGCATCAAAAGTGGGGTTCATGGCAAACCAACTGTTTAACCAATGTTGTTGTCCTCTTGTAGCCACGATGGGTCTGCTGTGTAGGGTTCTTGATTCCGTACGTGCATATATAATTTGTTGAAAGGCTTCATAGATTAGATGGCTTAAGGCAGAATGGTGTTTTTGACACATTTTGGAAGTGGAAATCAATATAGTTCAGTATAGTCAGGAGTTCCACTCTGCCAGAGTAGCATTCAAATGGAGAGAAGAAGAGTGAGGAGATGGAGCTGTTAGAAAGCTGGTTGTGGCTCCTTGATTCTCAGCCTCCCATAAGTTCCTACCCATGATATGCCCCCTACTGCGATGCCTACATTTGCAAGGGTGGCTGGTGCAGAGGCTCCTTTCCATCACCCACAGTCATTTAAATCAATTTTGTGTCACCTACACCCTTCAATGTGGCTATAGGAAACCAGAGAATCTGCAGCTAATCCTTATGATTAATTGGAGAAAGGATTCTGTGCTGAAGGGCATTGTAGAAACAGCATCTTCTTTCAATGGCAAAAGGTATCTGCCATATGAGAAGCACAGTAAAATACACTTAGGGCTCAGAAAAAAATTATAGCTACCTTCTCCAGTAAGGGGCAGTGCAGAGCAGCATTTTCCTGGCAGAACATCTTTGTGGCACTTGGACACTTTTCCTTTCTTCCATACCCACCAGCATGGGCGTTCACTAATGCTCATAAGTTTTCTGTGCTAGGTGGAAATCTCCATGCATAGTTTATGCAAGGGCTGGATGCTCAGTGCTGTTCCCATGCTTTTTTGCCCACATTCAAGAGCAGAACAACACATGCAGGATGAAACTCTAAGTCAGAGAGATTGCCAGCATTCCATGAATGTACCTGAACAAAATCCACAAGGTGAAGGAAGTCCTGAAACACGTCATTTCCAGCATTGCATTATTCACAGATCTTCGGCTGATGTAAATCAGTGTCACTGGAACAACATTGCTTTGCAGCAGCAGAGAATCTGTTTGTGGGTCTTTATTGGGATATAAATTGCAGTAAGCTTATTGCATCTCCTATTCCTTTACTAAAAGCCAATATCTATTATGGAGCAAGTGCAACCTGGCAGCTGGGTTAATAAATAGTACCCAGATATTTTGAATGATTGTTATGTAAGTATAGGCGATTGAAACCTACTTTATTACAACATTTATTTCTCAAGACTTACAAAATATTTTGTGTTAGGTATGTCCATAAGTTTCCCATAAAAGTCATAATTATTCCTGATGGATGCTAGATAGTATCTGAAGGCTTTTATAACCACCATAAAATAAATACTGAAAGGTACTATATAAAGGACAAATCACCATTAAAATAACAACAAGATGACACCAAGACTGAATCTATCCTGTATTTGTTGTGAGAAAGTAATACCAATAATCTGAATTCATCATTAACAACATTTACCTAAGGAAAATAGAATCCATTGCTAGTAAATTTTATTAGTTATACACCCACACTCTTCACCCCACTCACATTAATGTGTTTTAATCAGCATGCTGTATTTTCCAATCTGAAACAGCTCTGTAATTTCCTTTCTTCTACCTGTTCAGACCTATTTCAGTGTCATAAAAGCCTACCTGGTAATAATGTTCTCAACCTTGCAAACAATATTGTTAAGAAAAAGGAGAAATTTCATTACGAAGGTATTAGTAATTCTGAGGTTGTCTCCATTTAAAGTACAGAAGATTTCATAAGTCATTCAGGTAACATGACCCAGCCCCATAATGTCTCTTAATTAAACCTAAGCAAAATTTTTCAGATCAGACATTTTTTCACTAAAAAATCAGGTTTGGATTGATCAAAGCATTTCACAACTGTGTGCTGAATTATATTTTATGTTATTTTTTTGGAAACCACCAAATCTAATTTCTTCTCCATCTCCTACACCCAGGCATGTTCAAGTGCAATGGTTCATGGTCAAGGACACTTTTTTTTAAATTAACATTTTGTTCTCTTTTATTTATGGAAAATAATCAGTGCCAGTATTGGAAATTACCTGCACAGATAGGCAAGACCAATATTATTTACCTCTAGCCCTTGAAAAAAATCTGTTATGTAGAGAAGTTCCCCCTCTCTTGTTTTAAGAGTTCATACAAAGTTATTTTTAAATCTTATATTGGAGAATAATCAATTTTTTTTCAAATATATGTTGCTTGTTAAGCAAATATTTTCTTTTCCTTCAACAAAAAGAGAAAAGAATAGGAAAAAGAAAAGAAAACAGTTATGCATTTTGCCCCGTGAATCTCATGTCCTGCTTTTTTTGAGGTTGTCTGATATAAGTGAATTTGTGGTTGAGTAAACACATTAGTGCTGGGCAATGTTTTGCTGTCTGTTTTTATATAAAAATGCAAAGATCAACACATTTGTATAAAGAAAGGACAAGTAAAGGAGAGGTTTGTGAATAGGAAGCAACTAATACATAATTTAATGCACCTGAAAAAACAGGTCTGCCTTGTGTGGTGATGGGAAGGTCAAGGAACAATACAGATATATTTTAGAAGCATAACAATACAGCAAGACAGAAATAGAGAGGATCATGAGATTAAATGTATATGATCTCTATATATATGCAAAACAGATACACAGAAAGGACACTGAAGAAAATGACTTGCTGCGTCTCATTTCAAGGGGAATATTCCCTGATGACACTGTATTCTTAATTGCACTGACAAACTAAGACACAAGAGCTTCAGCAGTTATGTATGTACATAATTTTACTGGAAAAGAAGCTCGAATGACTTCAAACTTAAAGATTCAAAGATCCCAAGGCAAGTATGGACCATTGTTATCACAGCCTGACACCCTCTATAATACAGGCCAGAGAACTTCCTCAAAGTAATCCCTGTTTCGGCAAGGGTGTGTCTTTGTGGGGGGGAGAATCTAGTCTTGATTTCAAAGTTGCTCATAAAGGAGAATTCACCATAGCCTTATCAATTGTTCCAATGGTTAATTATCACACCATTAAAATGTATGCCTTTTCTGGATTTGTCCATCTTAAACCTTAAATTACCTCCTGCTCTGGCCACTTCAACCTCTGTTTCTCTGTTCTTCTGCCTAAACTTGCCACACTGCAATATCCAAATTGGCACTGCCAAAATCATCTTTCTTGTCCTTTGTATTGACCATGTCACTTCCCTGCCTTCAGATTATTCCATTTCCTCCTTACTCCACTGAGTATCAGGTCAGAGCTTTGAAGGCCATCAGCTGAGGTATAATCTCTGCTTCTTTGTTGCATGTCTCCTTTTCCCTTCTGCTTTGCCTAAGACATGAACTTAGATAACTCCTCTGTTTTCTTCTCCCACTTGCACCACCAGCCCATTCAGTAGGAACTAGATGTCCTTCTGAACACGATGGTTACCAAATCTTCTCCCGGGCATCAGTCATATTACTTCCATAAACAGCATGGCAGAAGTGAGTTTATGAAAAATGAATTTATTGACATTGTAAGCCAATGACCAAGATATGTACGTGCCATTGTTGCTGATCATTATCATTCTGTATTCTGGTAGCACCCAAAGGAGCAAAGTAGGACACTGTGGCACAGAAAGGGTTACGGCAGCCCTGGAGAGGCTACAGGGGTAACAGCCAATTAGGGGAAGGGGAAGTAGCTTATCCGGGCCAGGCAAGCCCATTTAAAAAGGGCTGATACCCAGAGGGAGAGGTTGGTCACCCTCCGGAACTCAGAAGAACGCTGGCCAGCCTGGAGGATGAGGCAGGCCAGCATCTTGGATAGAGCAGTGCCTGAATCCAGCGAAGGAGCAGCCGGGAGGCCTGAAGCTAGACTGGAGTCGACTACAAGACTGGGTCCAAAGGAAGAGCTGCCACTAGGCCCTGTAATAAGGGACTGACAGAGATGGCAGGGCTGAAGCCAGACAGGTAGCAGCTGGGTCCTGAAGTATGAGCCCAGCTCGGGATTGCCATGACTCTGATAAATGTGACTAAGGACTGCTGAAGTCATCTCCCCCTGCCATGCCCCAGAGGAGCAGGGACTGAGACACAGCCAGAGGGGTGTGCCACAGAATGGGTGCCATGACTTCAGAGACGGACACGTCCAGAGACAGAGACAGGATGGCCAGCACATCACCAGTGGAGGCAAAGCAATGACCAGTGTAATTCCCTGAGGCAGTCAGCGGGAGGCGCTGTGGTGGTGAGGGACCCATCGCAGTGTTACCTACCACACTCCTGTTAAGATTACCTCAGAATGACATTAGCCTTATTTGAACCTGCGTCTTATTGTTGGCTGATATTCTATTTGGGATCCGCTATAATGCCCAGATCTATTTCAGGTTGGAGGATAATTCATACCTTCAGGTCAGGAGCACTGCTATGGGTATCCACATGCCCACACAATATACCAACATTTAATGGCCTATTTAGATCAACATGTCCTCAAGTCTCTTCCCAAAGCACCTCTCCTCTACTTATGCTCATTGATGACATCTTTATCATCTGGACCCACGGTAGGATGCCCTTGAAGACTTCCACAGAGATTTCAACAATTTCCACTCCACAGTCAAGCTTTGCCTGGAACACTCCACACAGGAGATCCACTTTCTGGACACTACAGTACAAATTAGGGATGGACATATCAACAACACCCTATACCGAAAACCCACTAATTGGTATAGTTACCTAAATCTCTCAAGCTTCCATCTAAAGCACACCACATGACCCATTGCCTAAGACATAACTGCATTTGCTCCAATCCCTCAGACAGAGAAGACACCATCAGCATTCTTAAACCTACAGTACCAACCCATGAAAGTGAAGAAATAGATTGACAGAGCCAGGCGGGTACCCTTAAGTCAACAACTACAAGAGAAGCCCAAGAAAGAAGACAACAAGTCATCACCTACCACCTCCAAGTCAGACATCTACAGCACATCATCAGTGATCTACAACCTATTCTACCAGATGATCCCTCGTTCTCTCAAGCCATGTGAGACAGACCTCTTCTCACTTACAGACAGCCCCCCAACCTTAAGCAAATACTCACCAGCAACTACAGACCTAAGAATAGACCATTAAAGCAGGCACATATCCCTGCAACAAACCACTCTGCCAACTTTGCCCACATATCTGTACAAAAGACACTGTCACAGGACCTAATAAAACCAGCTACTCTATCAAAGGCTCATTCATCTGTTCATTCACCAATATGATTTATGCCATCATGTGCCACAAATGCCCCTCTGCCTTTTATGTAAACACAACAGTCTCTGCTCAAAAGAATAAATGGGCACAAGTCTGGCATCAGAAATCACAGCATTCAAAAACCAGTAGATGAGCATTTCTGTCTTCCTGATCACTCCATTGGTGATTTACTTATTGCTGCCCTCAGATGAATGATTAACAGCTCAAGGCTTCCAAGGGAATCTGCAGAGTGGGAATTAATTTCTAAATTTGAGCGTGTTTCCTCAGGACTAAATAAGGAATTTCTTTTTTTTTTCTTATTACAAAAGGTGATTTGACCTCATCTCCAACTACATGCTGTTCCCCAGTGTTTGAATCTTAACAACTGCTTTGATTTGCTTTTACAATATCCCCTGATTACATGACTTATACTTCCCTGAATTTATTTTCCTCCCATTCTGTAGATTCCACCATCTTCTAAGCTTCTGACTAAGTGGGATTTTTTCTCCCACAAAAGCTCATGCAGTAAAAAAAATTGTTAGTTTTTAAGTGCCATAGGACTCCTTGTTTGTATCACCAGTTCAGTTTCAACCAGTTACTCCTCATTTTATAAATCTTGCCTTTGACTTTTTCTTCCTTTGTGTTGTACATCACACTTGTCTTTATTGAATTTCATCTTGTTTATTTCAGATATATTCAGCAACTTTTAAGGACATTTGCATCCTCTCCACTCCATAATCCAAGTCATTATTACAAACATTGATAAGTACCAGGCCCAGGACAGACACTTTAGTACCCCACTCAATATATCCTCCCAGTTTGACAGTGAGCCATTGATAACAGCTCTTTGGAAAAATCTTTCAACCAGTTTCACATCCACTTTATGGTAATTTAATCAAACCCACATTTTCTTAGCTTGTTTATGACAAAGTCATGCAGGACTATGTCAAAAGCCTTACTAAAGTCAAAATATATCATGTCTACATCATCCTCCCTATCTACTAGGCCAGTAACCCTGTCAAAGAAGGAAATTAGATTTAGCAAGATTTGTTCTTCTTTCAGTGTTGCCAAGATAGAAAACGGTGACTGTGCACTCGTTAGGTCAGGAACTGTATCTTTGTTTCAAACAGCATCTAGCATATCTTTGAATGTTCATGAATAATAAATAGTAATAATAATAAATAATTTCACATCATGTTCCAGGCATTCATTGCCTATTCTCCCAATATACAAACATACAGTTCTCTACCTTGCTCAGACTTCTTCCTTTATGTATGGCTATAAAAAAAAAAAGAAAAGAGAGAGAGAGAGATTTAGTCATTTTCATGAAGTGTTTTAGAAACATGCATCGATATATTCCATTAAATATTTCTTTTTCAGGTGTATTTCACTTATATTGTTCTATCCTTGATTCTAAAAAAAATTAATTACTCTTGCTTTGTAATAAAGTCTTCCTAAATCTTTTGTGATGCACCATAAATAAGGACCTTTTTCACAGTGCCTTGTTACTTTATGACTGTACAGGTTTTCTGAAGAGATGTACATAAATATTTATGTAACCCTTATACACCACTTTGTATCTTTCGTGTGTACCATTTTCTTCATGGATCAGAACTGCAGTCATTGGTCTAAGTACTACATAATGTAATTACCTAGAGTATTAGCCTCTGTGCATATTAATGTTCCTCTTTTTTTTTAAGGGCCTTAACGCTGAGTGTTCATACATGAGTTATTGGGATTATTTAAAAAATAGGATTAAGACACCAGGCAAGATTTATTTGGTAAATTAGTCAGCCGTCTACTGAGAAAGAAGGTCAGGGACTTCATTAAACTAGATTAATGTAGAACAACTATTATCTAATAAGACTGGACGCCTGGAGGAGCCTCCTGCTTCTTACAAAAATACCCTGCTAGTGCCTATTATTTGTGGGAACAACAAAAGCTACTTTAGAAACACTACAGCTGCAGTCTAGAACATGACAGGAAATATATTCTATTTAGCCACTCCAGCCATTGATAAATTAGTTCTTGTTTGAAATTGGCATTCTGTCAGAGAACTGACGGGGAGTACTTCAAGTGTGGCAATTAGAGCTCCCTGTGGAGATGAAGCAGTGACAGCACGCCTGCTTGTGAAGCAACTGAGAATTCCTGGCCTGGTTCATTATGCTGCCTTTACGGCTTATCCACTCCACTTCAGGCTCTTGGGACCCACATGCATGATAATTCTGTAACTTGACTACTTAACCTGTTTCCCTAGTTTGCAAAGCCAAATCTTCATAAAGAAGTGACTCGCTGGGACTTCCTGTTAGAGACAGTTTCACAACCATATGTTGAGTGGTATGGATGGAATTAGTATGCTGATTAGTTCTCTTTCTCCTTGCCGATTCACTATGAGGGAGAGTTTAAAAAAAAAAAAAAAACAAACACCTGAAACAAATCAACTGAAAACCAAAGTCAATTAATCTAATTCTCGCAAATGGAAAGATAAATCATACCCCAAGCAAAGACTTTACAGCAAAACAGAGAGAAGGACCAAGTGACTCCAGCCTGGTCTTTGTTGCCCCATTGGGTCGACATGAAATATACTCTAGTAACATACTAGTGTAGTATGTAGTTATGTAATAGAGCGAGCACTCTGCCATTGACTGAGTTGGTCTACACAGACCATCTCAATCAATACTGCTGCATTGATGCCTACTACTGCAATAGAATAAACATGCCCTCCATTAATGGATTTTAGGTGAAAGGGGCTCAGATCCTGTGGGGATGGGGACAGGATAAAACCAAATACATAGACCTCATTCTCATTTACATTTTATCTGTGGGCAGAGTACTCACTGTAAGGCCCTTTTAAATTGGTGTCAGTCTAAATGAGAGTAAGACCCAAGTCTAGCTCGGAAGCCAGATACAGACAATGTCATGCTGTCTGAAATGGCTCATGCGTATGAGTTGCAACTTCTGGATGGGCTGCAAAGAAGCAGTCTTCAATCTGGGTGTGAGTTCTACACTTAGATTTCATCTAGGTACCCCAAGTGAGCTCCTTACGCACTATAACAGCCTACCATGGAGTCACAGGCAGTCCCCTGGGTTACTTTGATCTATCTTGTCACCTAGGCAAGCTTGGCTTTGTGATAGATGGTCCTTAGTCCAAAAATCACAACAACATTCAGAGAAAAAAAAAAGAAAGCCCTGTGGCACCTTAAAAGCTAACAAATTTCTTGAGGCATAAGCTTTCATGGGCTGCAACCCACTTCATCAGCTGCAAGAAATGGAGACTACACATAGGAGGTATATGTACACTTGCAAGGGTGAGAAGCAGTACAATGGGGAGTCAATTCAGTTAAGGTAGAAGAGGCCCATTGATTAGAAAGTGAGAATGTGTGAACAGAGGCAATTACTTTTTTTAATGAGATAACCATTTCAAGTACCTATTCAGACCCAGTCTGATTGTGTCCAGTTTGCAGATGAGTTTTAGTTCTGCAGCTTCGTGCTGAAGTCTGTTTTTGAAGGTCTTTTGCTGAAGTATGGCAACTTTCAAATCTGCTGCAGAGTGTCCAGGGAAACTGAAGAGCTTTCCTACTGGTTTATTGATGCTACCTTTTCTGATGTCTGATTTGTGTCCATTTATTCTTTTACATAGAGACAGTCTGGTTTGGCCAATGTACATGGCAGAGGGGCACTGCGGGCACATGGTGGCATATATCATATTAGTAGATGTGCTGGTGAATGAGCTCCTGACGGTGTGGCTGATGTGGTTAGGACCAGCTAAGGTGTCACTGGAGTCAACATGCAGGCAGAGCTGGCGACAGGGTTTGTTACAGAGACAGGCTACTGGGTTACCATTCTTGACGTATATTATCTGTTGTGGAGAGCATTTGCTTTACGGTGGGGGCTGACTGTAAGCAAGGATTGGCCTGGCTCCCAAGGCTTGAGAGAGTGAGGTAACATATTCTAGGATGGGCTGTAAATCCTTAATGATTTGTTGGAGAGATTTTAGCTGAGGGCTGTAGGTGACAGTCAGTGGTGCTCTCATTTTGTGGGGGGAGGAGCTGTCTGTCCTGTAGCAGGTGACTTTTTCTACCTGTCTGACACTGCCGATCTGTTTCTTTATTTCTCCAGGTGGGTACTGTAGTTTTAAAAATCTTTGATAGAGATCCTATAGGTGTTTCTCTCTATCTGAGGGATCAGAGCACGTGCTTTTGTATCTTAGGGCTTGACTGTAGATGATGGATTATGTAATGTGTCTAGGGTGGAAGCTGGAGTCATGAAAGTAGGTGTTGTGGTGAGTTGGTTTATGGCAGTGGTTCCCAACCTGTGTTCCAGGGGCCAAAAGCAGCCTTGGGGAGCTTTCAAAATGTCCCTTGGCTCTCCTCCCACTGACTGCAACATGGGCAAGCTTAGTCCAGAATAATTTGAACCATGTCTACGCTAGCCGTCAGCTAGTTCGAAGCTAAAAAATTTTTTGTTTCAAAGTAGCCAAAACTTTGTTTGAACTAGTTAGTTCGAACTAACTGCTTAGTTTGAACTTGCTGCTTTGGCTAGTTTGAACTAGCATGATGCAGTCAAATAAAAGATTTCCATTTGATTTTCAGGTTAGCTTTTAATGTTTACTTTTTTGAAAAAAGTAAAGGAACTTCCTAAATAATTTTGAAATTCAAAGTCTGTCAAAAATGAAAACCAAATATTTATTTATAGTTTTTATCCGGTCAAAAGAATATGATGAAATTGACACACATTCACATGTTTTAGTTTTCCCAAGGCTGCATTCTAACTAAGTAAGTTGGAACTAGTGGTTAGTTCAAACTGCTGCTTTTTTTTTAGTTCAAACAAATTTCAGTTCAAACTAGCCATGCTTTTTTAATTTGAACTACCTTGAAATGCGGCTTTACTCCTTGCTAACTGATTTCCCATCTCCCTGGGAGCAGCAGGGAAACCTCAAGCATCCTGCAGCTCTGCACACTCTAGGACATAGTTGGCATTACAGAGACTTGGTGTATCAGATAGGGAGTAATATATGAGGTAGGCATGGGTAGAAGGTTTTCTTGCTTGCACCGTGCAGGCAGTTAGACCAGATGACTGTATTTTTCCCTTTAAAATCTATGGGCGCGTCTACACTGCAAAGGTTTTCCGGGATAAGGAGCCTTATCCCGAAAAACCGTTTCTGTGTCCAGGGAGCCAGTTTTACTATTTCAAAAAAAAGCGCTCTGGTATAGCAAAACACTGGAGCACTTGTTCAAAAAAGCTAAAGCAGGTTTATTTCAAAAAACAGCTTTTTTTCAAAATAGCCTTTTTCGAAAGAAAGCGCTAAACCTGGTTGTCTGTCAAAAAAAGGCTTTTTCAAAATAGATTTTTCAAAAAAAGACATTACTGAACATGGCAATGGCTTTTTTTTGAAAATGCCTCCCTATCTTTTAAATTGGCTTCCTTTTTTTGAAAAATAGAGTCCAGTGTGGAATGTCTTTTTCAAAAAAATGAAAAACACCACTTTATTTCAAGACAGAGTCCTCCTGGACTCCTCTCTTGAAATAACAACATTTTATTTAAAAAAATTCAGAATAGTTATTTCAAATTTATTTTGAAATATTTTTTTGAAAAAAAACCTTTTTTCGAAAATGCTTTGCAGTGTAGATATAGCAACTGAGTCTATGCTCTTATAAACTCTGCTCACAAAATAAACCCTGCCCATGAGGGTCCCCAAATGTAGTGCTATTCACAAATATTTCAAAGTCTTCAGCAATACCAGGGTATCACTGAGCACAGCCTTAAAATGAGTGGTCTTAAGATACAGATTCTACCAAACAAAAACAAAAAAAACCAAAAAAGCGCCCACTATAGTCCCTAAAGAACATTTGAATAGAATGGCTGCTGGACTGATGGGTCATGTGGATGTCTGAAGTGTAAAAGTCTAGCTTCTCTGGGCTCATCTACTTCTTGATTGGGGGGGGGGGAAACATAGATGATGGTATCTCCCAAACACAGCCCACTGGTGGCACCAAGACAAGACCTTGTGCACAACAAATTATGTAGCTCTGTCCCCTCCTGCTTTTTGCTTACATACGAAAGGAAATCATTAGCAATGTTGACACTGAAATTATCAATGGTATTCTTCAGTAACCCTTCATAGAGGTGAATGAATCATTTCACACCTCTTAGCTCTTATCCCAGACACCCTGCAGACTCAACCAGATATCTCTGCAGCAGCTATCCTCAGCTTTGGGAGTTTCATTGTGACAATAATGGTTAGAAATTCTGTGGAGTAAAAAAGCATCCTCACAGAGGTGCTAGTTCACAGGACTGCTGGATCAAACCCAGCTCGCTTTACACCTAGATTTGGTTACTGGAACTTTTGTTCTTACGGGATATGTGAACTTTCCTAACTTTTCTTTGTCAGTTGCTCTGCAGCTCATATGGGAGTTTCCTCTTCTTCCTCTGCTCCTGGATGCAGTTCTGATTTTTTGATACATTTGACTTCTGACATGCTGTGTCCATAGACACGAAATGTTGTTCGTCCTCAGTGCGTTGTGTTAAACATTGATGTACTTCCTACCACCCACACATCATCTTTTGCTTTCACCTGAGGACATTGTTTCTCCCTTCTTAGAGGATATCTTCCAGCATGTCTCCTATCTGGCTGCATTCTCCTTCTGCTCTATCTAACATGACAAAGAATGGCATACTGCTCTAGTAATGAGATTATGCTACAGAAATTGGCCTTCACCAATGGGACTGCAGTGTGCTGCCTTTTCTTGGCAGGTTAAACCATGGGAGTTTTACAACAAAAATGCAGTTTAATGTGAAGTGCCACAGAACGATAAGTAAAAAAATATAAAACATCTGATGAAGACCCATATTTAGTGAAAATCAGATTATGAACATATAAAATAACTCAAATTAGCTGGATAAATAATGTGGAACAGTTTATAAACCAGAATGCTTAAAACACAGAGGGATCTTCAGCTAATCCTGTTTTTCTACAGTGTCAGAACTAATGTTTCTCCCATGTGGAATACCTACTTTGATTCTATATTGATTTATTATTATGGTAATAGAGGTGCATTGAGGAGTAAAAGTGTAATTTTCAAAAGTTCGTAAAGGAAAAGTGTCATTTTCTAGAAGAGCTGAGTAGGTGTCTGAATCAAATAGCCATTGTACAAATAATGCAGTAACTAAAACAGTTATTTATTAAATAATTTATTCAACAGTAGTGTCTCAGAAGTGCTGAAGCAGGGCAGATACCAAAGAAAATTATTCATGGAATAAATTAGTTGATGAAAACCAGCAAAATTCAATAGCTGGATAGTATTCGACTAGCTCTAATTTCAAGGATCATTAGCCAACATACTTCCCAGCTTTTTCTCAAAGCTAAAGGTTTGTTCAACAAAGCAAAGTGACCAATAGTCAGATAGCAGCATTCTGAGGAGGTCAAAGGAGGCTGCTTAAAATCTATTTCTAATATTGAAGCCAGTCCATATACAAACAACTCCTAAAGCAGAAACGCATGTACATTACTGCAACAGACACCGTGACCATACTGAAAGGCATCGAGGAAGCAGTACAAAATCTTTTGCCTGCTTGCTTATATTATTTGCTCAATTTGCAACACAAAATCAGTCAGTAGTGATTCTAGTAGCTGCAAAGGGCCCTCTCTGCAGCAGAAGTGGTGTGCTTCCACTGAGTTGGGGGCACCATATGGGGGGCTACACAAAGGTTGAGGATCCCCACTGTGCATAGCAGGGATCTTTGGGTAGCTCTTCTCCTGCATTGTCACCTGGGATTTTTCCACTCCTTGCCTTTGCAAAGTTTCCTACTATCCCTCCCAGTAATGTGTGGGGAGATGGGCAAAAGATTTGGCCTTAAATGAGAATCACACCTTTGTTGGGCCCCTGGAATGAGAGCCACATTCACTGGGCAACCAAAAGGAGTGAAGATGCCACGCTAACCCCTGAAGGAGTTCTACCACATCAGCAACTCTCATTGCAGCAGAACAATGCTGAACCCAGGGGCGATACCTTCACTAGTTACCATATATGTATAGTATTGCAAAGGATAATGAGCAGCCACATTACAACCTCAGTGTGAACCAAACAAGGCTCCACTGCTTTTGTTAAGTTGTGCTACCTGTTGGAAGTCATAGGAGCAGAGTCCCATATGCAAACTCTTCATCACTCCCTCAGCCGCCACAAATCCTCATCTCCATGTTTTATCCTGTAAAAAGTTTATTATTAAAACAAAAAGAAAAAAAAACAGGTGAACCTCCCTTCCCCCATGTCTTCAATCCTTTATACAGAAGGCATCAAGAAGAGGTGAATCATTCTAGTCCATGCATGGCTCTTCATTTGAGATCCCATGAAAGACTGGGGAGGGAGCAGAAAGGTGAATATTCATGATGTCTTGGTTTGTCATCTGATGAAGTGGGATTTTCTCTCATGAAAGCTCATGCAAAAAATAAATCTATTAGTCTTTAAGTGTGACACGATGCCTTGTTTTGGGTTTTTTTTGGGGGGGTTGGTTTTTGGCTTTTTTTTTTGGTTTTGTTTTGTTTTGTTTTGTTTTGTTTTGTTTTGTTTGCTGGACTAGACTATCATGGCTATCCCTTTGGAAATTGGTTCATCAGTCTCCTTTATCAGATTGTATGTTAATCATTAAGTAGAAAGGGAAATAGCCCCAAGAGCACCCTGTGCATATTATGTCTCACCATGGGTTCAGATAAAAGACCTCCCATTCTGCTGCAGGACATGGCTACATGACCAAGTCTAGAAGCTGCAAGTAATGTCAGTGTCCAGCCACCGACCTTTGTATGTCACGTGGTCATAGGCACGCTGGGCCACTTGCACTGGTGATGTGCATAGGCCACTGTGAAGTTCAGCGCACCCTGGCAAGGTACTCCGTTGTTCCTGGCACTATCATGCACTGCAGTGCATTCTGGGACATTTTTGCTGTGCTTTGTGGAGCAGTACAGGGTTGCTCAGGGCTTTCCAGGAGCTAAGAGCCATGTTCTTGCCAAGTCACACTCTCTACATCCCATAATATTCTCCACAGCTTTCACACTTTTTAAAACTCCAGTGGTCCTCTGCATTGTGGGTAAGACAGGACACATGGTCTCCAGTATTTGAACATCTTGAGGCAGTCCCGCTACCCTCAAGACTGCGATGAGGATGAAGCAGAGATGTTGGAGCAGAGTAACAGGATGCTGATGGACACAGAGGGGAGAAAAGGCCACGTTGCTGCTCATTTTCACAGCACATCTGCACATGGTAAAGTGCTGCTTCTGGGCCTGGGATAGGTTCACAGCAGGCTGGGGATGACGAGCAGTGGCTGATGCTCTTTCTGATGTGAAAGGCCAAGTTTCTTAGGTGCTGGGCTGAGCTAGCTGCAGCCCTGTAGTGCAGGACACCAAAAGGATAGTTGCCTTGCCAGTGGAGAAGTGAGTGGTGACTGCATTCTGGAAATTTGCAGTGCTGGATTGTTTGCAGTCAATGGGCAAGAAATTTGGAGTTGGAATATCCACAGGGGACCATTATCATTCAAATGTGTAATGCCCCTAAGAGTCTCCCACTACACAGGACTGTGGTTCTGGGTAGTTACCATAGGCGGTGCTGCCGCCTGGCTGTAGCTACTCGCTGCAGGTGGTGCCGTCTCCTGGTTGTGCTGGGGATCAGCTCTCTTCCATATCTGACACCTCCCCGTGTGGTCTCTCAGCCCACCATCCTTTTGCTTGCTCTCTGGCCCCTCTCTCACTCGACGAGCTGCAGCTTCCTTTTTTGTTCCACAATCCTCCAGCAAGTCATTGTGGGGTATGGAGTCTCACACTAGACCAGATGTCCAGACAATACCACTCCATCAGTGGCCGTTGTGGAAACTCACGCTCACTCACTACTCCAGATTCCAGCCCAGGCACCCAACAACACTCAGCCAAGGTTTGCTCAATCCCTAGTCTTGCTGCTCACGCCCCAGGCTGCCTCTGAGCAAACTCCCAGAGGGTTCTTCTCTGTCTTTCAGCCTTCAGGATATGCCCTTCCCTCCAGGCCAGACTCCAAGCTAAAATTGGTAATATTTGAGTCTGCTGTTTGGGGAAGCCAAATTAAGTCCTGGTGCATTTCCTGCCACACCTCCTGGTCCTCTTTCTGCTGTGTCAACTGCTCTCTATATTCTCTTTCCTTCTCCATGGTAGTGTTCTGAGAGGTCTGCCAAGTCCTTTGAACACAGTCTGAGGCAGATGTGACCTGCAGGATCTCCCAGAATACACAGAATATGTCCTCCCTAGATCACCTCTTTCTCCTCCTATTTATGGTCAAAGATTCATTGAATGTGGGGACACCTCCAAGCCACCACGTCAGAAAATGATGATAAAAGAAGCCAAGTATACCACTGCTTTGCTGTCACAATAGAAAGGGAAGTCTCAGAACATCCTCATATTCTCACAAATACTCTTAAGAAATGTTTATTGGCTAATAGATTCCAATGCCAGAAGGGACTATTGTGATCATCTAGCCTGGCCACAGGACACAGACCATAGAACTCCTCCAAAGCAATTCCTAGAACGGATCTTTTTAGCAAAACATCAAATTTTGATTCTTAAAGACTGTCAGTGATAGAGAATTCATCACAATCCTTGGAAAGTTGTTCCTATGAACCAAGCGATACTTTTGGTCTTCATAAAATCCTCTGTCTACAAGTACCACAAACGGACTGTCGGTTGAAGAAGTACTTCCTTATAGATGTTTGAAAACTTCCGCCCTATTGGGTGAGCCCTGTTTCTTGTATTATGTAAAAAGACAAATAACACTTCCTTATTTCCTTTCTTCATATCATTCATAATTTTATGAACTTCTATCACATCTCCCTCCCCAGACATTTCTTTTCAAAGATGAACAGTCCTAGTCTTTTTAATCTCTCCCCCTACGGAAGTTGTTCCAACCCTCTTAACATTTTGTTTTCTTCTCTTTACCTTTTCCAATTCTGATATATTTGGTTAAGATTGGGCAAACAGAATGGCATGAGTTTTCAAGGTACAGACATACCATGGATTTAGATAGTGGCACTATAATCCTTACCATCTTATTATCTATCCCATTCCTAATGGTCCTTAACATAGTTAGGCTTTTGATTTCTGCTGTACATAGAGTGGATGTTTTCACAGAACTATCCACAACTCCAAGATCTTTCTTGAGAGGTAACAGCTAATTTAGACCCCATCATTTTGTATGTATATTTGCCATTATGTTTTCTAATGTGCATGATTTTGAATATATGAACATTGCATTTCATCTGCCATTTTGTTGCCTAGTCACCCAGTTTTGTGATGGTTTTGTACTATTGCTTTAGACTTAACTATCTTGAATAGATTTTATAATCTGCAAACTTTGCCATCAAATGTTTTTCCTTCAAATAGAAAATAGACGTATTTATTCAACATTTCAGATTTTTCTGCATTATTATTGATAATTCTACTACTTCCATTTCATGAAGGACCACTACTATTGTCAGACTTCTTCATTTTGCTCTGAACATGTTTAAATACCTTCTTATTGTCCTTAACTTTACTGGCCATAGATTTCTCCTTGTGCCCTGTTGCTTCAATTCATTAATTTACTGAAATTCCTAACTTCTGATTTATATTCATTACTATCAACTTCCCCTTTATTTCATTAGTTATATGTATATAGATACATTCACTTTCCTTCTTAACCAGGTCAGTTTTTTAATAACCAACATGGCCTTTTACCTCAATAATGACTTTTACCATCTGGTAAAGCACCCTTAAATAATCCCAAAGATCATCCACATTTTTTCTGATTAAATTCCTCCTCCTGGACTTGACTCATAATTTTTTCCAGCTTTATGAAACTGGCCCTCTCAAATCACCAAGTATATCTATCATTGGTCTGGACTTTATTCTGTTTGAAGATTATAAATGTGATTATGTCATGATCCTGTGTATCTAAGCTACCATTAACCTTTAGCACTCTGATCAGTTTCTCTTTATTAGGCAAGATGAAGTCTAATATAGGATTACTCCATGTTGGGTACAAATTGGCACAGGTAATAAGAAATTCCAAGGATGTTTTAGTATTGGAACATTAAACCTCCAGCATGTCACTCAAAGTTAAGTCCCTCATGATCAACCAGCTTTTTTCCGCTACGTATTATAGATACATTACAAGAAGCTGGTCATCTTCTTCCCTAATGTGATTTCTAGGTAGCTAGCAGATAGCAAATAATAGCCCATCTTGTGTGACATCTCTGAGGACATATTCAAGTTATCGGTAACTCAAACAGATACAGTAATACAATTTTGGACAGAGTCACTCTCCTTTTGCCCACTTGATCCTTCCAAAACCAATTGTAACCATAGATTTTACCATACCAACTATGGGAGTCATCCCACCAGCTTTAAGTAACACCAATTTGATCAAGTTTATGCTCATAAAAGAGCAGGTCCAATTCCTCATTTGTTTCACAAGCTCCTTGATATGTTAGGTTTGGAGAGTCTTCCTGCAGCACTGTTCTCTAGCTCACACAATGGAGAGTACAGCTTGGCCATGATGATGGAAGTGGGTCTGTTGCATGAAGCTCTACAGCAGTGGTCTCCAACCTTTTACCAGCAGATGGTGCAAGACTCATAAGTTTTAACTGCAACTGTTGCTCAGAAGTAAATCATGATCTACTGGCTGGAAACCACTGCTCTACAGTGTGCCTCACTCCCCGTGTATGTTTTTGGAGGAATGGCAGTGACTTCAGCAGGTACTTGACTCGGAAGTGGTGATGGGCCAATACAGGGCTGCTACTGGAGTCCTGAAGCTGTGTAGGCCTGATATCACTAGCCTGTAAATGGCCATGGTGCCAAATATACTCATCAAAAAGTGGTGTTGGAAAGTCTCCTATCACCATGGAAGAAAGAAAGTTCCCTTCCCTCAAAATCTTTGGTAAAGCATCACAGAGTGTCACAGACAGCCCTATTCTGCTAAACAAAGTACTGCCTGCTTCAACAGGTCAAAAAATTCAAAAGCAGAGCCTTTTATTTTCTAACATAGTGTAAGCAGGGGCTGAATTGGCTCTGTCCTGACACCTGGTAATGCCCTGGAAGAAAAGACTTCAGGAGCAGACTGTATTTGCATACACACCTACTCTGTTGAAGTGTTCAGCAGACAGACCTATTTTGCCAAAGTCAGCAATTTTGGCTGGTTTCAGGTTCACTTCAGACATCTCTCCACACTCCTTTCAGACCACCTCATGGGGGCCATTGGGGCTCCACTTCTGCCCCTTAAGGTTTATTACCTTCTCCAAGCCTGCAGTGAAGTTCCCTATCCCACTTCTCAGGCTGGTAGAGGAGCAGCTGTCTGGAGCAGGGAGTGAGAGCCTCATCTGAAACAAAATCCAGGCGTTTCAGAGTTCTATTGTGAGAGCATGAACAAGGCGTTACATTACTTAGAAATTGCATCTCTTCAGTAGATTGGCAAGCGTTGGCATGTCTGCAGTTAAAAAGCCAAAGAGGCTGAATTCTGAGATGCTGTTAGCACCTTCTTCAGTGGAGCTCTTGGAAATGTGTCTGGCACATGTCAAAGCACTTTGCTAAATGGGAGCCTTATGCATCGTTGGCTTCATGTGATGGTATCAAAGGGTAGGTGAGCACTATGAACTTTTCTATAAAAGCCCATGGATGGTGACAAAACAGTGGTGGTGTATACATTACAAAGCCCCCCCCCCCCATTGGGTACATCTACACTATGGCTATGTCCACACGTACATCGTTATTTCAAAATAAGTTATTTCAAAATGAGTTATTTCAAAATAAAGTCCTTATTTCAAAATAAATCAATTCGAATTAAGAAAATGTTAATTCAAATTAAGGGAAAAGCTCAAAGTGAAACAGCATGTCCAAACACAGGACTTGCTATTTTGCTTTAGGAGAGGGGTGCCATGGGAGGTGTGGCAACATAGCCGCCTCCCTGGGCCATGCCCCCACCCAATATAGGGTAAAAGGAAGGCACCCTGGGAAAGAGAAGGGCAAAAGTGTTATTTCAAAACAATGGTTATTTCAAAATAACATGTCCGAACAGCGTTATTTTGAAATAACCATTTCAAAATAAAGCTGTTTTGATTTAAAGAAGGTTTAAGCAATTTCGAAATGATGGCTCTTATTTCGAAATGATGGAGCCCATCATTTTGAAATAAGAATATGTCATGTGGACCTAATCTCTTTTATTTTGAAATAACCAGTGTTATTTTGAAATAAAAGAGATGTGTGGACATACCCTATGTGTTTAAGTCAACTTAAGGGCCCTTAAGTTGACTTAAACAGAGGCCTGTCTACACTGCAGGGCAATAGAGTTGACTTTAGGGTCCAGTAAAGTCGACTTTATAAAGTCCACTTATAAAGTCAACTTTACTGTTAAGTCGACTTTATTAAGTCGACTTAAGGCAATGTGGACTCACTAAGTCGACTTAATAAAGTCGACGTAGTACAGTGGAGCCATTAAGTTGACTTTATGAAGTTGACTTAAGCCAGGGCACCCATTTAAAGTCGACTTTATAAACTCGACTTAATGTAGTGTGGACTCACTAAGTCGACTCAATAAAGTCTACTTAAAGTCAACTTTAAGTAGACTTCATTAAGTCGACTTAATAAAGTCGACTTAGCTTTTACAATGTAGACATAGCCATTGACAATACTCCCCTGCTTTGGTGACACAATAAAATCACCTCAACAAGAGGCGTAGAGAACTTTTTATTTTTTTTGGCAAAATCAGAGCAAGAAAGCCTCATTGAAGAAACCATGAGCTATCCCACAATGCATCTGCTGACCACTCTGCTCTGTTGCACCAGCTAGTGATCCAGATGCATTGGTGTGTTCCTCTCCCCTTTCCAACTCCAGGAAGTTTTGAAATTAGTCAGTGTGAATAGCTACTGCCCATCTGAGCACACTGGCTCCCAATAACAAACTGGCTACATCCTGGACTGTGGTGGAGGGGTGGATCATTCTCCCTGGGAGATGAGCCTGAGGAAGAAGTTGGAGGGAATCAGATCTGCTCTCCTGTTGTAGACATGCAGGCAGCATGGGCTGCATGAGGAATAAAAGGGAGAGACTCCTGATATGCTGTGCACAGCCAGGGAGGGATGTCAGGGTGCCCCTTCCTTCCAATTTACAGGATTCCCCTGAGTTGGAGGTGGGAGGATAGGGAGACACCAGTTGTCTGTGCACCAGCTTCTGCCTCAGAATTGGTTGCTTCTGGCTGTTGGCTGAATTTAGAGAGACAGAGTGAGGGACCACTTAGGGTATGTCTACACTTACAATTCAGTTCGAATTAAGGAGGCTTAATTCGAACTAAATTAGTGCATGTCCACACTAGCTTTCATTAGTTCAAACTAAGGAGTTCCCTTAATTTGAACTAAGGAAAGCCTAGTTCAAATCTATAAAATCTCCCTTAAGTTCAAAGGCTATGTCTGCATTGTAAAAGTTAAGTCGACTTAATAAAGTCTACTTAAAGTTAACTTTAAATGGGTGCCCTGGCTTAAGTGGACTTTATAAAGTTGACTTAATGACCCCCACTGCACTAAGTCAACTTTATAAAGTCGACTTAACTGTAAAGTCAACTTTATAAGTGGACCTTATAAAGTCGACTTTACTGGACTCTAAAGTTGACTTTATTGCCCTGCAGTGTAGACAGGCCTCTGTTTAAGTCGACTTAAGAGCCCTTAAGTCAACTTAAACACATAGTATAGACGTACCCATAGTGATGGTTAATTCAAACTCATTAGTTTGAATTAACCCAATGTAGCTGTGTTAATTTGAACTACCTGTTAGTTCGACTTTACCACAGCTTGATTTTCCCCATGCAATAATGCTCCCTACCTGATTTGAACTAGCAAGTCCTGTGCAGGGACGTACTAGTTCAAATTAGGGTTTCTAGTGTGTCTGTGTTAATTTGAATTAACATAATTTGAACTAATAATTATTAGTTCAAATTAAGTAGTTCGAATTCAGTTAATTCAAACTTACCTTCTAAGTGTAGACATAGCCTTACAGTCCACCAATGCACACAGCTCTCCTCTCTTTCACTCTCTCTCGCACACACACACACACACACACACACACACACACACACACACACACACACACACACACACTTCCGTGGGCTTCTTGTCTTTGTGTTCAGCACGGTCAGTTTGGCTGAGGGCCAGTTGAAAAGCAGTTGTCAATCTGGTCGGATGCCCATAGAACAATGGAATTCAGAATCCTTCATCATGTGATGCTGTGCCTGCCCCTTGGGGTGTTGTAAACCCTTCCTAAAGCATTGAGTGTGCAGTCACACAATAGAATAGTGACCCACAATGCATTCCTTTCTGTGTCGATGCAAGAGGTGATAGTGTGAATGCACTTCACTGGCACTGATTGCTTAGTGAGGATGTTCAAGGTGGTGGCTGTATGCCAGTGTAACTCATGTCGGTAGAAAGCTGTGTAGTGTAGACACGGCCTAAGAAAGAGCAGACTTTCTTAGATATACTTGCACCTGCAGTCCTTCAAGCATTTCTGATGGTTTAACTGACAGGCCCAGGATCCAGAAAGAGGTGTGAGAAGCAATGTGGAAAGTCTCTTACTATCCACCACTTCTCTTGCTACCCACCTCTTTTTCTTGCAGCTGTTTGCCCTTTGACTGTCACTAGGCTAGACAGCTTTCCTCGCTGTGACTCCCTACCATTCAGGCCAACTCAGTGGAGAGATTGAAGGCAATGTCTAAAGGGACTGTGTGTAAGTATATGTTGGTAACAGGGATCACATCTCAGATTTGAGTAGTTTCCTTTTACTGGACATTTGGGGTCTGCTTAGAGTGACTGAGTAATTCCTTCCGATCAGCCTGGAGGCATGTGTGAAAAATCCCAGGCCAGAAGTTAATGGCCAAAATCATCAGTAGTCTAGTGATGTATGATGGCAGGCAGGCAAACCAGACCCAACATTGCTGTTTTCTCTTGCACTGATCCGTCTTCTTCTGCTAGTTTCATTTTTTACATCTCATGCTGAGTTTTGTATGCACCCACCTCAGCCAGCCCTACCCTATCCAGAATCAGGATGGTTAATTGTGTTTACGGGAAACTACAACAGAACTTCAGTATGAGGTGTTGTGTCTATTATGGCTGAATGCTCATTGACAGCTTTGGGAGTGCCACTTAATCTTTAAATCATGAATCAGGAAAGCAGCCCTGTTCTGAAAAGGTGTTTATGTAGGGGTGGATTTTCCATATCTTATTGTCTTCAGATCAAAACTGTTTGCTATTCTTGAAGATATGCTTTAGTACAACAGAAGTTATTAGCCTCAATACAGTGGGAAGCCAGATGAAACTGAATGGCCTCTGATCAATATTCAGGAATTCACACTAGATGTGTGGAGGTACTTGTTTAACTAGCATCTGCTCACATTTGGAGAGAGCTGAAGTTATAACCTTTGGTTAATTGTGTGTGTGTGCGTGGTTTGTTTGTTTTTTTTACCCCTCCCTAATGGCAGTGCACACATGAGATGTTTCTTCTGATATATGTTTCTTTGCCCTTTTCCTGCTATATAAGGATGAGGGCACTGAAGGCCAATTAGGCCCTCGTATCTTAATCTGAAGATAGCCTGCCTACTTGCACTGTTGGTTCAGGGCCAAGCTTTTGCAGTTTTTATGGTTCTTCATAAAGTCATGCAAGCAAAACAGACTTTTGAGATCTGCCCCACTGACACCCTTCAACAATCTGCCAATGAGTCCCACCATTTATTACAGTGATTGTGCATTTGTCTTGGAGCACTGGCATAACATCAGCCCCATTAGAAGTGTCCATTGTAACCCCTGGTCTTAAAACAACCCATTAGATTCTGATGGACTCTGCAGCATTGATTAATGTTTAATTTACCCTTTCCTGTTAAAGTGATTGGTTGAGCTGTGGCCAAATAGTTCCCTTTAAGCATGTTTTCAGCCTGAGGTTTGATCTCGTTGCAGTATATGAAAAACACCCCTTCTTAACGTTCATAACAGGTCGGACACCACCTCTGTACTACTGAATATTTTAGTCTCTTACACTGCAATGGAAAACAGATCTCAATAAAGGTCTCCAAAGCTACAATAGGAAGCTTACCAGAGGAGATAAGAGCTCACAGAAAGCAAAGCCTGGAGGGTTTAAACACCACCTTTAAATGTCAGAAATGTGGCAGAGATTGTCTCTTTCACATGGATCTCTTCAGCCACAGTCATGGCAGCCATACAACCAGCAGAGCAATTTTTTTTTCTTTTATCTCACTGGTGTGTGTACCCATTTTCTCTCAAAACCAAAGGAAGCTTTCTAGTTCCAGTACTACTAGATTCACAGAGTCATAGATTTTAAGGACATAAGGGACCCATTTGATCATCTAGTCAGACCTGATGCACAATGCAGGGCACAGAACTATCATGCTCAATGGAGCCCGTAGTTCTGCTAAATCATCTGGAAGCTGTCGAGGTTTCATAGCCATTGTTCTCAGTTGAGTTAGATGGTATGTACCCATCTTGGATGCTGTGTTTCTTCTGAGGCTGCAAAGGGTTCTCTGTTGGACTCATTACTATTCAGTCTCTCCACACTTCCTTTGATTGAAATGATCTGAAGATATGGATGAAAGATCAGTTCTTATGCAGATGACATGCAGATTTATGTGAAGTTCATTCCTAATTATTCCTTCTCTTCCTCCGTTTTATCAGTTTGTCTTGAGGACATAGAGGCGTAGATGTCAGTTCTTTTTGTATCTATGTAATATTCCTAAAATTTAAATATTAATTATTGGTTCCAGGCATCAAGCTAAATATGCTGCTTCTTTCTCAACATCTGATGATCACGATACAGCTGTCATGTCTTATCAGCTGCTATTCAGCTGTCCATCCTTTTCAGCATAGTACTTATTTGCGTGCCTAACTCAGTTGAAAGTCAAAATCAGTCTTGGTTTAAGAGTTACAACTGCATTGACTGTGGCGTTGGGAGTTTAGATTGATTCGGGTCTTGGTTTGGTTGCTCTGATTCCATCAAAAAGGAAGTCAATCTTCCGTTACTTAACAAATGTGTGGATGTGCTCTTTTAGAGAGTGATTTGGATCCGTGATTTTGTGGTTGTCCACATTCACGGTTGACACACATCACTCCTTGACATTCCAGCTCATTCATTTAGCTGCCTGAAATCAGACCACAGTGCAATGGTTAGAAACCTAGCTAAGGGTGATAGGGTCCAGCACATGACCCCTATTCTTGGCCAACATGTTGACAGCCAAGATCCACAAAAGAACTTATGTGCCCAGGTCCAAATTTTAGGTACAAGTGCAATTGCAAAATTGTTTCTCAGCTGCTGCCTGCCCATGGAGATGCCTGCATTTTAACCATAAACATCACCTAGGGTCTATTTCTGCTGCTGGACTGGCCACATGCATAGAACATCGATGTGTGGTTTCAGAGCACATAAGCTCAAACAAGCCAGTGCTCAAACCAGGAAAAGACAGATGTTCCTTGACCTGGTGGTGGTATAGACCAATAGTTCCTAACCAGGAGTGTGGGACCCCCTTGGGGGGTACCAAAGATTACAGGTGGTCCGTGAGTCTTCAGTAATATTGAGGCTGCCACACCAACTGGGCACAGTAGCCCCAAGCCACACACCAGCTGGAATGGAGGAGCAGCTCCCCTGAGAGGATGGCAGCCTCAAGCTCCACGTCAGCTGGAGTGGAAGAGCAGCCCCATCCCCTGCCCAAAGCCAGCCAGGTGCCAGTTTGAAGCAAAGCATCTCTGTGCCAGAGGGGCTCTAGAGCAAGCCCAGGCAATGTAGTGGAGCCCACCACCTCCATTACCTTTACTGCATGAGGGATGGGAAGAGGCAGGGCCATGGGCAGCATGCAATGTCAGCTGCACCAGAGAAGACTTAGCTTCTTCCTTAGATAAGAGTCATTTATTATTATTAATTTTGTAATTTATTACTTTATTATCATTATGTGTGTTGACAGGAGTTATATGTGTTTATGGTTGTGTCAGGGGTTGGGCTGGGGGGGTTACTTTTTTTTTATCCAGTGTTAACTAGTCAGGCTTTCACTCAGAAAGTTGGGAACATGTCATGCGATTGGATTTGCTTTCAGCCCAGTGTTTGCAAAGAGACTACAGAGCAGGAGCTAGTCATTGAATCATTCAGCAAATAATGGTAAAAGTCCCCTTAATTTTGCATCTATTGGTTTTCTAACACTGTCTGTGACTGTCACCCTAACATTCTTGTAAATAGTATGCATGTGAGCCTTAAAGCCTGTCCCAAGGACATGGTAAAGCACTTATGATACACCACGGTAGACTTTTAATAACTCACTTATCCAAAGGATTTTTTTTTTTGTCTGTTGAACTGATTGCTAAATAGAAAACTACTGTCTGCCTATTCAAGGGTTGAACTCAATGCTGATAACTTCACTCAGCACAATAGCTGGCAGTCTTTTTTTTTTTTTTTTTTTGTGAACCACAGGCAATGGAGCCGGGGGGAATCACTGGGACCACAAAGTGGTCAGACCACACTTTATTGGCGCTGTGGCCCCATGCACCGTGTCACAACGCCACTCACTCAAATTTGAAAGGGGTGATTGTTGGAGCTCTTTCGGAGGCTTCTGATGTGGAAGCACATGCAAGAGAGAGGAAGAGGGAAGGCTGAGTGGGGGAAATCCTTGCCCCCTTACTTTAAAAGGATCTTTGCCAGAAATGTCACCTTCCAGATGAAATTCCAAACTCTGTCCATTTTGTCATATCTCTTGCATATAATATTAAGGATCCTATTACAAAGTGGAGATGTCTCCTGGCCAGCTTTCCTTGTCTCAGATGCCAATATTCAATAAGTAACTTCTATGGGGATATTCATAAATGAATAAGATGCCATGAATATCATGAACAGTTATTGGACTGCTTTCAGGAATATGATTCATTCTATCAGAGAATGTGATTATTAATGTACCATCTCTCTCTGGGAAGGACCATATGAAAATTAGACAATGCCCAAACAAATGTCTCCCATTTTATGTAAACATACACAATTTATGTTTAGCACCTTCTTGAGGGCCAGAGATCATAATAATTATAACTTATATCCATAAAATGTTTGTGATGTTTAATAAGAACTTAATGCACAATATATAAAAAGGTACTATGTATAAGTAAATTACATTTCAGAGCAAGTGGTAAATCATTCTTTTGCAACATTCATGAGCTGTATCTAATTTCTTCAGGATAGACAGTGTCACACTATTTCTGTGTGAATGAATTAGTCTCTGAGCAAATTAACTGGAGAAATAATATAATTAAATGTTATTTCTTCACCATGACTAATGTGTTATTATAAGCCATGGAAGATTGGGCAGATGGATGGAGATTCACACTGACTGCTGCATTAGTCATTTGCCATTTTCAATCTCTCCCCATCTCCGGATTCTAGAGAATACATATGAAGGGCCAGATCCTCCTCTTGTGTAAATTGACATTTCTTCCTTCACATCAGTAGAGTTATTCTGCTTTACAGAAGCTTGGCCATCCCAGCCATTATGTTATCTTTCCCTTAAAAATGACCATGAGACATAAAACAGGCTTTATCACATTTAATGGTCATGTTGATACTGTTACGGAAGGAAATGGCGAAGTTTCAATAAATACACTTTACTAAGCCCCATCCCACTTTTTTGTCCCCAAAAGATGCTGACAGATGAAAGACAGGAAAAAATCCTGAATTAATGAACTTGCAATGCATTACTTACAACTAAAACCTACAAATGAACTCCAGTACTGATCATCTGACAGCACTCACTACCCTTTCCAAGCCTGGTAAAGCCTTATTTCCTATCTCAGTTCAGGATTCCCTTTCATCAGCCACAAGGCTGATGTTCTCCTGCTCTGGTCTCATCACCATCCCCTCAGTAGCCTGGATATCCAGCATTCCTGAAGGACCAATCTCTGGAATGACTTTTCTTTGGCACTTTGAGGAAACCCGGACCAAGCAACCTTCAGCTGGCGGATCTCCCCAATCCATCCCCCATTGTGCTCCTCCCACCATGATTTTCCAGCTGATGCTCCTGGGTGGCTCCTAGCAACACCATGGGCCCTCCCAGGCTTCCTTTGTTTCAAGCTGCTATCTCATGTCTATCCACATACTTCAACTGCCACAAATCTTGTACCTAAAAGAGTATTAATGCCACACACACCAATGTGTGCATTTGAATATTTAACTCAATTCTTATGTTCGGGAATGGTAAAAGGACCACAGGGCAATATTGTGTCACTGCAACCTTAACAAAAAACATTCTAATTGTCACAAGGCGTACTGGTCCCTTAAGAGAGACAATGGGTCAAATATCACCCCTATCCTGGTTCGATATGGAACAAGGAAATTCTGGGTGATGTTGTTCTCTGAGGAAACCTGAGGTTTGTTGGTTGCAGCAAGGCATGCTGGAAAGGAATGCCTGAAGTCATGAAGAAGTTCATAAGGTTTATTAAAAAAAAGGGGGGAATAGATTTATTCACACAACACACAGTCAACCTGCAGAACTGCTTGCCAGAGGACATTGTGAAGGTAAAGACTATAAAGGGACTCAAAAAAGAATTAAAGTTCATGGAGGTGGGGTCCATCAATGGGCAGGGATTGTTCTTTGCGAGAAACTGGGAATGGGCAATTAGATGGATCACTTCAGGATTACCTGTTCTGTTCATTCCCTCTGTAGCATCTGGCATTAGCCATAGTTGACATGAAACTGGACTAGATGGGCCATTGGTCTGACCCAATATGGCCATTTTTATGTTCTTATTATGAGGATGGGGGAGAGCCCAGGAGGTTATAGCTTAGGAGGAGGTCTGTGAATGTCCAGGAAGGGTGAGGCCTCAAGAAGCAGCAGATCTTGGGAGGGTCAGCAATTAAGTTGAGTAAGAGACTGTGATCTTGAACTGAGGGGTCACAGTTGACAACTATGATGGGAGGAGCCTGGGATGGGAGGAAAGATGTGACCTGGAGTGGACACCATCTTTAAATTAGGGGGTTTTATGCTCATGTTTCTGGAGTAAGCAGGAAGCTCCACTACATTGTGATGGGGAAACCAAGCGTGGACCCTGGGGCAAAGTACCGTGTAGCATCTCTTGTCATCCTGGAAGGGTAGAACTTTGTGCTTCCATGGGAGACTTAACATGCATCCTTTCTCCAAATCAGCTGAAGGAGAAACTGAGGCACAAACTCTGCTACAAGCCTGGGAAATCTGAGGGAGAATGTGGCGAGGAGGGATGTACCTGATGAAGGATCAGGTATGCCGAACACTTTAACTAACATATTAAGGGCTCTAGTTGGTTGTGATGATGGTGGGTGTGGCAGGATAGGCCGACCCTGTACTCCAGAAGCCCAACACACTCTATGGGCAGCAGAAGCCCTGCCCCCTAAACCCAGCTGGGCATGGTCCAGATGCTGCCCCAGTATAAAAGAGAGCAGCACAGCTCATTTGGGACTGGCCAGAGAGGAGGAAGGACACCCACTGGAGGCTCCTGACCAGGAGCTGCTTCAGCCACAGCCTGCGAGGAGGAGTGACCCTGGAGACTGCACCGAGGAGCAGATACGACCAGGGAGCTACTTGCAGACAGAAGCCCAGGAGCCGACAGGTGCTGGAGACCCATGAGAGGACCACCACAGCAAGCTGGGTAAGAAGTAGCCCAGGGGACCTGGGAGCAGTACAAGAGCCGTGTCAGTGTGTTTCAGCCTGGACCCACGCTGGCATGGTGCTGCCTGACCCCCTAGCATCTATAGGGCCCTGGGCTGGGGCTCAGTGGTGTGGGAAGACCTGAGCCTCCCCACCTGGCACTGCATCCTCTACGGACCCTCACGTCTCCCTATTGACTCTGAGTCTGCTAGGCCACACTGTCCTGACCTTTGCGTTTTGTGCTGACTCTGACCACTAGGCCACGCTGCCCTGACCCAAGGACCTTGTTCTGACTCTGGTTGTTAGGCCACGCTACCCTGACCCAAGGGGCATATAGTGGCTCAATTACTGATTTTGTTAGGGACCCTATGACCAACAGGCTGTACTGCAGTGATGCAGGGAGTTAAAAAGAATTGCGGTCGCACGTTCCCTACTCATGTCTGTTGTACTTTCCCCACCAGGCGGTGCTCGGTTTAATCCTGCGACAGAGGGGTTGTGTGTACTGAATTCCTGCTTATTGCTCCTTGATGCCTGCTCCCTGAACTCAGAGGTCTTGGTGCAGTGCGTGTGCGTATTCACGCGCATTTGAGTACACCCATCTGCACGTACACATTGGACATATGTAATTAATTGGGCCTACCAGCTATTTGAACCATTCTCTTGTATTGTTCAGACTATTCTTGACTTAAATAATTCATGGTTGTGGTTGCCCAGCTATCTGCATACCTTGCTTCTCTTTCCATGTGTTTGGGGATGGCTGATGTTGAGCACATCAGAGCATAACTCTGGTGTAATATGCCATAGTTCCATTTACTTGAACGGCACTGTGCCAGTTCACAGCAGCTGAAGACCTGAACCTGTGCAAATACGAAATGACTGCTCACACTCCTAATCTTTACCTAAAGGGAACAAGATGCATGCTGTATTATAATGATCCTGTGGAAGCAAATCTTTAAGGGTTGCATTGAGTTTTCTGCTGAGGATGTTGTAATGAGCAAATGTTTACAAGGTCTAGAGATTTTTTCGGTTTTGGATAAGCCCCCCAGAAAGTTGTATAGTTACCTAAACCTTCTCAAAGCACTTAAATCTGGTAAACTGGGCTTGAGATCTCATGAAAAGAGACTTTCACATAAGACTTTCGGTACTTCCTGGTTTGGGTCACATGACACCATGAGACTAGCTTCTGTTAATATTTGTATGATTCTCAGGCTTAGCAGGTCTATGTTAGGACCCCATTGTGATGGGCACTATATGCATACATAGCAAGAGTCCTAATATAGTCAACCCCAAGTATTACAAAACAATTATTCAGGCTCCAAAAATCGTAAGTTTGACTAAAAATCCTGAATATTTATTAAATAAGAAATGTTGAATTCTTTTTATTTGCTTTCTGCTTTGAGTGCCTTTAGGGAATTGGCTTTACATCTTCAAGCTTCTCTCCATAATCCCTTCTCTTTCTCTGAAAGTTTGATTCATAAAACTGCAGTTCCTGCCTCACGTAACTTACCATCTTTTAAATAGGTTATAGTATTTTGACATCAGTTTCCTCTTCCTGTTAGAACCAGGAAGTGCACAAAGAAAATCTGTATTTCTGAACTAGTTACATTGCTTTACCAAAAAACAAAACAAACAAACAAAAAAAAAGGTGTGGATTCACTTAGATTCTGTGAAAATGTTTTTCTTTGTTTGTTTTAATCCAAACTGACTCCTCCATCCTTAGGTATAATGAGTTTCATGTTTAAATTTAAAATCAGCTCTTTGCCACCTACTTTGTCCTTGAAAGACTAAATTTATGGGTAGAGACAGAGAAACACAGAGAGCAGGAACCTCAAGTTTTATTTGGAGAAATGCTTTAGTGAGTAGGGTTGGACATGGAAAAACAGTACTTTCTGATCCTTGGGCAACACCCAGAGGGCCTGGTGAAAAATGTTAGACATCAGAGTGGTTGGGAGAAAAAATTTATTTCCAATAGGAATGTGCTGAATAGCTTGATTAAAATGCCACTTAGCCCTAAATTCAGGATGACTATGTGACTTGTTATATGGGCATTATTTCACAATCTAGTAATAATCTCTAACAAGACAATAACCTAAAGAACAAGTTGCTTGAATGCTACAAATGCTATCTAATAAGAAGAAATGTGGTTATTTTAGAACAGCACATTTTCATATTTCTCAGGATAACACTAATAGGAAATGACAGGAGTCCAGTAACAGGCTGCTCCATGTCATGCCTTAATTAAAATAACCCAGCTAATTGGTGAAATGTATGCTGAAATAACATCAAAGATTCTTGCTCATTGGAGAAAAACTCGGAAATGTTGCCTATGTAAAAGAAAACTCATAATTCATGCAGATCCCCAAAATTTTTTTATTTCAACTGCCAAGGTGGGAGCTCAGATACTCATGCAAACAGGAATACTAATTGCCAGTAGTTTACACTGTGCAACGTTTTGATGTCAGCTATTAAAATGTTTTATGCTGATTTTGCTTCCTATAAATCGCAGCTTATTCTGCTCGCAGTGATCAGAAAGGTCGCTCTTCGGCCATGCAGGAGAATGAAAGGGTCAATGAAATATTCGGTGCTCATCTCCCTACCTCAGCAGGTCACTTTGATAATGAGCTTGAGCTCTGCCAGCTCAAATCCAGGACGAGAGATGTGTAGCTATTCCCAGATGAAGGGCTTGTGCTGGGGCATGTGGTGTCTCTGATAAACCAAGTTGTTCCTGAAACAGAAGCCAGGAGATGAAATTCAAATGAAGGATGACTAAAATCACCTCCTCGGTCACTTCTAAATGAGACTTTAACTTCCTGCTCCAGTATTTTGCCCCCTGATGTTTCCTAATCTGAGAAAACTGTCACCTGTTAAGGCTAAAAATAAACTTTCCTTCTGCAAGATTGCAGTGAGTGTCTGTATCTGTCTGAGCCCATTGGAGAGTTGCAACATGGTCCTGCAAATTGAACCTTCAACTCCTTATGGGTCAGGGCATAAAATCCCTTTAATCCCCTGAAGTCTGGAGGGGAAAGGAGGGGCCACCCACCCGACACAGGCCAGTACAAGAACAAAGAGATGAGGGACAGGAGCACTCATGTCCTAAGAAACAGACATTGGCTTTTTCCTGGTGTTGTGGATTTGGTCGTTTCGGAGCCAGAAGGTAGAGATGGGGCTTGTGTTCTGGGTCTAGCCCCCCCCCCACACACACACTCACACTCACAGCCGGCACGTGGTAGCATTGCTGCACACACTGTGGTTTTAATATCATAGTGCCCTGGCGTGGATTAGGATTCCAGTCTGCTAGGCACTGTACAAGCCAGAGATAGTCCCTGCCCGAAGAATTTATAATCTATGCCTAAGACAAGAGACGGACAGGTACAGACAGACTGACAGGGAAGAACGAGGAGTGTGATAAGCTGTGTTTTCAGCACAACAGCTGTCCATGCACTGAAGGAAACCAAAACAAGCCATAGCACATCAATGCCTGCTCAGGAAAATCATCTCACTGTTTTTAAAAGTCCTTGTCAACCAGTGGCTGTTCTGCTGCCACAGTGAAGATGGGCTCTATAAACCCAAACTTGTGCCACTGATGCGAGGGGCCGTTTCACCTTTGATTTCAAAATGTGGAGCATCAGACCCAATGTTCAGCTGCAGGTGAGGACTGCATTATGCCTAGTTTGATGGCAGTGTGCGTGAGAGCTTCTGAAGGCTGCTTTCATGTTAAAAAGAGGAGAAACAGTTGCTTGATTTAGGGTTATTTATTGCAGGTGTTATGGAGACACTTCAAAATGTAATACATGCCCTGATAAGACTCCCTTCTGGAGAAGAGCAATGCTGTGTTGGTGGGGGCCTGGAGCAGCCTCAGCCAACCTGCCAAAGCCTGCCTCTGTGACCCTCAGTCCATGAGGGATGGAAAGAGGTAAGGCCACACGGGGCGGGGGTGGCAGCTGCACCAGGGAAAGCTTAGTTCTTACCTAGGTAAGAGTAATTTATTTTTCTTATATAATTTAGTGTTATTATTATTATCATTTTGTGTTTTTAAGAGCTATCTGTGTGCATGGCCAGTGAGAGCATGGGGTGGGGAGGCTGTGTGTCTTGCCTAATATTAACTAGGGGGTCTGTCACTTAAAAAGGTCAGGAATCACACCCCTCGGGAATGCAAACAGGGATCCCTGGGCCACCAAGGACTGGAATAACCCACATTCTGGCAAAATCAAAAACTGAGCAGTGGGGAAAAGCAGAAAATTGAAAAGCTGGTGAGTGCCCAGGGGGATCTCGGACAGAACGAGATCATTGTAAACTGCCCAGCTGCTGGCCTTGTGCTACCACTGAAGTTATTAAGGCCGAATTCCCATAGAGCCACAATGAAAGTTTGGCCTTCAGGCCATGATGCAGCCAAGAATTTCAGCGCCTATATGGGGACCAGAGTCTGTCTCTCTTCACCAGTATTGCTTTGCTTGTTCTCATGCTGGTTTGTATTTGCCATAAGCGACCTGGCTTAGCTGTTTGAAGTGAGTCCCATATTTAAATACCCAGGTGCACAGGGGCTACAGTGGTGAAAGAAATTGTTACAGATCCAGCAACCCTAACTCGGTGTGATGCTCTCATTGAGCTAGTCTGTCTGCTCAAATGAGTGGTGTGGCAAGTGGCAGCTATGGACCAAAGTACATATCCAGTGTGGACCTAGCCTATGAAGTACCTCATCAGCAAATGTCTGATTTGATAAAATTCAGGGTTAGTTATAGAGGGAGCTCATTAAATCAACTTGCCTGAAGAAACAGGGTTATACAGAAAAGTCATAAATTGGGCAGTGAACAATTCCCCAAGGCATCACTGAAATAAAGGAGGAAATCCCAGACTCACTGATGTCTTTGCAATCCAGCCATTGAGTTCAGGGGGAGCAGGCTCTCAGGCAGGAAATGTAGACTTGTTATCTTTCACATATTGACAAGACAAGTGTGAGGAGTGAATTCTGGACACTTTCCTTCTCCAGTAATTTCAGTCACATAAAACTGACAAGCCGCAGGATTTGTTAAAATTATTCTGATGGCACGCTTTTGACTACAGCCTTGTAATCAAACTGCAGCTATCGTTCAGCCATGTCAGAACCAGCCACGGCACATCTGCCCTACTGTGCATATTTATAAAGAATGGAGGGCTAACACTTCTTTACCTTTATTAGTTACATTCGCTAGGATTAGCCGAGCGACTGTGAATAGTTCTCAATGCTTGGACTCTCTGCAATTATGCTTCCCAGTGAGGCTCTCCAGTCCTTCATTGTTCTCACAGAAGCACGGGTGGATTTGTCAAGAGTATTAAAGGCTAGCTGGAAGAAATCAGCAAATGCAGATACAAACTGAGCAATCAAGGGATTTTGCTGTTGGGTGAGGGCCTACAGCTCACTGGCTTACCTGCCAGCTGAATCCTAGGTAGGCTAATGAGCTGAGCTGGGCCCTGATTGACTAAACTGCAGAAATGACAGGGAGATCAGCATGTGTGCTCTTAAACCAAGCACCAACAAGGAGCTGGCTGCTTAAAGCATTCATGCCTGGCTCTATTAGCTTCTGCTCCTGTGTTGGACATAGTCCTTTTTCTGCCTTCCCTGATCCCAGGTAAACTGGTTCTGACCTGCAGTTTGTTTCTGGCTTGGCTCTGCTGTCTAGCCTTTCAGGCTGGCTCTGACCTTCCTTCTGTTTCCCTGCGCCAAAGCTTGCTCTGACCACTAGGAAAGACCACCCATGACCTAGCCCAGAATAATTACCTTTAAATAGGCACTGCTGCTTTTCTATTGGTGTTTAAAGTATCACCT
This sequence comes from Podocnemis expansa, assembly GCA_007922195.1. Lineage (NCBI taxonomy): Eukaryota > Metazoa > Chordata > Testudines > Podocnemididae > Podocnemis > Podocnemis expansa. The sequence continues at coordinate 6,577,957 of ML682083.1, forward strand.
GCAGCACCAATCAAGAGCCTGTTGTGCTTTGTGCTGCACTCTGTTTGGAAGAATTTACAGTCTAAATTGGCATGACAGACAAGGAATGGAAGAAGATGGGGAAACTGAGGCAAAGAAATGCAGTGATTTGTCCACAATTGCACTTCAAGTCCCAAATGATTTCATTTAACCTGCAGCTATAGCCATTCCCCCCCACACTTTCATTGTATGCCTGCACCTGAAGAGCTGGGCAATGGAGATAAATCCTCCAAATAGAGCTATATGAAGCTTTTTCTCTGAAACAACTTGGGGGGGGAGGGTGATGATTGAGTTTTGGGGTCAACCAAAACGTGTTACAATTTTTTGTCTATTTCAGTGAATTGTTTCTGGTGGGGGGGCAGTATTTTTAAAAAGTGTCTCGTTTTCACATTTTTTAACTGAAATGTTAGGTAGCACACATTCAAAGCAACTGTTTTGAAATTTAGCTTTAATTTTATTTATAAGGAACATGAAAAAAGAAAAAGCTCAAAATCAAACATTTTGCTTAAGGCAAAACGTTCTGTTTGACTTGAAATAAACTTCTTTTCAGTTTCATTGCCAGCAATATAAAAAATTCAAAATTGGCAAATTGAAATACCCTGTGTCCCAGTCCAGTGACTGGACTTTTTTTGTCCCTACCTCAATTGTATAGAGCAAAATCAGGTCCAAAATCTGACTTGTTTTCTTTCCTGAAGTTTGATTTAAAAACTTCATGTAATTCTTTGTGAATTTTCTTCTCAAAACAAACACTTCTGCTTTCCCTGAAGCCCTATGACACCCAAGCTGCATGTACGATGAAGACAAAGGGAAGGAGAAAGAGATTTCAGAATATGCACAAATGAATTACACTTCTTTTAAAAAAAGAGTCATTGGACCTGGTTCTCTACAGCTGCACAACCCATGCTGTCTTTTATTTTGATGCAAAATAGAACTAGTGGAAAGATGTCATCAAAACACTTTTTGCTAGTTGATTTGGCCAGGTGCCTTTCTTGTGTTACTCGTGCAATGTATTAAAACATCTGAGCCTCAAGATTTTTCTGGCTGTTGCTGTGCTTAGGCTCATTTCTGCTGTTCCTCGCTGATGGTTAGGAAATGGCTGGTCACAGCTCAGGGCCCCCATGCCAGTATTTCCCCCTGCAAAGGAAAGCGCGTTCTGGCTCCCCACCCATGATCTCTTGTGAGTGCAGACTGGCATGGCCACTCCAGAGCACCAGATATCCTGCCAGAGATGGGGCTGAGGTGACTTCTCCTCTACAACCTCTCCCGCATCACGCCACACAGAACATGCCATTTTTCAGAGTGCACCACAGTCGCATTGGCAGGAGCAGGCTGCAACCCTCAGAAATACTATCTGCTCCTTGGGTCTGCTGTTTCTACCTGATTGCAGACAAAACCATGTCCAGTTCTAGATTCCTACCAGCCAGGGAGCAACACTTTAGAAACCCAGGACTGTCCAGCTTCAGTGTGGATGAATGGCCTCCCTAGTGGAGAGCTGTGTCATTCTGTCTTCTGGCTGGGGGACTTCCCAGCTGAACAGTTCCTTGCCTACCCTTTATTATTTCCAGCAACAGTCTGCCGAAACAGGCCTGCTTTGCTTCTCTCCTCAGGGATGTGGAAAGAGTAATTGCCACAGATGTGAGCTACCACACCGCTCTTTCTCAAGCACTTTTCATTCATCAGTAGAAGTAATAGAGAGAAAACTCCCTCCCCTGTTTACTACCTGCACCCATGCTAAAAAGCTTACCAGGGAGTCAACCCTATTGTAACCTGAGCTTTGGCAGCAGCAGTCATCCAAATTGACCATTCCCTGCCCTCTACCACGACACCTCAGGGGGCTCCTGGGCATTATCACCACCTTTCCTCCAAATGGGAGTTGTCACAGATAAGAATCTCTCATTTATCCCAGTTGTCTCTTTGAGGAGTCTGTGACCAAGTAAAAAAACGACAAGGACGCCAGGTTGTATTTAGACCCAGCAGAGGAGACAGACACAAGAGAAGCTGACTTAAAGGCAATGTATCGCACACCCTGTGTCTGCTTAAAATGTAGCTCCATAATGATAGATCACTGGGGGATCATTAGCAATTCCCTCACCCCCAAGCATTGCCTAGGAGATCCACTTCACATGTTCTGTCCCCAAAAGTCCTCTGCCGCTCCTAATGTTTCCCACAGATTACATTAATTCTGCCTGGCTCCTGAACAAATGCTGCACAAACCTAAAATAGAATGCACATTTGCATTTTCAATACAATGGTCCTCATAGGTGTTTTACTTAATTCAGTACCATTTATTTCAATTCCGTGAGGTTTGTCTCTTATATTGGTGTGTCTATCGCACATGCATGAGAAAATGGTTATTATTCAAACAGCATTAGAAAGACAGCCAGCATTCTGCAATTGCAAAGAACACTAAACATGAACTAAAAACACTGACCTGAAGAGCTACCAATGTATGGCCCCTGCTAAAGTCAGTGGAATCTTTCACATTGTGCACAAGTGTGATACAAAAGCCAATTGCCCTGAGCAGGATTGCGCTACTGTGCCCCCAGCTGTATCCATCCATTGGCTCTTGGCTTACGCTTAGGCTGAAACCTTACCAGATCAGGGACAGTCTTTTTCTTCTGTTTGTACAGAGCTCACCACCAGGGGGTTTGGATCCATTCCTAGGTGGAAGGTGAGGCAAATAATAAAATAACAGACTCTGCCAGAGTGGGGTGTAACAGTAAAAGTGAAGAACAGGGGTAGCAACAGTACAGCAAGGGAGGGCTGTAGTAGGTAGCTATCCACATGTGTATTAAACAGGGCTCATTTACATGTGGTCACTTATGACTGTGTGATAAATGTGCAGGAATTGCCCCAAGATGTGTCTATTTGCTGCCCCTAGGACTGTTTCTCAGACGCTGAATTCTTGTTTTCTTTGTTCCAGTTGGGAAGAAACTTTTTTCTGTGCTGAAGCCTACTCTGATCCTGAAGCTAATCCTCTGGTAAGTGCAAGTGCTGCAGGAAGAGTCATGTGGCATTGGTTCGTATTTACCAGTTCATTTACAAAGGACTTAATGGTGGCTATTAGCCACAGCCCCGCATAGGGGTGGCTGCAGGGCTAGACTGCTCATGGGGGGCTGTGCATTGGCCAGGCGCAATCCATCTGGGATCTTCCCTGCTGCTCCACCCTCTGTGCCCCATCTCAGACTTTAACAGGACATGCCCATGGTCCTGGGCCCTTTGCAGGGACGGTTGTTGTGACTCACCTACACATCAGGTGAATACAGGCGGAAGACCGAGTGCATTCTCCACTTCCAGTGCAGCAGTCTGTCACAATCTGGTGCATGCTGTGGATGCAGTAACCATTGCAGGGTGCAGAACACTTGTGCACCCTCCAGGAAGCCATTTGCCCAGCCGTCTGGAAATGGCCAGTGTAAATGAGATGCCATTTTGGATTCAGCAGAAGGCTAAGCAATGCAGAATCTCTTCTTGTAGCAGCTCATGACTTATTGTCTGCAGGTAATAGGGGTGGAAAGGTGGCCTCGCTGCATTTACTTTATTTTTTTTATGTGACAAAAGCATTTGATACGACTGACCCCATTCAATTTTGCTGTCAAAACTACAGGCATCATATTTCTCTTCTAATCCCTATAACAGCCATGATATATGCCCATACGTTGCACCACATACAGGAAGAATACAGACTTCCCTGTTTTGTTGCATGCTAGGCAAGGAATCACAGAGGGTTTCATTTTCATATGCTGATTGTTTTCCTTTGATGCTGTTGAAATGAGTACTAATCTGATGCCACATTCAGGCTGCTGCTAACATTCTTTGTTTCAGTGCTATCGATATGGATTTAATCAATGATAAATTTACAGTAAGATTGTCTTCCCATGCCGAGGCTGGGTTAATTAATATGGGCCTTCTATTGAATGCCTCAGATGAGGATGGAAGTGAAATGGATGTGTTAAAATGATCATTAGTAATATGCTGAGCTAAGGAGAAATTGAAGCCTAGAACTAGGCGCCCAAGTAAAGGTAGCCCAGGTCTTTCCCATAAGCTTCTATGCTAGTATTGCTTTGTGGGGGCTTTGAGCTGACATAAATAACTAGTAAGGAGTCCTGTGGCACTTAACTAACAAACTTATTTATTGCATGAGCTTTCATGGAAGAAAATCCCACTTCACTATCTACAAAGTGGGATTTTCTCCCACAAAAGCTCATGTGATAAATAAATTTGTTTGTCTTTAAGTGCCACAGGACTCCTTGTTTAGTTCGCTCAACTAGACTAACAGAGCCACCCCTTAGGAACTTCTGCTGAAAGGGCATGCTGGGTACTAGTCCAGCATCTGCTTCTCCTTCTGAATTTCCAGATCTAATTGTAGGCGTGGTGGAACGTGAAAGTCTTGCTACTTATGGGAACTCCTGTGTTCAGCTGTCCTCTCTATCAGCTGGCATGTCACCTGGCCTGCCGAAAATTAAACTACTGACATATTCAACCAAAGGCCATGATTCTTTGGCTTGGCCAGACCTTGCAACGTGGGCCTAAAGATGGAGATGTTACCCATTGTTCTTCAGCCCAATAACTTGTAATCTGGGGGTTGATTTCAGGCAATAAAAGCAAAGGAAATGTAGTTTGTCAGCCTGCTGTATGGCTAGCACAGACACAAATCAAACCAAATGCTTTTAACTTTAAAACTTTCCTGAACAGTTCCCAGAATTCCCCCAAGAACTGCTTTCACTGATAGTCTCTATTTATTAGTCTTAAGTGTGTGCAATGCAATAGGTGATTAGAGTATCCCAAAACTCCCAGAACTCTGCAGCAGTCTTTGGGTGAATCAGGCACAAAGTTCTGGATGGTTTGTAATCCTGTCTGTGCCTGGAGACCTTTTAATGTGTCCACAAATGATCCATCTGACTCAGTGACCCACCTCCCTCCCTCTTATACCCCCAAAGTTACAGGCACATGTTGATCAAAGAGCATTGCATAGCTGGTCAAAATAGAAATAATTTGCCAAGCAAAGGCAAAGGTGGAAACAGAATGCAGTTACATGGCTTTGAGTGACCATCCTATCAGATGTGCCGGTCACCTGTTTTTCAGCCACACACCTAAAAGGACGTTGACAGTCAGGTTCAAAAGGATACAGAGACTCATGTTCACCCCACTGCCCTTCTGGCTTTGTGTTGGCTGAATATGATATTAAATGACTACTCCTAGAAATAAGCAAAATCATTGGTTTTCTCACTACCTGGTAATGATTTTGGTACCTGGTGATTGGTTAAAATGTCCTCTTCCAGAGGCTAGCAGTTTTCTCTGAGGAGACCACATCCAGTGAGGTTCTGTTGCAGCCAAAAGGGTGCATGTGCTGATGAAGGTGCAAAAAGTACAGTGCAGGTGCAGGTGCAAAAAGGTGCATGTGCTAATGAAGAACATTAGACATCATCTCTATAGGCCTCAGTATTCCTATCTGTAAAATAAACAGGTGACACCTTGTCTGCTTTACAGTGTAAGTGGTTTGGGGCTGTACAGGTAGTATTTAGCAGAGTGGGGGCCCTCATTTCAGCTGGCTAACCCCATAAACTAACTATTTGGACTTTAAGGTGGGGCCAGCCTTCCCTCCATGGTTTTGCTGTGTTCTCCACAACAAATGGATTATCCTGAACTGCAATTATAAATGGCTAGCACTCTTCAGTGCTAAAAGCACTAATAGTTTAGAAAGAAAGCATGCATGTCAGCTACAGCTTGATTGCCTGACTGTCTTAATTACATCTCCCAGAGTCAGGGGCCTCTGTTTCACCTACACAATTTTAGCTGGTTTTTAAAACATCTTAGAAATTTTGGCCAAAGGCCTTGCCTTTTTCCCTTCCACTTGCTAACCACTGTTGTTTACCCAAGGATCATCATTAAGGGTAAAAATCAGAAATGCTATTGTTTTGCTCACAGAAGACACAGTAGGCTACATTAGTTGTTGAAAGACTTAGAATGTTGCTTTTTAATGAGACTCTATATAAAATAACACACACTCACACAATTAAGGTTGCCGGGGCAAGCTGTTCAGAGCTTAATTCTGACATTTTTGAAGTGCACTTTGCAACCTTCATTCAGCCCCCAAGGGCATGTGCATTGTGATGTAATCATTAATTGCATGACGACATAGTCTTTTTTTCCACATGGCCCCTGCTTCATTCAGTGCACAGGATGGATGATGCTCACTTGGTAAGGAGCTACTAAATATCTTGACTGGTGTATAGCTCCTACTGTATTTATTGCCCTATGCGCAAACCCTGCCCTGAAGACAGAATTTGATTTGCTTGTGGGTTTCTCAAGGGTGTTCATTGCTACAGTATCTGAAGGCTTCATAAATGTTAATGAAATTGTTTTCAAGGTATCTCTGTGAAATGCACTAGGCCTTCAGTGTTGAGAGACAATGCATGTGAGCCCTGTGGAGGACCCTGCAAATAGTGTAGTGGCTAGCACCTCTGCTTAACATGCAGAAGGTCCTGGGTTCAATTCCCAGGGGGTTAGACTCAATGATCTCACAAGGTCCCTTCCAGCCCTATGATATGATATATTGGTTGTATGGCATCTGTGGCTGTAGCTAAGGAGATCTAGTTGAGAGAGACAATCCATGCCACATTTGTCACTTTGAGGGATGGCATTTTGATGCTTTGAATTTCAGCTTCTGCAAGCTCTTTCCTCCTCTGGTAAGCTCTCATAACTTTGGAGACCTTTATTTAGCTCTTGTTTCCAAAGGCTGTGGTACTGAAAGTGATCTTCCCAGTTATTCGTATCTGTGTCTATTTCTTTGACATCTCATTTGCACATATCTTAGCAATTCTGGATCTCCATTAGGTCTTTTTCCATATACCACGTGGCTGTAGAGGATGTCTTTGGGGATATATCCATCACTCATTTAGCACACATCCTGAAGTCAGTAGTGGTATCTCTGTTTAAGATGTCAAGTTCCAAAGGGCAGCAAAGTGGGATTTTTCTCCCCCAAAGCTCATACAATAAATACATCTGTTAGCCTTTAAGTGTCATGGGACTCCTTGTTTGTTTTTGTTTAAGATGTGTTCACATGTTGTGTATACTGGCCTGCCTAAGCACTTCAGTTTTAGTGACTCCATCCCTCCAGGAGATTCCAAAAAATTGATGAAGACAATGCACGTGAAAGCTAGTGGATGTTTATACTCTCATCAAGAAAAAAGGTTCATGTCTCATTCCTATACAAAAGTGCACTGGTTACACATGCACAACACACACAAATCTTTGTGTGTTCTGTCAGTTTATTTTGCGACACCCTCTTGCTCAGTCTACATATTGCTGTGGTTGAGTTTAGTTGAGTTTAGATTCAAGTGAAAGTTTGATTGAGCTAGTGGACCCCATATGCATGAACTCATTCGCTACTCTGAGTTCACACATGATGAAGGGTGTTTTTTAACTCTGTAGCACATTATGTTCAACTTTTTAAAGCTTGTAATAAGCCAAGTGGTTTAAAAGACTTTGGAAAAACCACTCATGAGATTTGAGATTGACTTCTGTGTGGGTTGTCACTTGCTGCATCTTCGGTGAAGAGGATGTGTTGGATAAGGACCTCTTGAGTTTTGCTTTAATATCTAAATCTTAAAAGATTGAAAAGCTTCCCATAAGATATTGTGTGCAAGAAGATTCCCTCACTTGAGGAATCAAAATTTGTTTCAGTTTCATGGGCAAGTAGAAGCCAAACAGAGTTGGACAAGGACACAACCTTGTTTAACCCTGCTACAAATTTGGAAAATCACAAAGACTGAGCTGTTGTGATGGACATGCCAGACATGTTTTCATGGAAGTACAGAATCATGTTTAAAAGCTAGAGTAAGCATCCAATCTTTTCCAGAAACACAAATAGTCCACTTCTACTGACAAAGTCAAAAGTCTTTTGTGAAACCAATCAAGGCTATTTAAAGGGGCTTTTTTTGTTCTTCTCCATTTCACTTGCAGTGGTCAAAGTGAGAAGAACATGTTTATAGTATCTCTTTCAGCTTTGAAATGACACTGCAATTGAGAATAAATTCTGTCTGAAGCCTGTTCTGGAGGACTGGATGAAGACTTTTCCCATGATGCTAATACCAGAATAGTTAATGACTCCCATTGGTGTTGTTTCTATAGACAATGATGCTGGTGTCTCTCATTTCTTATGGTACTTTACTCTCTTTCCAGACTCACAGAGCAATTCATAAAAGTGCAGCATTAGGATGAGTTTTCTGTTTCTTGTGAGTTCTGACAGTAAGCAGTATTTTCTGGGGCCTTTCGATTGGACAGGCCATGTATAGCAAAACTCAGTCCTACAACGGTTTGTTCATAACAGGCAGGGTGCTGATGACATTGATGACTATTCTCTAACAATATTTTTATAAGAATAAACCTCATAATAGTGTTCTACCTTGGGATCCACCTGTTGGATGTGATCATTGAGTGTTTCCCCTGTTTTTGTTTCAGTTAGGCTGTTTTCTTGGAAGTGGGAGACAAGACTTTTTTGTTCCCATCATACATGTTTCTGACATTACCGGAGTAGCTACTTCTTGAGTGCTTTCACACAGGTGCAGCCAATAGTCATAGGCACAGCATCAGGCAGCGTGTTATTCCTTGGGTCTTTCCTCTGTCGATGTTTGTGAGATGTTTCCCTTTGGATCTCTTATAATGGACTTGGATTATATGTCTGCTCTCTCTGACTAGCACCATCTCAGTTAATATCCATCAAACCAGTTGTTTGTCTTTATTGTCCTTCTTCCCAAAGACTGACAGAGCTGTGTCATGAATTTTGTTCTTCAGCTAGGCACATATGGGTCAGTGACCTGAGTCAGGGACTTGTAATATGTTCTTGGTCTTCTTTCTTATGATCTTCTTTCCTCTATATGGTACTGATGTTAAAATGAGAATGTCCTTTTGCTTTAGATACATGTATTTTCTTTGGTTAAAGTCTGACTTTGCTGTATTCCAAAGTGGAGGAAGGAGATGAGATGGTGTGTTGGGTAGGGTGCTAGCCGCCCACTTCTGCATTTGTAAAGTATGTATTAAATGGATTATAGGCAGCACAACAGTCTAATGCTCTTGCCTCTCCCTTAATCATGACCACGAGTTAGCATGGTGGTCTCATCCTGGTCCCTATCATGAAGTCTAGCACTATCTTCACACTCTTCTCCAGAGTCACGTGGGGGCGAGGGGATGTGGAGCTGTGATGGGAAGGTCACACCACACTTGCCCTGAAAAAGTTAATGAAGGCATCAATTAGCCCAATTGGCCAGAGCTGAGGGGAAATCAGGTGGTCAGTTAATCTCAGGACTGAGTGAGGGAGCACAGCTGAGGAGGAACAAACTGGGCTGGACATAGCATGGCAGGAACCTGGCAACAGCATAAACTGCAGGGAGGTAGTCATAGTCACTCCCTGGGAGAAGGAAGGTGTGTTTTTGGCTGGCAAACCCAAAGGTGAAGGGGAGAAGAGGCCAGGAAGGGAGGCAGAGCTCAGGGAAAGCAGCCAGGGAGAAGGAACAGATCTTGACAGTGGGCTACGTGATCCTCAAGCAGGAGCCTGGAGCAGAGAGCAGATCTGGTTTCCCTGTGATCCAGGCCTCCTGGGACAGCCACCTGAATATGCAAAGATCAGGACAGGCTGCAAAAATAAGAGAAGATTTTCCTGGAAATAATGGGTTATCCAAAGATGAACACCCCAACCAGTCACAATTAATGCTTCTGATCCCCCCACATCGGATATCAAGAAGCCACCGTAAAATATACTCAGCCTCCTTTACTGCATATCAACCCCTGGTTTCCAACTAGCCACTGGGTCTCTTAAGGTATAGGTTCTTTTGACCCCAAAGGGCCAGTCACATTACACAGAGCAATGTAGGTTTGAATATTACCCAAAGTACCACACTGCTAGCCAATTCTTTCTTAACTAAAATCCAAGATTTAATATACAAAAAAAAAAAAAGAAACAAAATATGAGAGATGTTAAAGTGTCAAAGTGAATCACATGTATACAAATTATTTAGAGTCCATGTAAAGCAGGTCCTTGGAAGAATTTGGAGTGTGTAGGCCTCTCCAGTTCCAGTGGTAGACATCCAGCATCTGGGTGCATCTCAGTCCTTTCTTATGTCGCAGAGGAATAGATCCAGAGAAGAGTGTTGGTTAAAGACTAGAAACTGAAGACCAAAATGGAGTTTGGGCTGCTGCCTTTTATCACCTCTGGCCTTCCTCATGCTGCGTGGAGTTTTTACAAATCAAAATGGAATTGTCACATGCTCAGTCCAGCTGACTCACTGAGTAGATTTTTCCCTATGCCCATTGTACCTGTGTTTCCTTTAATAGGCCATTAAGGAAACAATGACTGTAGACATCCAGTCTGGGGAGTTTTCCAGAATCACAAAAGCCAAACTACAGAAAGAATAAACATATTCCTAACTTCTATAGATATGACATATACATATAAACAATATAATCATTCCTAGCAAGTTACAACTATTCAGTTGGCACCAAACATGGCATGGCTCCTATGGATTATTGCAATCCTGAAATATTAATATGAAAAAAGTTTCATAAATGGTCCCTTAAATCAAGACAGCATCACATCCCCTACCAGTCACAGAGGAAGGGATGCTACGAACCCATGATTGAGAATTGCCTAGGACTGCCAAAGGAAGACTCTGGTACCCTTGGAAGGGGTAATGGACTGAGTGACCTGCTTGGAGGGCTTGGTCATGAAGAGGATGCTGCAGTTCCTGGACCAAGAGGGGGGGCTCTGGACAGGAGGCTGATGGCATCCTACTGTGGGAAGGATGGCACCTTGCGAAGTTAATCCCTGGAGTAGCCAAGAAGAGATGACAGACTAGTGGTTAGTGGACTGTCCCAGGGCACAACAGGGCTTTCAGGTCACAAGTGAAGTGAACAGGCAGGACTATATGAGATCCCAAGCAGAAGTGTCTTAAGTTAAGAGCGACATGCACAGGCAGAGGGAGCTGGTACCTATGAACCAGAAGGGGAGGCTGCTACGGATCAGGATTAAACTGCATGAGCAGAGTAGTGAGGATGAAATATGCATGGCAACTGCCCCAACTATTCCTGTTCCCTCATGTTCCATGAGCAGCCAGTTCTTTGTCAGAATTTGAAATCAGCTGTAACTACTCCTGGACACCAGTCAAAATGGTCCTCCAGAGCAGAGGTGTCAGGCTGAGCCGGAGATGGTCAAAGCACAGCGTATCCAGCTGCACGTCCTGCACTTGGGGTTTCACTTGCTCTAGTGACCATGGTATCTAAGTTCTGGCCAGTGGTTCCATGTGCTGGACTCACTGTTTTAGCCCATGGCTAGGTGCTCATTGGTTTGCCTTGAGTTGCCTCACGTTGTCAAACCCTATGAATCTATGCTCTAGATTTGGTAACGGGGAACCCAGACGTCCAACAGCAAAATGTCAGCCAGAAATGACTAGTGAAGGATCTGATGAGAGCAAAAAGGGGGTTGCTTTGCACCACTCTATCTTTCCTTCTTGCTTCAGCATAAAGAAACAGTCACTTCAGTGTGTCTTCAGAAGAATAAAAAACCATAACCCTTTCCTTAAAGCGTAGCAGCACCACCCACAGGGAAGGAGGGGAAAGACTTTGCCGGTAACTAAGGAGACAAGTAGTGGTTTGTTGCTGCAGTTTTATGTATTGTGGGGGTTTTTTCTTTGATTTGCTTCAAAATGGAAGAATATAGTTTGTGCTTCTGCACCACCAGATGAGATCCTGAACAGCCAGTCTCTCCCTCCAGGAAACTAACACTGAGAATCTGGAAAGGATGCAGGGGAGGTGGCTTGTTCTTAAAATCAGATGTATAGTAAGGATTTCTGGCCCTGCCGTGCTCTGCCATTTGTCTCGTTTTATTCTTACCCCCTTTTGGGGTCTGTGGGTGAAGGAAAGTCTTCATGACACAGGAGATCGTAAATCACCCTTGCTTTTCAATCCTCCATAACAAGGCACATCAGTGGCATGCATCCTCCATTTCCTGCTGCTGTGGTCAGCTAGTAGTGTCCCCCTTAGAAAAATACACGGCCACTGTGCAACCTTTGCTAGCTTACAGGAGCATATGTAATCTCTTACTCCGCTTACACTAACAGGTGGCTGTCAGTGAGGGTAAATTCTTCAAGGCCAGTAGCTGAACTTTTGTTTTATTGTAAGAAGTAGATGCACTGTATTATCCTGTAACAAAAAGCCATAATTTTCTCTGTACAGCGGGAGCTTCCCTCAGAAAGCACAGCTTTTGTGTGTAAGAGCGCAAGCTCAATAGCAACATGCAGCACACTCATAAAGTGTTCGAGTGGTAAGAAAGCACACAAATGTAGCTTTTTTTTTTCCCCAGTGACTCACGTTCCTGACATCTAAAAATATTCCTTCTACACCCCCTACTGTAAATTCCGATTTAGAATCTCACACTGTGCGTTCTTTGGAGTTCAGCTGCATCTTTCACAGAGGACTTGTTACCTTGTGAATGAATATTAGTCTCTGTGTCTCTGATCACTTTCCATTGATAGTTGTGTCAGTAACACAAGTATCCATGAAAGATTCTAGACCAAACAGCTGAGTTCTAACTCTGACCCTCTTTATTCTTACCCAACAATCATGTAAAAAAATAATAATGCAAAAGAAATGTTGCCTGGTTCCCATCTTCTCCTCACCCACCCAAAATGTGCACAGCCAGTCATGTAGATTATTCACCCAAAGAGCACAAATAACCTTATTGGAAGGAGGGAGAAGTTTTAGTGACCAGACTGTTACAGTTAATCACATACTAAATCCCCACTGAGGTCTTTTAGAAACCTCAGAGTCCTTGGTGAAGCCAAACTTCCATCCTCCAAGTGGATCTAGTTATAAACACATTTTGTAACCAATGCATTGAAAGAAGTTCCACAATAGATATGCAGAAGTGAGATAAGCTGAATTTTTCTGAGCTAAGCAAACTGTTGACCTCAGGTTTTCAAGGCTTCTGGGCTATATCTACACGGGAGGCTTAAGTTGATTTAAGCAGGCTTAAGTCGAGTTAAGCAACGGCCAGAACCACATTTGGAGTTCATTAAATCAACTTAAGCTCTGCGTAAATTGACTTAATATCTCTCACCCTTAAAGTGGACTTTAAGAGTTAAGTCAACTTAACAAAATGTGGCCATTAAAGTTGACTTTATAATGTTGACTTAAGCTAGGGGACCCATTTAAAGTCAACGCTATTAAGTTGACTATAAATGGGTCCCCTGGCTTATGTTGACTTGAAAGTCGACTTAGAGAGGCCCCATTTGTTTAAGTTGACCTCATTAAATGGACTTACAAGCCCTTTAGTGTAGCCATAGCCCTGGTGAGGTTACAGAATTGGGTTATTATAAGACTGAACTGCCCTATAGATGAGGGGAAGACAGTACTTGGAAATGTGGTTTCTTTGGTTAATTTTGATGGGCTAATGTGGCCTCTAAGTTTGGACAATTTTTAGGTGGAAAAAACCATAAAAGAGGGAGTGAATGTGCACTGGATAATAGTGGATCATCCTCTCCTTAATGGAGAAGCTTGAAGTCTTAGGTGAAAAGAAGTGCCTATCACACTGGCCTGAAAGAGTTAAGCCTTAACAGGATATAGCAACCCAAACTCAACCTTTGGGAATAGATAAAATGGTGATTGAAGCCATTTCTTGTAAATGATTAGTAAAGCCATAGAATCAAGTGTTTGAAAGGAAATTATATATTGTCTCTTATTTGTCTGTGTTCATGTCTTGTTTTTCCTGTCTGTTATTATGTCCTATAGATTCAGAGATCAAAAGAGAATGTTAACATTTAGATGAAATCTTGGTGTACTAATATCTTTGTCTGTATTTCTCTTTGAGTTTTAGGTAAACTGTCTATTAACTGTTTAATGGATTGTTACTGTTGTGTGCCTAGAAATTAGAGAGGTTACTTCAAAGACACAAGTTATTACCTATTGTTTACTCAAGGACCTACTTGCTGACAAGTCTGTCAACAGCTTGCAGCGAGCTATAAAGGACTCTACGGACTTGTTCCTTTTTCTTTGAGGCCTGCTTAAACCTTGACAGGAGGGTTTTGGTCACAACACTAAAATCCTAGTGCCAAATAAGGATTTGCCCTGCTAATTCTCATTGGAGAACTTGAATAGACTCTGTCCATGGATTGAACATATGAAACTGATAAGAACTTTGGCAACTTAAAGTCACTACTAAGAAACTGACCTATAGATTTTAGTTTCTTAGTCTATAATCTTTTAACCAATATTCTCTTCCCTTTTTTAACAAATATTAATGTATCTAGGTTGGATATTAGGAAAAACTTTCTCACTAGGGCTGTGTTCACACACAGGCATTATTTCGATACAAGTTGTGTCAAAACAACTTGTATCGAAATAATGCCTTATTTCAAAATAACTTAATTTGAATTAACAGTTTGTTAATTCGAATTAAGGAAAAAAGCTCAAAGTGAAATAGCAGTTTCAGGCAACAGTTATTTCGAAACAAGTCACTGTTGTTTTGAAACAACATGGTCGGACGGCATTGTTTCAAAACAATCATTTTGAAACAACATTGTTTCGACCCCACATGGGGTTTAAGTTGTTTTGAAATAACGCCGTTGTTTCGAAACAATGAGTGCTGTTGTTTCGAAACAACTGTGCGTCGTGTGAACAGGGTATTTATTTCGAAACAACCTCTGTTGTTTTGAAATAAGAATGCCGTGTGAACACAGCCTAGGAGTATGTTGCCTACAGAGGTGGTGAACTCTCCATCTTTGGAAACTTTTAAGACCCAGCTAGATAAAATCCTGGTTGTGATGATTTAGTGGGAGTAGGCCTGCTTTTAGCAGGGAGTTGGACTAGATGACCTCCTGAGGTCCCTTCCAGCTCTAATATTCTATGATTCTATGATCTCATAAAAAATGAGAGTCCTGTGGCACCTGAAAGACTAATAGATTTCTTCGGGCATAAGCTTTCGTGGACTCCTGCCCACTTTGGCAGATGCATCTGATAAAGTGGGTTGGAGCCCACGAAAGCTTATGCCCAAAGAAATCTGTTACTCTACAAGGTGCTACAGGACTTTTGTTGTTTTTACAGTACACAGACTAACACAGCTACCCCTCTGGATGTGATCTCGTAAGTATTGACTATAAGTGTGTATTTGGGTAGGAATTGAAATGATTGGCCTAGTTGGTAATGTCCCAGTCCTTTGGGATTGGGAGTACTTTAGACAGATTATGGACAAAGATATACAGTAATCTACATTATATTTGATTTGGCTGTCTGGGGAGAAGCCAGCAGGCCAGATGGCATTAAGTGAAAAGGTGTCTTTGGCTTTTGGATAGCTGATAAGGTGTTGATTGGAGGAATGGGTAGGTGAAGTTCTGTGGCATGCATTGTTCAGGAAGTCAGGCTAGAGATGATCAATTTGATCCCTTCTGACCTTAAAGTCTATGGCTATGTCTACACTTCGAGTGTTAATTCGAATTGACTGAATTCGAACCAGTTATTTCAAACTAATAATTATTAGTTTGAATTCAGCCAATTCAAATTGGCATGGCCATATTAGAAACTCCAATTCAAACTAGCATGTGCATGGACTGGACTTGCTAATTCAAATTGGAGGAGGGGCATCATGGATGGTGTGGCAACATGGCACCCCAAAAGGGCCATGCCACCACGCAATCCCCTGCTGGGCTCTAGCACTCCAAGCCCCACACAGGGCTAGAGGTATCCTTTCTCCCCCAGCCCCCTTGCACTGTCAGAGCTGGATTGGGGGAATTCCCTCTGCCTGCGCTGACAGTGCAGCAGGGTGGAGGAGAAGGAACCCCCATGGTTGGCTGGAGCTGGCTGGCCAAAGACGGGGGTCCCTTCGTCGCATGTCTGGGGATCCTGTCCCAAAGCACAGGGAGTGTGGCTCCATCCCCATGCTGGATCCCTGTCCTCAGCCAGGGGACAGGAATCCCATTGCCCTCCAGACAGATCTAGTTGGGGGGTGATGGAGGGACCTTTGGGGCTGCAGGCCACAGGTACTGGAGGGCTGCTCTTCCTTTCAGGGTGCCATGCACCCTGGAAGGAAGGTCAACCCATGTCAATTCGAACTTACAGTGAGTTCAAATTGACATGGCCACACTGGGTCAATTCAAGCTAATGGGTTTGAATTGACCGCAACTTCGAAGTCAAATGAAGTCAAACTTCGAAGTCAGCTTTCATCAATTTGAACTGAGGAGTTCCTTAGTTCAAAGTGACAAAAGCGAGTGTGCCCATGCGCTTAATTGAATTAGAATTGATTGCCATCAAAGTTTCTAAGTGTAGACATACCCTATGAGTCCATGATTGCCGAGTGGTCAAATCTAGTACTTGAGGCTTTTGCCCACCCAATTCTTTGTTTAATTTAAAGTAAACTCAAATCTCTGTGTGGTTCTCCCAGAATTGAACATTCCACTTCTCCAACAATAACATTCCTATACAGCTCCTTCCCTCCAGAAGAATCCCAAATCATTTTGCAAACCCGTGACCAGCTCTTCAGCAGGTGTTAATAACTACATCTCCACTGAAGTCAACAGAGCTACACCTTGAACATGAACTGATGATTGTGGCTTATGCAATCTAGCCATTTCTAGAACAGGGGGGCTACTGACAAAGACTTCACAGCACACAGCTCAACAGTTTGTTGGAAAATATTGGCTTGGGAGTTTGCCTTGCTGTCCCGTCTAGCTATTTTGGGGAGAGAACAGCTCATGTGTTAGATAAACTCCATGGCACATTTTTGACATTATAAAAATATCGACTAGCAATCTCACAGAAAGGATGTGGGTTCCCTACCATCTGTATAAAGCAGATAAAACTTTAAGAGCTGCTCATTAGAAGAGCGGAGCATTCACCATTCCCAATTAAGTCAACAGGCATTTCAGATGCACAGAACCTTGGAAAATGTGGTCACAGTTAATTAGGTCGGAAGATTTCACCACAGATGAATATGTTTATCATGATGGATTTCAGACTGTTGGTTTATTTTGAGGTTCCCATCATATCCTGTCATAGTGTACCAGGCTACTTTCTGGCACACTAAATCTCAGTAATAGCTTGGAAAAAGTATAGCGACCTCGACACCCCACCAACTGCTGACTGAGGCTTCTTCTAGACTGCTAAAAGCCCATGCTAGAAAACCATTTTCAAAGCTGATTAAACAATGTTCCCCCATTATTCTCTACTATTCAGCTAAAATTGAAGTAACTACAAAGGTGCGTGTGATTGCAATCTTTCCCCGTACACTGGCAATGCTAAATTTAGACCTTTGTGGCACCTTCCCTGGAACAAAAGCAGAGAGGTTCTTTCAGGTTATGTCTGCAAATTTTATAGCACTCCATGTCTTGCTAGTGCCAGGTAGTTCAGTGCTCAGCTGACACGGGCAAGAGAGGTTTTTGTGAGTGTCAGGCATAAATGTTAATGAAGTAACGGCAAGAAAATAACTGATAAATTTATGCAGCCTGAATGCTTCGTAGTTGAAACCCTTCAATTTAATCCAGCAGAACAGTCTCACAAATTTATCAATAGGATAGTCTGACAATTAGGACATTCCTATTTGACTCTAAACCAGAACATTCCTTGGCCCCAAATGAGACTTTCATGTAGTTCTGTTCTGAATGTCTTCTGAGCATTTCTGATACACAGATATTTGTAGCTTCATGGAGCAAATTCATTAGATGTTCTGAAATCTGTATCTTTTTGTTTTGTTTTGTTTTGTTTAAATAAGACCTGGTACTGTTAAATTTTTGAAAATCTTGTTGATCTGCATCAGGAAGCACAAGAATGAGACAAGTCTGTGCTTTTTGCCTGTGGGTGATGAAAAGTTTGGAACAAGCAGCCATATTTTCTTTTTTTCCCTATCCAAATAAAGTATTAATTTAAACTGTACGTTTTATCATCAGCCCCTAAGCTATGACATCCTGCAGTACATCTTCACCTTCAGCAGCACTCTTTGGAATAGACTGGACCATAGCAAGGCTTTCATTAGCAGCCCTGCTTGTCATGTAGCCAGACCCATCATATGTCAGGCAATCTAATTTAATTTCACTCTTTGCTCTACTGAAGGTTTATTGAAAGGGGCAGAAAACCCCTAAATTAAAGAATTGATCATAGCACTGTCCATGCCACAGCACATGAAAACTGTTCATAGTAACAAGTTGGTCACAGTAAAAAGGATGAATCAAATTGTTCAGGAGTGTGAGACCAGATTGCATCAAATGTGGCACACAGTTCCTAGCAAGCCAAATACAATGCACCACACAATAAGTTATACTATGGTATTACTTACTCACTGTAGTATTTGTCATTCATGATACTAGCCCTATAAATGGTACACATGCCACATACTGTCTAATTTGTCCTTCAAATGACACAAAACACAGAGAATCACAGGACTGGAAATATTCTGGTGTTCAGTTTGCACCAAGATAAGAAATGGTCAAAGATACTCTGCCAGCCAGCCCAGGTGGTATGCTAAGGGTATGTTTACACTGCCATTGGCACCACTGGCAGTGCAGGATTTATTTTGTGGATTTGACTGAGCAGCAGGGAAGACTCATTCAGCTGAACCCAGAAGTAGACTTAGTTAATCACCCCAGCAAGTAGTGTAACACTGTGTCGATGGAAGAGCATTTCCCGTTGGCACAGCACAGCAGAGAGACTGAAGTAGATGTTAGAATATCAACAGGAGATGCGCAAGTTACTGTACTTATCTTGGCTATCTTCCATCAACTGGCATCAAAATCCTTGGCCATGTAGACCAGGCCTAATAATCAGAAATCAAAATAAAACAGATACTTCAGAATATCCTGACTAATTTAGCAATTCCCAAGGCATTGTCTCACTTTCCCTCCTTTCTTTTAGTGCTACTTTCCTTACTGAAATTACAGCTCACAACAGTGAAAGTTTAAATTTCACTGGTGTCAATTTTCAGGAGACATGGACACACAACATGTGTGGTGTCACTGACATTTTTCCTGCTTAACCACAATATCATCAGTTTCCATTATGTTATTCATGCTATCTTTTATTCTTCCTACCTTTCCACTTCTACTGATGCCACTCTTTGATCCACTCCCACAGCTCAAGTAAGACTAACCAGCTGAGAAGAAATAAAAAGAACCGTGTTTTATGATCAAGCTGAGCTTGGTCAAGCTTCAAGTACAAAAACACAAATTTATGCACAAAAATAGTTATAGAAGTAAAACCTTCAGAACAATAAGAATTCCAAACATCAAAAACTAGCGTTAGCTAGAGCTAGGAGAAATTTTTTTGTATGAAAACCTTTCACCAAGAAATGCAGATTGGAACTGACTCAAGCAGTTCTCAAATTTGGTTCTATTTTGGCAAATGCTTTCCATTAGGAGAAGAAAAGAGGCAAAGTCAAAAAAGCCAATTTTGGCATCTTCAGAAAGAAATCTTTCAACTTGCTATTTTGAAAAGACATTTTGTTTTAAAATGTTTCTAAATTTTGCTTTAAAATAACACTTAGGAATGTTTGAAACCCCTCACACTTGGATCAGTATGTTCTGTCAAATCAAAAAAAAAATTCTGACATTTTCATTTCTCTGAAAATTTTGAAATTTTCCTTTTTTCGTTGATGTGAAATCCTTTCTTTTCCAGTTTTGTTCAGGCCTGCAGCTGAACTCAGTCTTAATTATTTGGGTAATCTTAATCTTTGGAGTTACTTTTAGCTGGAGGGGGCTCCCAGTTGCAGCATAGTTAATCATATCGAGCTGGTAGAACAATCCAAGGAGTCCTGCTATTTTCATGAGTAATAATTGTAGTTCTGATTGGGCTGCACCAGTAGTAAGATCTGAATCTTTCTCAACCCCCAGGGATTGATCCTCAACAGTGGAAAATCAGTGAAGAAGTGGTATAGTGGACCCTTGAGGCTAATTCCATGTCTAGTGAGAGAACTGGAGGCAAATGGAGTTTAGGACTGTTATCTGTTAGACAGCGAATCTGTCGTCATCCAACACATTGCGTATGTGACAGTTAAATAAAGCCTGTTACCAAAACACCAGGTGTGCTGCTTCCTTAAGAACTGTACCAAAGTCAATGAACTTATTCCAATTCCAGCTGACACCACCTGGGGACCTGGCCATAAGTCTGGAGAAACTCTTCATCCCAGGTAGCCAATATCAGGAGCATAAGCATTTGCTTCCACCAACAGGGCAAGATATAGACTTGACCCACTCCCAATCCACATTAAATCTGCTTGTGGCTCTCCTAACAGCAAACACCAGGGCAGCCTATTTCAGCCTTGATGAACGTAAGGAGAAGGACCAGGCTGAGATGAACACCTGGTATGATAATGACACAATCACTGATCAGGAGACAAGCAACAAAAGGAAACCAGAAGAGAGAGAGAGAAGAGATGTGGTTCTGATTCTCTGTTATCTGGATCCAGTAGCTGAGCAGTAATTGCTATTTTACCCATCCTGAAACTGGCTGGCTCACTACAACACTGGTAGCCCGCAAGAGCAGATTCATAATGTTTAAGGCCAGCAGGGACCATACTATTAGATCCTCTAATCTGCCATCCTGTATTATACTCAATGACCCTATAAGGAGCCCAATAACGTGTATGGCTAATTCACATCTTCCAGAAAGTCATCTAGTTGTGTTACCAGAATTCAGGTACCAGGATTGTCTTGGTGCCGTCAGAGCCAGTAAACACACCAAGAGTGAAAAGGTATTTTCTTTATTGCATTTGTGATCACAAATGGGCCTCCTGCCCCAGTGGCAGAGAGACCCGGATTACATCAAATGGTTAGTTTATATACCCCTGGTATCTTGTTAGTCCTGCCAAGCCTTATATGGTTACAAGTAAAACAGTGATACATAATTGGTTGAAAATGATCTCAGGTGTGGGAGGATAGGGGTTTTTGGAGACAGGGAAGTTAGGGGATTTTGAAAGGAGAAGTAAGGGGATTTCCAAACTGGTATCTAGCTGATAAACAACAAAATGGCTTCGTTTAGGCTAAAGTAACTGCTATAGTTATAGAATGCAACTGTTATACTAGCTATGCTTAGTGCCTGCTTATAGTTGTAGTTTGAGGATATCATATGTCCCTTGATAATTCCACTTGCCTTGGTAATTTGACCCAATGGGTAAATCACCAAAACTGATACTTATTCATACATAAATTCTCATTTGACTTTGTCAGTCTTCAGCTTTCAGTCACTGGATCTTGTTCACTCTTTCTCTGTTAGATTACAGGAAACACAACTTGGTATTTTCTGCCCATTAAGGCACACTGGATTGAAGTCCACTCTGAATCTTCCTTTGGATAAGATAAACAGATTGAGCTCTTTTACGCTCTCATTTTCTCCAGCCCATGAATCATGTTTGTGTTTCTTGTCTGCATCATCTCCAATTTTTAAAAAATCCTCTTTAAAATGTGGAAACCAGAACTGGATGCACATTTCTGTTATTGTTCATCCCAGTACCATATACAGAGGTCTTATTACCTCCCTGCTTCTCCTTGCTACTCCCAAGTCTAGGTACTGGAGGTCTGCATTAGACCTTTTTTGCTATATCATTGCACTGGCACCTTTGTCCATTATGACCTATAAATCCTTTTCGCCATCATTGCTTTCCAGGACGCAGTCCCCCGTTCAGTATGGCCTGTGGTCCGTGTCCCTGGATGAAACCCTTTGCATTTGGTTGTGTTGAAATACATTCTTTTTGACTAGGGTTAGCTCAGCAAGTGATGCAGATTGCTCCATAAGCCTACCTCACCCTTGTCATTATTTAATCACTCCACCAAGCTTTGTGTCATCTGCATTTTTTATCAGCAGTGTTTTTAGAAAGGATTGAGACTAGACGCAAATTTGATCCCAAAGCAGGAGATAATCTTTCCTGAATCAAAGTGGGTCTCTAACACTTCCTATTTCAGCCTGAACTCAAATTTTGGATCAATGGTCAATGAACAACTTTTTTGCCTTGGTCCAGACTACAGTACTATGTGCAGTAGGATGAAACAGGTAAAGGAAGAAGACTTGGTGATCTACCTTTGCTTTTTTTTGTTTCACTTTAGTAACAACAGCAGGAGCAAGAAGGATGCCTATATCTCTTCTTTCAGCAGCAGCTACTTAGTAACATGATGGTAGTGATGCTGTTGGTTCTTCTTTTTGATGCGTTCCACCTGTCCATTCCTTTCATTAAGTCAATGGGGAGAATAACACTGCATATAAAGAATACTCATTTTCACTTATGTTAAAATAAAATCCACTACTTAAAACCTTTCTAACAAGCAAAAATATGGTGACTATGATGTTCTTCAAAGCAGAATACATCAAACATAGCAAAAATAAATACAGAATAGGCGGTCAAAATGTGCACTAATTCCTTCCCTGCCTCATGAGTCACTTGTTGCAGCAATTTGGGTTTCACTGCTACTTTTCCGTACAAAGGCAGGAAGTCATGTGTTTACTGAGATGAGGAGAGTGATGCTAGTGAGTTATTCCATGCTCTCTCCATCACTAGGAATTTTTTTTAATCCAATTAGGATTTTTTTTTTAAAAAAAGATCAGCTCTTGGAATGATTTGGATGAAGTTCTCTGGCCAGTGTTATACAGGAGATCAGACTATATGATCATAGTGGTCCCTTCTGACCTTGGAATCTGTTAATCTGAGGATACATCTATACTACAAGTTGGGGATATGATGCCATGGCTC
The DNA here is from genome assembly GCA_007922195.1 of Podocnemis expansa. Taxonomy (NCBI): domain Eukaryota; kingdom Metazoa; phylum Chordata; order Testudines; family Podocnemididae; genus Podocnemis; species Podocnemis expansa. The sequence continues at coordinate 6,600,683 of ML682083.1, forward strand.
ACATTCACATACTTGCATTTGTTCCCATTGAGTGAGTGTGAGAATAAATAGCAGTGTAGTTGTGGTAGCACCGACAGTGACAGCAGACCCAGGCTGAGTAAAAACCAGCAGAGACTGTTGGGTATGGACTCAGCAGAGTTCATCCATACCTCAATAACCACTATCCAGGCTACCATGGCTGCGCTGCCATTTCTACTCATGGCCATGCCTAGCCAAGACCAAGCCCTCTGTTTCAAACAGTGTAAGATACCTACAACCAGTTCAATTAGCAGAGGATTTACCCCATCATTCATAGTGTACACCTAGCTTAACTGGCTCCAGTGCGGTGAGACTATGGGGACTAACGTGACATAAATACGGAAGGTAGTCAGAGCACTGCAACGTGTCACTAGTGTTCTCTGTTTCTATTTCGTCATGAGCAAAGTAGCTGGCAGTGTAAGCAAACTTTACATGCTAGATTCTCCAGCTTGCTCCAGTCTGTCTGTGCTCAGGACTGGAAAGCCACTTTTCCAGCTTTTTAGGTCTTCTCTGTCAGCAGGCCACCTACAGATGCTCTCTAGCAACCACTGTAGTGTATCGGCCACCCTAGCTGGCAAATGACCACTTGTGGGACACAGCCAGCAAGGGTGATCTTAAAAAGAGGCAGGAGAAGGCATTGCCTCCCCCTGATTGGCTGCTCTCTGTCTCCACACTGAGGAACGAACAGAGCCCATTTGGGACCAAGACTGTGGTAGCAGCAGCCCTGAGTCCCAGCGGGGACCTGCTCCTGCCTCAGCAGGGAGGCAGAGAGCAGCCACCACTGCTGGTGGGATCAGACCCCAGCTGGGTAACCAGAGATGCCACCAGTGGCAGGATCTGGCCCCAGCCCCATCCCAGCCAGGATCCTGAAGCCACGGCTGGCGGAAGGAGTCAACCCCAGCCTGGGTCAGGGAGCCACCACCAGGGGCTAGATCTGATCCTGGCTGCTGTCCCAGAGCCACCGCCAATGGCAGGTAGCCATAGCCGACCCCAGCATGGACCCAAGGCCACTGGCGGTGGCAGGATCTGGCCACGTCAAGGATCTCAGGACCACCAGTGGCAGCAGAAGCCAGTCCCAGAATGGCCGAAGGAGCCAGATCGGGCCTGGGGCCAGCCGAGGGGCATGGCTGGGGAAGGCTCAGGGTTCCCCAGAGGCAGATCCAAAATCCACCTATGACCAGCCAGACAAAGTTAGAGCAGCCTCTGCTCAAATGTGTGCCAGGTTCTGTGTAGAATCAGGCCCCAGAACTGGCAGCTGCAATGGTCTCCTTTCAGCCCCCCCTTTTTAACGCTGTCCAATTTGTTTAGAAGATTAAGTCACTCCTACTGCTGTGCATGTCACTTTCTATGCTACGGCATGTATAAACCAGCCGTTGGTGTAAACTTGGGTGCATTAAACAGGGGGATGTGGCTTATTCCCCGCTTTCACACACTATGCCCAGTAGGAAGCCAACAGCAGGCGAAAGTTAGTTTGTTCACAGTCCCAAGCCTCTTTCCAGGCAGCATGTTGTTTTAAAGCTCTCAGTTTTCCTCAAGGCCACACTGTGTGTTCTCTGGCTGTCCATGACTTTCTGCTCCTTTCTCTGTGGCTTTCTGTGGTGTTTTTTCTCTCTCACACAAGCACAGAGCTACAATCCAGCCGATCTGTCTCATTTGTGCCTCAGTCCCCAGAATACCCCTTGAGCTGCATGGTCCAATTCGTCCTCCAGTGTCATACATGACATGGGTTCTAGGCTGTTTCAGCTAGCTATTCTGTATGGGAGCTCCACTGCATTTCACATTTTTCTCAAACAAAGGGTGCCCATTACACCCACCATCTCCAACGAGGTTTAACTCGACCCCCAATAGAACAAGGGCATTGCTTTCCTAGTTTGGACCAAGCAAAGCACCTTCACTTCTTGGCAGTGCCAAATATCTTAGAAGAAGGGCAGGAAAGTTCAGAGAAGGACCCTGACGTTACATATACACTGCAATAAAAGGCCAGTGGCAAGGCCAAGGCTGGCCCAGGCCAGCTCTTTTGGACTGCAGGGCACTAAAACTGCATTGTACCCATTTGGCCTTGGGGTGGAACCGGGACTCTTAGACCCTCCACTTTTACTGGGTCTCCAAATGATGGCTCCATCCTGAACCCAAATGTCTGCACTGTAACCAGTGCCCTAAGAGGCTCTGATCAAAACCTTGCAGCAGCAACTCTCATAGTGTCAATATTGTTCAAAAGGACCAGCGGAGGGCACGAGCAAGACGTGATAACCTATTAAGTGCAAGGGAGCAGAGGGACAACCCAGAGATCCCTATGGAAGAGGAAGGCCAGAATGAAAAAAACAAGGATCAGGTGCCTACATGCCACAGTGATCAGTACTTTAGAGAGTGGGCATACTGCATATTTTTCATCAGTCTGGCTCCTGCTAAATCCATTGGAATGAAGCAGGGCTTGGCTCAGCACTTAGCTGATAGGAGTACAGCTTTTCAAGTGGTGCCACAGCCAAAAAAGCATTGATTACCATTGGAACAAAATCCGCCTCCGAACTGTTCTTTGAGGTGTCAAAAAATAGATTGATTCACACCTCGGACTAGAGATAGCTATGGCCTTATCAAAGGAAGCAGAAATCAAGTTAACAGAGTACAGATCCACCTGGCTGCAGGAAAGGGCTGTTTGATTTGATACTCCTGCTAACAGAGAGCCATGTTCTATGAGCCTAACTGGATGGAAGCCCCAATCTCAAAGATTTGTCATCCAAAGCCAGCTGAACTCTCCTGCTGGGGTGGCACAGGAAAGCCCTGGGGTTCTGGGGATTCACAAGCCACTGGATGGAGGAATGTTCCTGTGATAAAGAGAGGGCTCTTCTTTGTTCTTCACGCAAATGCAGTTGGTCCATGCAATTGTGTGGGACATCCCTAGGCCTGCTCGTTGGCAGCAAAGGGTAGTTGGGCCTTCCTATCTCTGAAAGCTGCTGCCTGTGTTGCTTCTTCTCACCTGCCACATGTTGGCAGCAGCAGCTGGTCCTTTCCTCCATCCCGGCCAGCCTCCTTTCAACAGTAAAACAGGTCACAGGAAACTTCTTACTGAGTCAGTCAACACCAGCCCTGGCCCAGTGAGCTTTTGGGTCTGCCCAGGCCTTGCCAGATAAGTTCTCAAGGAAACTATGTGGAGATCTGTAAAGCCCTGTGCGGATACAAGTAAGTGGATCCGTATCTGATCTGCATCCGCAAGAAATGGTCCGCAGATATCCGTGTTGTATCTGCAGATGCGGATATAATGTGGATATCTGCGGATATCCGCATATTTGCAGGGCTTTAGCTCTGTGCAGATAAAAATATGTGGATCTGTATCCAGTCTGCATCCACAAGAAATGGTCCACGGATATCCATGTTGTATCTGTGGATGCAGATATAAGGTGGATATCTGAGGATGTCAGCGGATTTCCAGGGCTCTAGAGATCTGGATTCTGGAGAACAAGGCAGGCCCTGGGTGGTGAGAAGAAGAGGCAGTGGAGAACTGGATGGACAGAGGAGAAGTCTACGGAAGCCTAGATGGACATAAGAGACCAGTGGGGGAGAAATGGGGCAGCACAGCAATATATGTCCACAGCCCAACTGTCCAGAGAGGAAGGGAGGTGGAAGGAGCAATAGGGGACAGAAAGCAGGTCATGTCCCTGGCCACACAGGTGCCTAGCGAGAGGGTGGATCCTCCACTGTGTCCCGCCTCCCAGCACATCCAGCAGCCTAGCGCAACTGGCACACCAGGGGTATTCATGGCACCAAGAGCAAACCGCATGAGATTGCCTTTTACTTCAGAACAGCAAATGTGTGGGAAAGAGACTGTGATTCTCTACATCTCATTCTCCTTTCCTGGTGGCTCCAGAAACAGCTCAGCAACTCTCAGCCCAAAGAAGCATGGCCTCCATTTCCCAGGGGTTCTTTCTAGACCCTGTATCAAGCCCCAGGTCCAACACTACTCTCATTGAGGGGCACGGAGCCCCTTCCATCACCCGTAGGGATTAGACTAGCACTAACAGGGGCTGGTGGACCCTGCCATGTATAACTACCCAGGGCAAAAACATAATGGCTCTGGTGTCACAGTGTCCAGGGGTAAACTGAGTCACAGGGATGTGAACCGAAGTGCATTTTGTTTTTGATGAAATCAATATGAAAAAAAAACAAACTAGCAGTTGGCTTCTCAGGATAAATGTTCCCATTTATCTGAATTAATAGAAGAAGTGAAAAGCCGGCTCTTCGATGTACACTCACCTTTCTATTAACTGTGTCAATTGAGCTTGGGGAGCAAACAGAGAGCAAATCATCTCACATGATCTGATGACACCACACCAGCTCTCTGAATCATTCAGGAGTTGTTTAGCCTAATGGCTATGAAGAAAAATGGGTAGAAATATTCCAAATGGTGTTAACCAGAAATAAATAGGCAAGTAGCACATACAGACAGAGGCAAAGATGATGGATGAAGAGCTGTCCCCTTATGATGATAGCATGAGTGCCTATGACATCTGTCTGTCCGCATAGCAACTTTCTTGCCTTTGCATTTCCCCACCAGCCACTGTCTCTTCCCATTTGTATGCCCTCTTCCAAGGTCTGCATTATTAGTAAACTCCATCCAGCGACCTTCCTCGATTTCTAGCCAACTGTTAAACTCTGCTCAGGTTAGAGGCTTATTGTTGGAGTGGGTGAGCAAGGTTTTCTGGCCTGCATTGTTTGGGAGGTGAGACTAGATGATCATACTGGTCCCTTCTAATCTTAGAGTCTATGGCTATGTCTACACTAGAGGGCTCAGGTAAGTCAACTTAGAGAGGCCCCATTTGTTTAAGCCAACTTAATAAAGTCAAGTTTAAATAGGTCCCCTGGCTTAAATCACTTTATAAAGCCAACTTAAATGGCTCTCCTGCCCTACGTTGACTTTATTAAGTCAACTTTAATGACCATATTTTGTTAAGTTGGCTTACTAAAGTCAGCTTTAAGGGGTGAGAGTTATTAGGTCAGCTTAAGCAACTGCTTAAGTTGACTTAATGAGCTCCAGGGCTATGTCCACATGCAGCTCATTGTTTCAAAATAAGTTATTTCGAAATGAGTTGTTTCGAAATAAAGCCATTATTTTGAAACAAGTTAAATCGAAATAAGAAAATCTGCAACTGAAATAAGGGAAAAGCCCCAATTGAAATAGCATGTCCAAACACAGGACTTGCTTTTTCGATTTAGGAGAGGGGCATGATGGGTGGTGTGGCGACATGGCGCCCCAGCAGGGCCATGTTGCCAACCAATCCCCTGCCACTAGCTCTCCAGAGCCATTGGCAAGGGAAAAAAGGTGGGGGGAGGGCAGATGGGGAGGCCCCTCTCCCCCCTGGCTTCCCCCGCAGCCCCTCTGTCCCACCACCCTAAGTGGGGCCATGGGTCCCCTAGGCCCCTGCTACCTCCTTTCCCCACCCCAGCCTCAAGGCGGGGCAGGGGGCTAGGCGACCCATGGCCCCGCGGTGGGGAGCCTGCTCTGCCCCTGCTCACGCTGAGTGGCTGCCCCCCAGGCCAGGGCAGGGCCAAGGGCATGGACAGGGGCTGCCGCAGCCAGACCTGCCCCCTGCCCTCCGCTGCCTCCGGGGCTGGGGCAGGGGAAGGGGCTCCCACAGCCGCCCGGGCTCGGGGGGGCTGCCGGCCTCGCACCAGCTATGGGCACCCGCTCTGCCCCTCGGCTGGGCTCGGGAGGGCCGCCAGCCCCACGCCAGCTGGCATTCTCCCAGCCTCGGTGGGGGAGAGAGTGGGAGCGCAGGTAGAGGGAGCTAGGCGCCCTGCTCCCCCAGCTCCTGGCCACCTGGAAGCAGCTGGGAATGTGCGAGGCACCCGACCTCCCTCCCGTCCCCGGCAAGGGGAAGTGACAGGGAAGCCGGCTGGGGCGCTCACCGCTCCCCTGCACCTCCACCCAGCACCGTGGCTCCGTCATTTCAAAATAAGAATACATTGTGTGGACTAAAACTTTTTTATTTCGAAATAAGCACGGTTATTTTGAAATAAAAAAGACATGTGGACATACCCCAGATGTGGCCCTTGAGTTGTTTAAGTCGACTTAAGCCTGGTTAAGTCAACTTAAGCCTCCAGTGTAGACATAGTCTATGAGTCTCTTTGTCTTCTTTTGCTGCTCACCTTGATCCTTTCCCTTCCCACTGCTAAGACAATGCCAGCATCTAGAGAGATTCAACAGGAGGTTCCACTAGCTGTCATGGAGCGGTTGGGCTGAGGTGAAGTGGCAGCAATACAGAGGAAGAAGAGGAGCAGTAGGATTGTTCTTTTAAATTGCAAGGTCTTTGAAGCAGGGACTGTCTATGGCTTTATGTTTGCACAGCAGTTAACACAATGGGGCCCCAAATTCGGTTGGGTCTTCTAGGATCGAAATAAAAATTACAAAGAATACTGCTGTAATATGGCAGCTTACCAGCTTTACCAAAGGTTTTACCTTTGTAGACTTTTGGCAATGCGTTAATTAGTTTAAGGTACTGCTAACATACAAATCTGCTAATTAACACCAAACCAAGTAGCTGCTCTAGTTATGTGTTCCTGTAATAAATCCCTGTATAAACGAAAGCCGCGAAAGCATCAAAACCTATGCTAATGTAACACTTGGGCTCTAATGCTAACCCCCAACAGAATTCATGAACAAGGCTAAACCTGAGGTGATGCACAAACCTTAATCAATTACGCTTTTTAGTTTCTGCTTTAACATAGGGTGAAACTGGGATAAAATTCACCCTAGGTAGCATTTAATTTGAATTTGTTTGTGAGTTTACTCAAACCTTAAATGTATTTTGTCAGTGTGCTTTGTGTGTTTATATGAGATTTTAAAATGGTTGACAAAATATACATAATTGTATTATTAGAAGCAACCAAATTGCATGTTTTTTGCTAATTCTTATGCTCATCACAAATGACTATTAATTCAAATACTATTATTTGCCAGTGGTAGAGCTACACACCAGAGATTTGAACTCAGGCAAATGAGTCCCAAAAGGTTGTTGTTTTTCCCCTAGTTAAAATACAATTTGCCAGCTTTTCTATTTTAGAGTGAGAAATCAGAATGGTGCTCAAAAGAAACATAATTGTAGCTGACAAATGTTTTGTACAAATCAACTTCAATTTAAGCTATTGCACACACAGAGCTGTCTGTATTTCTTGGAATATTTCGCTTGATTTTTGTTCCTTGATTGAATGATCTGACTTTCAGCATTTTTTCTACATTTGGTTTTGTCAGGAAATTAATTCTGTTTGGGGCAGATTTGGCCATACTTACTCAGTGTGAGTCATCCGTTAATATATAAGTAGCTGTATAGACGAAACGTGATTACATAAACCTGGGAAATGGATCTAAAACTTGCTTTCCATGGATATTTGTACAAGCAAAGTTTCACTTGTATAAATGTTATTGAAAAGGGAATTAATACAAAGCCCTGGCTGGGATGGTTTAATAGGGGCTGGTCCGACTTTGAGCAAGGGGGTTAGAATAAATTATCTCCTGAAGTCTCTTCCAACCCTAATCTGCTAGAAATACAGCTGTGAACACACTCAGGGAAATATTCTAGTTATAATTTGTGGGAAAGTTTGACTTGTCTTCCCTATCAAGGCCTGTCATGACCTACCCGTTGTCTCTCATTCAGTAGTAAAAAGTCAAATTCTGCCTCTGATTGGTGCATGCCAGTCTCTGTTGTTCTTTTGTTAAACTTCCAGAAACATCTCTTCTTTCTCCACTCTCAGGGCAGGAGCTCCCCCTAAATCTCTGTGACGCTACCTCATTGTCCAACTTCAAATCCTTCTTTAAAACTGGTCGTGATCTGGTGTGCTGCGACCACTTCCTGTCATGCTGCCCAATATTTTTTGTGTTCCTTGTACTCTGCAGCCTCTCTAGACCTACCTGTTGTCACTCGTCTTGTATTTAGATTGTAAGTAGAGGTGGGCAAATAGCAAATGTTCTGCTTTTCTGTCCTTTTTGAAGAATCAGGGGAAATAAAATCAGTCCAGGTCAAATCTAAACCAAATTTGGGGGTGGAGGGGATTTTGGTAGTTTGAAACTGTTCATTATAGGTCAAACAAAGTGTTTTTGTTCAACTCAAAGGTTTTATTTGTGTGCATTTTGCAAGTGCAGCAGCAGCAACTCCTCCCTTGACCCCATTGGAAACTTGACCCCATGGTTAGGGCACTCACCGGGACTGTGGTAGACTCTGATTCAAATCCTCTCTGCAGATCTGAATCCAGAGCTCTCCCTTCCTGAGGAGGTGCCACAGCTACCAGATATAGGGTTACTGGCACACACGCTCCTTTCTGCTAGTGACTGATCATGTGTTTTAGCTGAGGTAGAACAGCTTCAACGGGAGAAAAAGAGCAACCCCCCTACTGCATACCACAATAGCCTCTAGGGTGAATAGTGCACTCCACCTAACTCCATAAATACACACGAGCGCCCCACCCACTGGGATAGGGGTTAAGATAGGGACATCAGAGCACAGTGCCTCCCCTCCATCCTGTTATTTTGCTACTGGTACCTAATTCTCTTTGTAAATCTAGTCTCCATTTTTCTTGGCTAATAACTACGAGCTGAATTTGTGTCAAATTGTGACCAGTTCTGGCTTTGTCAAATCTGTGAATAAACTATGGGTTTGGAAAATTTCACAGGCACCTTTTTTGTTGTCAGCAGCTCCCATGACTAGGTAATACACATAAATAATTATAGCGAGTGATGTAGGTGTCTGAGACATGTGGCCTGTTATGGGAGTTAGGCTCCTAAATTACTTCAGTGGTTTTGAATATGTAACCACTTCCACCCTAAACCCTGGCTCCAAGGGAGACATGGAAAGGCCAGTGATCTTGAAACGCATCACATGGAATAGTCTCACCCTTCTGGCCCTTATTTTTGAGGCTGAGCCAGACTTCACTAGGCAGTTGCTGTTCAGATGCTGGCTAAAAGTGGCAGATGCTACTTTGTCCTAGGAATACCAGAGATTTTGAATGACTCTCTTTTTTGAAGTGATCTTTCAGTATGAGCCTTAGGCTGCCTGGGGAACGTGTAGGTTTCTCATTGGTGTTGAGAAGAGAACTGTCAGCTTTCAAAAGATGGGAGACTATGTGAGCTGTGGTCTTCGTTACTGAGAAATAAAACATGTCACTTTTGACAGTGACTCCAGGGAAACGCTGCTATCCTTCTCTGGTCAAAACTCATTACAAGTGATTCAAAGTGTCCATTTGGCCACAAACCCCCACTGAAAGAGGAGCCGGATAATTGGTGAGGGGCTTCCATTCTTTCCTTCCCATTCCTCTGCCCAGCTTCTCAACTCAGTCCTTCACATGTATACCCTGTTTACTCCGAAGAAACCAAATGGGGAAAGTTGAAAGAGCTCCAAATTCAGGCTCCCTTGCACTGCTCAGACACATTTCAAAGATCCCAGTTTGCCCATGCCACAAAACAGCCCTAAAAAAACAGCTGAGTCCCTTGTAAATTAAATTCTACTTATCCAAGTAAGAAGCCATGCTGGGGCTCCCTGATGAGTTGGTCAGGAAGGAGGGAAATCTTAAAAGGGACACCCAACAGCTTGAAATAAAAAGGTTTTTTCAAGATAGCTTTTTTGAAAAAAAAGTCATCACTGGATGTGGCAAAGGCTTTTTTCAAAAAAGCCTGCATATCTCTTCCATTGGCTTCCTTTTTTTCAAAAAAGAAAGTCCGGTGTTGACATTCACTTTCAAAAAAAAGGAACGGTATTTTGGGACAAGGAGCTGTCCTTGGACCATTCTTCTGACATAGCATTTTTGAAAAAAGTTATTTTGAGATAATTATTCCCAATAAATTTTGAAATAACTTTTCAAAAAAAGTTTTCTCATAAATACTGTGCAATGTAGATGGCAGCCACAGAGAGCAAAGATAGAACAGAAATTTCAAAATAGTCATAAAGAACAAGAGTCTTATGGCACATTATAGACTAACTGATTTCTTCACGCATAAGCTTTTGTGGGCTCCAACCCCCTTCATCAGATGTATCTGCTGAAGTGGGCTGGAGCCCATGAAAACTTATGCCTGAGGAAATCTCTTAAGTCTATAAAGTACCACAGGACTCTTATGGTTTTTCAGTATTCAGACTAACACAGCTACCCCCCTGGAAACTTCTACCATGCAAAACAGGCATGCCTCTTTTTTTATAACATGTCTGGAAGCAGAGGTATCATAATGGAGCTAGTCAAACTATTGGAAAAACGATATTCATTACAAATTAGGACCTCAATTTTAAGCCTACTCTTAACCCAAAAGTCCATGGAGACTTCTCAGATTGCATCAACAAATATACGTAAGTGTTTTGAGTATAAAACACACGATTACTAACTTTTTTAAAGATAAGCAACTTTGTTAACCAAACACATCTTGGAGCTAACCAGTCAGGTTGTAACATTTCCATGGTGAGCTCTCATTCTGCTGAGAAAACACGTTGAATGGGGTACTTCTCAACTTTCAGAGCCTCCTGTGCAATAGAGTGGATGGTGTAAAGATCCCATTCCCTCCATCATCCCTTTTAACCCTCCTGTTTTAAGGATGACACTCCTATGGCCTGCCTACATAAGAAGTTAAGGTCGATATTTTTCACATGCCTGTAATTATATCAAAGTATTTGTGTAGTATTGACTTGACTTAGGTACCCCAAAATCCTCATGCTTGCATGGATTTTCTTTAAATTTTCTGTACCTTGGAATACTACAGAGTAGGGTTCATGCCCTAAAATTGGGATTATTTGATCTGAGAATTCCAGAGATATATATCTTCCCAAAATCATAATTTTTATAAAAGTTTTAAGTTGGGATGTTTTTCACTCATAATTAGAGACCAAAATTTTTCTGTGAGGTGGGTCAAAATGGCCTTGTGGTGCCCACTAAGTGTTTGGAGAACTCAAGATGTGCTTGATATTTAAGAAAATGTACTTTTCTTGCCTCAGTGTTTAGACTGGAAGGATTACAGTGAGTATGTGCCAATGAAGGGGGAAAACAAAAAACACGAGGATTTCTATGAAACCTGTTAGTGCCTGCGTGGGTAGTTTGAGGGAATGTGAAACTCCATCCCATGTTTCTCATCCAAACCTTTGTACACCTGTGCAATAAAGATTTAATAACTCATATTGCTTACTAAAAACCCTGTCTTTTTCTTTTATGGAGGTGCATTGTGAATTCAGCAGAATAGTCAGCAAATGGTCTAACATGTTTTTGTTATTTTGGGTAAGGAGGAACCAGAAGACTTTGTACATGTGTGTGGCAAAGGAGAGGGTGTGGGAAGACAAGGAGATGAAGCAGAGTGACAGCTAAAAAGAGGGAGGAACTGAGGAGGGGTGGTAAGCAAGCCATGGATCGATGGATGGAGAAGCTCTGTAGCTAGTTTTCAGTGTGGTGTTCCCAAAGACATGTAACTTGCAGATTCAAAACTCAAAGAGCACGTACCTTGATAACTGCAAAAGGAGAATTATGTGCAGTGCCGGAGTTGCCAGTATGTGGATTCTCAGTGACTCCTTGATCTAGAATTCCTGCATCCTGATTCTAGGCTGCAGAAGTTTGTGGGCAAGCAAGCAAGCACCGTGACATGGGGATTGCTGATTGCAGCCCAATATGAATGGAGAGAAGTAGTCTGCTTTACACCATCTAACCAGTGACCTAATAGCTGAGATTTACTGGACACTTGTGATGATTCACTCAAGCCTTATTCCTACTATACATTAATTGGAAAACTGAAGGATATATAGGATCATAGAACCACAGAGCTAGCAAGGGTCATCTTGTTTAAATCCCTGCCAAGATACAGGACTTGCGTCAAAACCAGGGGTCTCAAACTCATTTGCTATAGTGGGCCAGATTTGACTTTAATGTACTGCAAGTGGGCCGTGCATACCATAAATCTAAATATTAGGGCCTACACTCATGGAGCACTGTGTATGAAACTGCATTTCATGATACTGTGAGACCTCTCTCTCTTCCTCTCTTTCTTTCTTTCTCTGTTAGGGAGAGAGTGTACTAACACGGAGCACGCTTTTGCTTACCCAGCATTCTGGGATGCCGGGAGACCTGCATACCCTTGCGGCGTCACAGAGCTCTGGGTATACAAGAATTGCACTCAGCAATACCATGACACTTTCTTTCTCTTTCTCTCTCTAACTCACTCCCCATGTTAGGGAGAAGGTGTGGTCCTGCAGACAGCAGTCATGGGCCAGAAAGAAGAGGTTCATGGGCTGTATCCAGCCCGTGGGCTGTATGTTTGATACTCTTGGTCTAAAACTTCCAAGAAAAAATCTGGACTCCTTTAAAAAACCTCCATTGAAGGAGCTTCCATGATTTCCCTAGGCAAATTCCCCATGAGTTATCAGATAATGTGTTCTGCATGACAGTGATGACACATGAGGGGCACATGGCTCCCAAATTTCTGCCAGCTCCCTGTTCAGTAGCTCCTAAAGGGGTGAGCTAAAAGCTGTGGCCACAGAGATGAACAAATCAAGCTGTTGGCATGGAGGCAACCTTTAAATTCCCCCACTCTGTCCCCCAATCAGCAGGTACCAGTTGTCTCTGCTCAGTGGCCCTGAAATGTCACAAACTGTGACACTCACTGCTCTTCAGAGAGCAAGGTCCCTCTGTTGAGAGAAAGGTCCTAACCTTTTCCCAAGTGTACAGCTGTCCGTGTTTTGGATCAAAAACCCTGTCTATGATTTCTCTCAGTGGCCTTGCCACAAACCCCATCCTCCAACCTTTGTGAAACACTACTAGCAGCACCATTTTACTGTACCAATGTTGTCCTTCACTCGAGGCAGTGCATGCGAATCAGGCTGTTGGGTGGGGAGGGGAAGGGACAGTGATAGAAATGTTTGTATGCTAGGCAGTGAAGACCTCAGGAGAGGCATTCCTTGCCTTTCTTGAATGTGTGTGGTGTGCGTGTGTGTTGCGGGGGGAGAGGGTGGAGACTAGTAGTGAAGAAGGACCAACTTGGAGGAGGCATCACAGTGAATGGGTCAGGAGCATAGCCGGGTGATGAGCCAACACAGCTCTGGTGGGGCTAGGTGGTGTGAGAGGACATCTTTCATCGGCACAGTATAATGGGGACTGTGCTAATCAGAATTTAGAAAATCAACAGAAGATACTCAAGATACTCTACTTAGCTGATGTGTTGCCCATTGACTGCTGTCAAAGTTCACAGTAAGTGTAGATCAGGCCGTTGTGTTCACAGTGTGGCTGTGGGGCAGCAATGAAGATAATCACACACCTTGCAGAGGAGTGCACAAATAGATGATTTGAGGGAAGTCTACAACATCTTGCCAGCCTCCATGCTGTGTAGGCCAGGTGCCTGAGCAATCTCCTTAGCAACTTGTGACCCATATGAAAGAAGAAGTCTGGCCATCCATATTAGCGAGATACCCAGCAGATCCATCAGACTTGGTCCTTCAAGTGAGACTGACAAACTGACTCCCTGTCAAGTCCTGCAGTACTCAACTTCAGGTGTCAGGTCCCAAATTCCACCATGGGCTGACAGCTGAAGACTTGTTTGCTCTGCTAAGTGCTGCTTTCCATCCCTCCTGAGTGCAATGATTGGGGGGGGGGGTGAGTGAGCGTGGCCAGTTATCCAATCTTCACTCAACCCCTAGCGAGTTCAATTGGCACTGGACTGCATTTGACCTGCTCCCAACTTGCCTTCCCCAGTATGATGCCTGCCTGATTGTCTGCCTTCATTAATGTACCACGTTCGCTCCAGCTTTACAACTCCTTCTGTTAATTGGAACAGCTGCATAATTGGGATGCAAGACTGTCTACTGGGGTTTTCCTTATTAAGTGGATTCCACTGTGCCTGTGTAGCGTATCCTAGTACTGTTTTAATAAGAGATTTAAGAAGGCATTTAATAGCTGGATTTGTTACCTTAGGGTAGTTTCTTTCTCTGTGGGTCACCAGGTGATTGAATCGCTGTTTAGCAGGTCAGAGTGTCTCCATTAGGAAAGATTTTCCTTGGCTGTTTCATAGAATCCGCACGATTTCCCTGTCACAAACAAAATCACAGCATTACGTACACAAGCCTTAGATTCCGTTTTTCTTAAGTCTTCATTTGTAGTTTGGCATTTATGTGGATAATTTGAAATTATAATAGCTTCGTCCAGGATCCGTTGTATAGATTTCAGTTCCATTTGGAGTCTTTTCAATAATATCAAAATAAACACTGGACCATCCTCACATGAAACTTCCAAATTAATATATCTACCAGGCTCTGGGTGAATACAAATATATTGCAAGACTTCTTTTGTGTGTTTGTGTGTTTTGCCATGTAGCAAATTTGTTTGATTCCTGGCAGACTTTGTCTGATATCATTTTTCTTCTGTTGTGTATTTTTATAATTTAGAAAATTCAGTAAAAACCCTTTTGAACACTAAAGTAAAATGGGGAAGAGACCTCAACTTGCTTTTGAGGCCTTGTGCTGGGGCATTTGCCAATGAGCAATCACAACAGGTTGGTGGCCAAGTTTGTGTAAGGTGTCACCCTCGCATCCATGTGGTTTGTCCTCATTGGAAGGCTTCTAGTCCTTTCTGCAAAGTGCACAAAGCACCTACTGCCAGATCACCAGCTCCATTAACTTCAACACCACTGAAGTACCTGAATCTAATAGAAATGGGCTGATTTACAGGAGCTGAAGATCTAGCAGTTAAAAGAGGGCAGTTTCAGCTATTTCTTGTTTTAAAATCAAGCAGGGCTATGTTCAGGTAGGTCATGTGGAAATCGAGGATTGATTCTGGCCCTAACACCACCAGCTAAAAGCTTTGCCTGTAATAACTGACTTTCAAAGGGCCATCTCCCTCCTGCGATCAATGTTCATGTTCTTTTGGAGCAGTAATTAGCACTCCACTAGGCCATTCAGCACTTGGCTCCTGCCTCTGTTATCATTCTTGTTGCTGCTGTCCCCGTAGTGCCAGCTCCAAGAACCAAAACAATCCTAAACCATCCCCCTCTAAATTATGAGACTTTATTTTAAAAACTCATAAATGTTGGGTTATTTTTTATTTGCCTTCATGTTTCTGAACTGTTAAGAGTGCACTAGGATGATGCTTTTTCTTTGCAACTGTGAAGAACAGAAACTTTTTTAAAAAAATGAAAACTGATTATCTGATATGATCCCTTGACTCCTGGAGCTGGGGCTTTGACTTTTTTTGTTCTGAGACTCATCGCAAAATGCTGAGAACTGGCAACACCAGGGCCTCTTTTAACTAGTTTCTGTTCATAGTTCTAAACAGTGGCCTCCATCAATTAGCAAACACCTTATTATTCTTTTCCAGGAGTACTTCTGTTGAGCTGAGATTTTGTGTTTATCCTCATTTTGGCAGGTGAAAATGTCACATCACCCAATCAATCACTCACGTTATTTGCTTTTTGCCAGCACCTCAGAGACCATCACAATAATAGCAAGCTAATTAGCAGAAGCAAGGACTTAAAGGTAAATCTTGAGTCTTTATAAACAGATATGACATCTGAAAATACAATTGGAGTGCACAGAGGTGGGGCACAGACTGGGAATGTTCCTGAGCTGAACAATCAGAATTCCAGCTAATATAATTGTCACGCTTCTCAAATGCCAATTCTAAATTTAACAGTGAGATGGGGTTTGTTATTTTTTCATCTGCTATGCAAATCAAAGTGAAGTCATCAGAAGGAACAAAAGAAATGAGGGGAAATGCTGTTCAAAAAGTACAGTGGGCTAATCAAATGTCATTCTTTATTCAACATTTAGTTTAAAAAAAATCCTTGAACTGCATGAAAACACAAAGTAAGACAAGACAATTCCCCTCTGAGTCTCGAGGAACAGATGCAGATCTATATATTATCTGCATGCAAATGGGAAGTGAGCCTCCATCTGTGACTGATGTGAGCAAGAGGCCTCTTATTCTGGAAGCGGTAAAAGGAATGGGACTTACGAACAGGAACACATCATAACCAACAGGCTAATTCAGGTGAAAGCCAGTTCTGTGAATGTCAGGGCTGTATTTTAAAAATCAAACCCATATAGTTAATGGCATATTCTTCATTGTTTTGTTGTGCCACCTTTCTATGAAAATGTTAGAATAAGCATCATAGCCACCAGCTTATGAAGGTGCTGACCTGCATTGTGGTCTACAGTTACACAAACGAACCCAAAGACTTAACAAGGAGCAAGCTAGCCACAAGTCATCTGAAGGCCATTCTTAACCCCCACCCACACTGGCTTTCAGATGGTCTGAGTTCATTAGGGCTTGGTGAAGTTCGGCATGTTATTTGAAGTAGTGTTGGAGATTCAAGAGGTGGTGCTCTCAGTTCTGCTGAATGCATTGGGCCTGATTCACCATACTACTGAGGCGGTGATACATCATCAAGAAATAGTTTGGCGGCTTTTACTGGAGCTGTGGAAAAGTGCACTGGATCATTTCTTGTCATGATAGATTGCACATTGGTCTTCATGAGAGTAACATTTCTACGGTCTGCCTAATTAGATTTCCATTCCACCTACCTACAATCTCCAGGCAGTGTTAATTATACATATACATTTTCATTACTTCCTCTCCTAAACTATTGCCATGTGCCATTACATATGTAACACAACAGCTGCAATGTGGGCCGTCGTCCATAGCACTAGCCAGAAAACTGGAACCCTCGTGCATGAAGCATTTCGAAGTTTTAAAATCTGTTTTATGTTCTGCATCAGAAAGTGCAAAGAGGAGTTGGTAATTTGTAACAACAAAATGTTTTGTCCAAAAGTTCTTAAATAACTCCAGCTGTCAGAAGTAGGAGTTGAACCTGGAACTGCTGGTTTGAAAGTCAAGTCTACATTGGCAGCAAAAATCAGTGGCAGTCAATGGGAGCTGTGCAAAATAGCTTTTCTGACTCCTTTTGACTTCTCAATTCCTCTTCAGTTCAGTGTCCGCACTGCGCCACACCACTTAAGAGGGTGGTTTTACTAAGACAATTTCTAGATTGACTTAACAGGTCTTTACTGACCACTAAGTCTATCCAGAAAGATTGCTAGACACGTAGACATGGTCTAAAAGTGAACATGTAGATGTGGTCTAAAAGTATGGTCATCTGAGCTAAATAACATGCTATATTCCCCACATCAGAGGCACTGTGTTATGTTACTGTGTTTTTGTGCTTCTCCCTTTAAGTGCCCATCTTCCTGTTAGAACAGATGCCTGCTATTAATTTATTAGGCTTCATATAACATTTATTTTCAGATCTTAGGAAGCCTTGAGCACAGCGTTCTCAACATTAATGAAATAATTGAGGGAAAACAGCTGTAAATAGGTGAGACTGGAACGGACTGTTGTGTGAAAATGGCTTGCCAGTTTCATTAGGTAGTTAGACTTCAAAGACTAGTGCTTCTCAACCTTTTGCACATCGCCACCCTACAGAACACACCAGCCCACCCCCCCACACCCCTTGCAGACCAAAGCCAGCCATCTCCTTGGCTCTCCATGACACACTTACCACTGTGTGGCAGTACAGTAATGTGTCCCAATACGGTTGTTGAGAAACAATGTCATAGACCATCTCTCCTGAAGTATTTTGTTGAGGGGGAAAGACTGGAGAGAGCTGGAATGGTCAAGAGGAAATCAAAGCAGATGAACATTGGCTGTCTCAGCATGTGGGTGAAATTACTGAATGAAGAGCAGATGGTGGGAAGATTGGAGAGTCCTCGGCTGCTTGTAAGGCGGAGAGGACAACAAAGTGACTTCTTTCTAGGCATTCAGTTGCTGTGGCAAGAAGCAGCCAATTATTTCCCCTGCTTCCACCTATGGGGGAAAAAAGCTCAGGCTGCCTTCAAGGACTGTGGAGAGACTGCAGGGGCTCTGTCTCCTGACGACAGCACAGAGGTCGAAGCGCCTCCTCCATTGGAGGGAAGAATAGCTGTAGCTGCCAGCCAAGGAGCCATGATGCTCCTGGAGTAGCCCGGTTTTGAAACTCCTCACTGTTGCACCTTCTTACTGTGAGGAAGTCTCATCTGGGCCTGCTGACAGTCGAGTGCAACCACCCTGCTCCACGCTCTCCCTTCAATGGTTAGCAACAGGCACACTCTCACCCCCAAGCATTTCCCTGGAGCACCCAGCCAGGTGGCTGTGCAGAATTCCCATGTCCTTTGCTCCAAAGGGCAGGACCCCTTAGTTTACCAGCATCTCTGAAACCACACATGACTTAGACTTGTGAGTAGTGAGAGCAAGCATTAGCACGATCAGCTTGAACAGAGGTTCAAGTAGCCAGCAGACATAAGTTAAATGAAGGATTACCTACAAAATTGAATCAGAGCACATCCATTAAAGCCAAACTTAACTGATAAGACATTCTCCTCTCTCTGAAAGGTTAACTCACCCAAAGATTCCCCCAGCATCTACCAGTCAAGGGCAGTTGTTCATAAAACAAACCAGGGGACATCTGGTCCCCTCGGTCCCTTTATACTTCCCTGGATTGATTTTCCTTCCATTCTGTAAGTCATAGAATCATAGGGTTGGAAGGAACCTCATGAAATTATCTAGTCCAACGCCCTGCCAAAAAAAGCAGGACCACTCCCACTAAATTATCCCAGCCAGAGTTTTATCCAGCTGGGCCTTAAACATCTCCAAAGATGGAGATTCCACCACCTCCCTAGGTAGCCCATTCCAATGCTTGACCACCCTCCTAGTAAGAAAGTTTCTCCTAATATCCAGCCTCGACCTCCTCAACTGCAACTTGAAACCATTGCTCCTTATTCTGTCCTCTGTTACTACTGAGAACAGCCAAGCTCTGTCCTCCTTGGAGCACCCCTTCAAGTAGTTGAAGGTTGCTATCAAATCCCCCCTCAGTCTTCTCTTCTGCAGGCTAAATAAGCCTGGTTCCTTCAGTCTTTCATCACAGGGCTTGTGCTCCAGCCCTTTAATCATTTTGGTTGCCCTCCTCTGGACTCTCTCTAATTTGTCCATGTCCTTTTTGTAGTGGGGAGCCCAAAACTGGACACAGTATTCCAGATGTGGCCTCACCAGTGCCGAATAAAGGGGAATGATCACATCCCTTGATCTGCTGGCAGTGCTTCTTCTGATGCAGCCCAGTATGTCATTGGCCTTTTTGGCAGCAAGAGCACACTGCTGACTCATATCCATGGACTTGTGCACATCCAGCTTCTTTAGGTAGTCCCTGACCTGACCTTCTGTCACCAAGGCTTCTCTTCTTCTCTCCAATCTGCCATGCCCAGGGTAGTGGGCTGGGAGCTGGCCCTCCCTGTGAAAACTGAAGTAAAACAAGCATTGAGCACTTCAGCCTTTTCCTCATCCTTCATCACAAGGATACCTGCGGTATTCCGTAAGGGGCCTACACCAGCCCTGATCCTCTTCTTGTTATTGATATACTTGCAGAACCCCTTCCTGTTATCCTTCAGATCCCTTGCTAGCTGCAACTCCATTTGTCCTTTGGCCTTTCTGATTTTATCCCTGCAGTCCCGAGCAATATCTTTATATGCCTCCTTAGTCATCTGTCCTAGCTTCCACTTCCTGTAAGCTTCCTTTTTATGCTTTAGCTCAGTCCAGAGTTCTCTGTTAAGCCACACTGGGTGCCTTCCACATTTGCTCTTCTTCCTGCTCATCGGAATGGTATCTTCCTGTGCCCTTTGCAGGGTTTCTTTAAAAAGCAACCAGCTGTCTTGGACACCTTTCCCCTTCAGATCAGCCTCCCAAGGGATCCTGCTCATCAGTTCCCTGAGGGAGCCAAAATCTGCTTTTCTATAATCAAGGGTCTGCGTTTTGCTTCTTTCCTTTTTTCCACTAGTCAGCATCTTGAACTCTATCATATCATGGTCACTGCTGCCCAGGTTGCCATTAACTTCTACGTCCCCAATCAATTCTTCTCTGTTTGTGAGCAGCAGGTCAAGAGGTGCAAGGCCCCTAGTTGGTTCCTCCAGCATTTGTACCAGGAAGTTGTCCTCGACACTCCAAAAACTTACTGGATTGCCTGTGCACTGCCATATTGGCCTCCCAGCAGATGTCAGGGTAATTGAAGTCCCCTATGAGAAGTCCCCATCTTCAAAGCGTCAGATGAAGTGGGATTTTCTCCCATGAAAGCTCATGCAATAAATAAATTTGTTAGCCTTTAAAAGTGCCACAGGACTCCTTGTTTGTTTTGCTGAACTAGACTAACACGACTACCCCTTTCGGAATAAGTTATTCACCTCTTTGTGAGGTACTTTAACTCGCAGACCTCGAGAGCTCTGTGTGAGCTCCTGAAGGCTCAGTGTATTCCTTTGGACTGGCCGTTACACTGAGCATGTCACTGTCACATGCCAAAGTTGACTCATCTGGAAAAAACTCAAGGGTTGTGTTCAACAACTAAAAACAAACACAGCCTCCTGGAGGTTTAAGGAGCAATTGCAAGCTGATGGCTTGTGTGGAAAATATTTTTCATAGTCTCTTGGTAAGGGGACTTGGTCACATTGGGTCTGTCTACACTTGCAAGTTAGTTCAAATTAAGGAGGCTTAATTCGAACTAACTCTAGTACCTGTGTACACTAGGCTTTCATTAGTTTGAACTAGGGAGTTCCTTAATTCAAACAAATGAAAGTTTAGCTCGAACTAAGCCCTTAGTTCAATCGTTAATTCAAACTAATGACAATGTAGACAGCGATAAATCATTAGTTCAAACTTAATAAGTTCTCAAACTAAGGGCAGTTTGAATTAACAAAGTGGACTAATTTGAACTAACATCAGTTCAAATTAATAAGTTTGAGTTTAGTTCAAACATTTACAAATTTGAACTAACTTTTCCTACTGTAGACACAATAATTGAGCTTCCTTTTGATGTATAACTTAGTAAGTATCTTGAAGTGCCACTTCCTTCCATGTTCAAATCAGTAAATATCTATTCAACTTGGACTTTTGGTTTAAAATAGAATTACTCCAACCCCATACTGTTCAGTCATATTGATATGATATCAGGCAATGAATCCATCTGAAACAGAAGCAGAAGAAACAGTCAATTCTTATTAAAAGTTTAAGCTTTTTTTTTTTAAGGACATTCATGTGGATTTTATATGTACTAATGCATTCAGTTAGAGGACACCTAGTATCATGTAAGGTATTAGTATCAACATGTAACAGCATTTCATTGGCTACAGTAAATACAATTCCATGAAACTGCATAGCAATTGCATCTTCTCTGCAGATCTTTTGGTAATTGCTTTTAATGACTATCATGTAGTTGCAACATTATTTAGCCAATAGAAATAGCTCTATATTTTTCCTGTATTTTTTTCTGATCCTGCTTAGCAGGGACTGCTGCATCCATTCCAGGGTCAGGGGTTTTCTTTAAATATAGTGCTGGGAATGCTGTCAGAGGGTGCAGAATGTAAAGTCCTTTACCCCAGCTCAGAAGCAGCATGGTCACTAGGCCTCCTCGTTCCCAGGCCACCTTGCTGATACCCCTTACCCCTGGTAGGCAGAGTCTGGAGTTGGGGAATGACTATAACTCTAGCTCAGATTCCAGGCCCGTTCAGTCCTCTGAGTTTCTGCTTCTGCTGCCTTTATGGGTGCTATTTCCCACCACCTGGGGCCTGGTTTTATGACTGTGAGGTAGGAGAATAGAGTTCTGCTAGGGATTGAATTAAAAGCTGGAGCTAATTTCACATGGGCACCTGAGCAGCCATCCAATCGCATCTATGAGTCTAATGTTACTAACTTCTGGTCCCTGCTGATCTGGGCTGAATTTAAGCCTCTCGCAGAGGGGACAGAATCCAGGAACCCTGATCAATTAAAAGAGCCACTTTGGTTCTTATCAGTAAATTCACTACCACTACCTGGAACCAACTTCATGATGTAATCAAATAATTTCACATTACGCTAACTCCACTTCTTCCCATTGCCAGCCAAATAAATGTAAGCAGGGAGATTCCAGGAATGAATTCCAAGGACCTGCTAAGCATTTAGTTATGTGATTGCCTTTAGAGCAGTTGAGATTTATCATTATATGGTGCTGGTGAAATGTATCCTCTGCAAGACTTTGTAGGCAGCATTAGCACTAAATGCCCCAACTCATGACCCTGGTAACTTCTTATCCCATAGTCCCAAGACCCCTCTCCAGTTGTCAGTAGAAAATGTGTTTCGGGTGCAGAAGCACGGCCCTTTGTTGCTGGAGTAGTAAACAAGAGCTCCTGTTTAACTAGCTTAGGTCGGGTGCCATCTTCAGTCCATTCACCAAACACAACAGAAACGAAAGCCAAATCGGTAAACTTCTCCATTTCTTGCAAGGACCTGTGGACATGGAGTGGTCAGGCTCTTTGTGTACAAAAGTCGCTGAAAATGCAAGTGACAGAGAATTTCATGTGCTGATTGCATTGATTGATACTCTACACTGTGGTCACAGCAACCTGGGATTGAATCTGACTCGTGGAAACCTTTTCCTCACCTTTGCCTCTTTCCAACTAGGAGCCACAAAGAAGGGTCTTTCTTTTACAAGCACTTGGGGAGTGTCTCTGGCCCATGTTCCACATGATAGCAAGTTGATCACATTGATTCCTTCGTTTTTTGAATCTTTAAATCTAAAGCAGTGGTTTAGTGTCATCACACTGTGGTAAGTGTGTCACGGAGAGATGGCTGGATTCAGCCTGGGGAGGTGGGCTATGTGTCCTGTAGGGTCACATCCCCCTGCTAAGTGTGGAGCGACCCAGAAAAGATTGAGAACCACTGAGCTAAAGGAATAGCTCCATAGCCAGGGGAAGCAGTGAACTCATATACTTCTTTCCATGAAGTAGACACTAGAAAGGGACAGAGACACACCTCACCCCTGTGCTACACAAGGTGGCTATGTCTACAGAAGCAAATTAGTTTGAATTAAGGAGCCTGAATTCAAACTAATTTGAACCCTGTCTATACTAGGCTTTGCCTAGTTCAAACTGGCAAAGCTTAGTTCAAATAGTTAGTTCGCCTGGTTAGTCCAACCTAACTGCTCAGTTCGAGGTTATGTGCATATTTAGTTTGAAATAGCATGATGTATACATGCTAGTTTGAACTAAATCAGTTCAAACTAGAGATTAGTTCTAACTACGCACATTTTTTTTAGTTTGTTACTTTGAACTAACTGCACTTTTTTAGTTTGAACTAAAAGTTAGTTTGAATGAAGAAAAATGCACTTAGTTCAAACTAACCAAGTCTGATCTAAGATTTTAGGTTTAGATATAGCCTAAAGCATTCTTCTTCCTAGCACACCATTCAGTCTGTGTCACATTTTGCCATATGCTTACATTGCACAAGGAAATATCTATTCTGCAGGCAGCTAATGGTACCTTTGGAAGACAAACTGTTTCCAAGATATTCTGTCAGGTTTGAACATTGTGCCAAATGAGAGCATTGCGGTCACAAAGTCTGGGAAAAGACCCTCTCCTGACAGGATCGCTCAAGTGAATTTTTCTATCGGTGCCCATGCCAGAGGCCAGGAGGATGTGACAACGCCAGAGCTGTTGTTTCCTCACATGCAGAAGCCTTGTGAACTGGCGACTCATGGGAGAGTCAGCTTTCAGTTTCCTTGGCTCCCTTCCTATCATTTCTCTGGCTCCATGCCATCCCCTTCTGGAGCCCTGAACACATTTTCATGCTTGAATTGGCTTGAACAAAGCTTTATCATTTTGACATTGTTGCCACATGGTGCCTTTTGAATTTTCCAAGTGAATTGTGAACAGCCATCGGGGTTGCTGTAGGCAGCAGCTTTAAGCTGAGGAGATTTGGGTATTATGGGGGGAAGGAAGGGGCATTTTTCTTTCTGGAATTTCTGATAATGGCTGAAAGCCACTTGTATGAAGCAGAAGGGACTTGGCTTCAAACCAGCAAAATGCTTGTGTTGTGGTCATACCTCCTGCCCTTTTGCTCCTATGTCAATAGTTGCAGTCTCTTTCATACAATCACATGGCAGTAAGAAAAGGATATGGGGGAATTAGTGTGATAGTCTCTTTCCTGGCTTCCCCTTCCCAGTCTTCTGTTTTCAGGAGAGTAAAGAGGGCCACTGACACATCCCACCTGTCCCTCTTTGGACCAAACTGGGACCTCCCAGATTGTTTTGGTCTACCTGTCCAGCAGGATTGTGATGAACTGGTTGCTTAGCCTCTGGCTTGTAAGGTCTTTTCCTCCTAGATCAGGCCTTGCGCCCTCATTGAGCACACAGGGAAGGGGTGGTCACCAGGCTCATGGAGGCTGATCAATGGTGATTAGGGAACAATGGCACAAACGTGCCCCAGACACACAATCCCAATTCACAAGGTAACCTGCTGAGCGCCTATGCCACTAGCTAGGGGGAGACAGCAGCATTTTGGCCACTAAGTAGGAGGGGAACTCAGAGGTTCTAGTCTTTTACACTAATTGCCTATTTCCTTAGCTAAATAAGGAGTTGGTATCACCTCTTTCCCCTCCTCTTCTTCCTCACCCATTTTACAGAGATTAGCATGTGTTTGCCAGCTGGATTCTGGCTAACCAGACTCTCCATTAGTACCAGGTACCCTTTGCAATTGTGGCTGATGTGGAGTTTCTGAGCTCTGTAACGGCTGGTATGAATCTGTGGAAGCAAAATGAGAGGTCCTAAATCAAAATGTGTTGCATCCACGCTGAGGAATTCTATATTGCAACTTGGCAGCAAAACAGGGACTGGTTGCAGAAATAAACCTTTTTGCTGAGAGCCTCCTGCATGGTGTCTGTTCTTTTGTGGAAGAGTCTACTGCTGTAGTAAGAGGACGAATGGTTAAGCAGGGACAGGGCTATATTTTTGACTCTGCTACAGACTTGCTCTGCAACCTTTGGTGAGGCACAACACACTTTCAGATATGCTTTTTCTAACCCTTCTGCAGAGTGGTCCAAACATACTAGATAGAGGCAGGAGGCACAACCATCTCTGGCTTAAAAAATTCCTCTTGATTTGAATGCTGCTTTCCTGTTGGCAACACAGACCACGCAAGAAATGGAAATGATAACACGCACCCAAAGAGGATGCTGGTAGCTAATCGTGGCAAATGATGATGCTCTTTCTGATTCAGAGAAGTATTTTTAATCTACACATTATTTCTTCATGTTTTCTGTGAATTTATGAAAAATAACTTGCTATTGCTAATGTTAGTGAGTGGTTCTGGCAGTAGGGGCAACCCTTTTGCTATTGAAGTCGCAGGCAATTCTGTTGTTAGGATCTACAACAGGACTAGGTTCAAACCCTGAAAAGGAAAGCATGACATGACATCTATACTAATTGACATCTGGAAAATGCCTTTCAACCACCGCTGTGTGTTACCTTAGGGATGGGCACTAACAGCAGGATTATAACAAGAGAACCTTCAGGCTGCCCTAAAAGCACAACGGGAAGAGAGAAATGCAGAAATGACAGCTGCTTCGGACCTAGTGACAGAAAGAGCTCAGAAGTTGCTGACTGTCCCTAGCAGGAACTACACAGCTATAAACACAAAGTTAGCTGCTGGCTAGGTCTTAGTAATGTTTTGACTCAAAAATCATGGGAAGCAGAGAAAAGAAGCCAAGAAAAGGCTAGAAATTTGGGAAAAGCAGAGCAAAACTTGAAATGTAAAGAAGATAAGAAAGCACTAACTTCCACAGCAAAAACTACAATTAAGTGTAGTTTATGGTGACATAAAAATCGTTTTCCATTTAGCAAAGACCAGCTGTAAAATATCCCATAAAGCTAAATACAGCCCTGGTGCTTGGAGTTGCATTCTAATCGTCCTCCCTATTCTTCTTGGAGTGTTTTAATTAACCTTTTGCACCATGCTCCTCCTTATAGTCCCCATCTATAGCTGTTCTTGTACAGAATTATGGTCCCGAATAGTCGTATATCGCAGAACTGAAAGGCAGAGGTTTCAAGTTAGCCTTTACATCAGTGCATGAAGTGAATCTCTTTGTCATATATCAGTTGCTTTTCTAAGTTCTCACTTTTCTTACATTAAGGATGAAAATAAATCCTCTGATGGCTTAGAAAGGGAAACTCAATTTTAATGAAATATAGATAATCTGTGAAATAAAAACATTTAAATCCTTTGAAGACTGAGACAAGAGTATTGAGTCCAATAGACAGAATGGTGAAACTGAACACATATTAGAAGATCTTCTTCAAAACTGGCTAACTAAGGAATGAATCAGTTCTGAATTTCAGTTTCAGATACATGATGGACAGCAAGAATTTCAGGTCCATTATGGCCAATGTCACAGTTCATTGATGAAGAGACACTGAGTTAAAGATTCAAAGCATTGTCAATTTGTGCTTCGAACTCAGCTGTCAGTCATGCAAGTCCATTTTTCAAAACATTGTGCAAGGGTTTAGGCATGGAACAGTAATTCAAACGAAATGAAAATATAGATATGCAGCTTGTATTAGACCTGACATTTAAAAAGCAGGGAAGTGGGTGGAGTTTCAAATCTGGCATGTTAAATGGTAATGAGAATAATCAGAAGATTTTGCTCTTAGTGTCTTCATCTTAGAAGTTTTAGGTGATATTTTTTGCAAATAGAGTAGGGCAATGGTCTCCAATCTTTTGCCAGCTAATGGCACACTGCTCATAGGTTTTAATGGCAACTGCCATTCAGGACTTGATTGTGATCAACCAGTTGGGGCCTACTACAGTAGGGGCATAATATAAAAGTCTTGGATGGTCTTGGCTGATTTTGTGATTAACAGTTCTTTTATTTGTCCCTTTTTTCTGCTGCTAACCATTCCCCCTCTTCAGTTTTTTTATGTGTGGGAGCATGTTGTTTGTTTGTTTTTTGACACCAAGTTACCGACATCTGGGTATTTCCTTCCGCTTAATGGTCACCCTAATGGCCACTGCTATTGAGTGGAGTTCATACATTTACCACAGATATTAGATCCTGAATGTTAATTCAGATTATTCAAGACTGACATTGTCAGGTATGTCTACGCTGCGGCCAATTGACATTGTTGCAAGAGCTGGAGCTGGAGCTCCTTAGCCTAGAGGGCCAAACTCACTTAAGAACCTGAGCCGCAGAATCCATACTGCTATTTTTAGTTTACCAGCTTGAGCCCCCAGAATATGAGTCTACCTACCCAATCTGGGAGGCTCACTCCCAGCTCCTATGTGGACGTGTCCATACCCATCTAAGCAATCTGTCCTGAAAAGCAGGCAATTGCAAAATTACTATAAGTCATTGAAAGATGGTGCTCAAAGAGAAGTTACGGTTTGCTGTTAAAATGGGATGAAGTATCTAGTGAATCCTGTATGGAGGCTGTCCTGGGTCCTGTGCTATTCAACATTTTCATGAATGGCTTGGATGATGGCGTGTAAAATATATTTATAAAATTTAAAAATGAAACTAGACTGAGAACAGTTGCAACCATTTTGGAGGACAACAGTAGGATTACAATGACCTTGTCAAGCTGGAGAACTTGTATGAATTCAACAATAAAGATAATTAAAAGTACTTTGCTCAAGAAGAAAAAAATCTAATGCCCAACTACAAAATGAGGAATAACTAGCTAGCAGCAGTACTGGTAGAAAGGATCTGGAGATTTAGTGATGCACAAATTGAATAGAAATCAGGAATGTAATGCGGCTATGAAAAAGGCTAAATCTCATTCTGGGATGTATTAACAGGAGCGTGGTATGTAAGACCTTGGAGGTAATTGTTCTGCTCTCCTAGGCACTGGGTGAGGTCTCAGCTGGAGTACTATGTCCAACTCTGAGAACCAAACTTGAGGAAAGACGGGGACAAATTGGAGAGAGTTCAGAGGTCAGCAACAAAAATGATCAAATGTTTAGAAAAATATCATCTGTAAGAAAAGGTTTAAAAGGTTTAAAAATGAGGCATGTGTAGCCTTGAGAAAAGAAGACTGAGAAGGGACCTGATGACTGTCTTCAAATATGTTGGCTATTATGAACAGGATGGTAATCTGTTGTTTTCTTTGTCCACTGAATGTAGGACAAGTGGTCATGAGCTCAACCTCCATCATTAGGTATTAGGAAAATCTTTCTAACTCTAAAGGCTGTTAAACTCTAGAAGATGTTTTCCAGGGAGGTTCTGGTATTCGCATCACTGTAGGTTATTAAGGACATCTATCAAGGTTGGTCTAGGTTTACTTGATCCTATCTCAGAACAAGGGTTGGACTTGATGACATCTTGAGGTCCCCAGCAACTCCACATTTCTAGAATAATATCCTTCTCTTACTCACATTTCCCAGCCTGCTATGAGACATTGTGTGTCGCTGGCTCCTTGAGCACAAGTGGGCAAAAGGAGTGGGGGAAGGCTTTTTCAAATGTCTCCTCTCCTCCCATCACTCACATGCCTCCAGGTATAGGGACTATCCCAATGTGGACCTGAAAGATTAGGCTGCCTTAGAAAGATTTTGCTTCCCCAGAGCTGCTTGTTCTCATATCTTTCGCCATTTCTGGAAGGTATTTTTGCACATCTCCCACAGCTCATTCCTGTTCTCACAGTCCTGCTAGCATGCAGCCCGGAGTGTCGTCAATGACTTTTTGTTGTTGTAGTTGTTCAAACGTATTTATTCTGTTGGAAAATATCACCATTTTCCTTCATTCACCCTGACAGTTTGTTTGTTATCTCAGGAGTTTTCCCACAGGACAGAAATAAATAACTTGGTCTGCTTTAAAAACAAAATCTAAATGCAATGCATATGTTGTGCTTTTGATACATCCGGCATAATGCAACAGCACAAAGTATACAGTCCCAACTTCATCCTTAAAACAGATTGTCCATTTAATATTGTTCCACTGAGGAAATGCTTGGGGTTATGAGCAAAAGACCAAGAAGAATGGCTGGAAATAGCACAGCAAAAGAAACAGTTGCTTGAAATCAGACTCATAATTATATATATTTTTTAATAAATTCCTTTCATGGCACAGTAGTGTTTCAGATGTAAACACTGTTCCCCAATAACCAGAGGTGTTCAGCGAAAATGTAAGGGCTCAGAACAACAATTGGGGCTAGATGTCCTAAGCACTTTGGTGAATCTGCCCTGTACGTGACTGCCAAAATAGAAGCTAAACTTGGATTTTAAGAAAGTCTTTGACAAGATCCCAGTCCTATGGCTCTTAGGTGAAGTAAACAATCATGGGAAACAAGGAAGGTCCTGTTCTGGATCAGTAACTGATTAAAAGACAGGAAACGGTGGGTTACTCACCAGTAACCGTCCTTCGAGATGGGCTGCTCAGATCCATTCAGTAATAGGTGTCTCTGTGCTGGAGAGCCGGATTGGTTGGAAAACTTTTGTCCTAGCCTGTCAGGAGAAGGTAGGCAGCCTCCGCCCCTCACGCCACCCCGTGGCTATATATATGGCTGCCTCCCGACCCCTTCTCAGTTCCTCAGAGTTGCCAATTCCAGATGCGGGGATGGAGGAGAGGGACCTGAATAGATCCGAGCAGCCCATACCGAAGAAGGACAGTTACTGGTGAATAACCCACCGTTCTTCTTCGAGTGCTGCTCGGATGCATTCAGTAATAGGTGACTACTAGCCATGCTGATGGATGGTGCGTGGAGTTGGGTCTTCCGCCTTTAGCACAGCAAAACACCCCAGATGGGAAGAAGCCCAGCTAGCAAGATTCTACCCAGAGCCAAGAGACGAACTAGGGTCTTGGTGTGGCACCAAAGAATTGACAACTGAGGGCCAACCCAAAGTCAGGGGCAGGGCTGAACCCGCCGGGACATGTAAGTGTGGGCAGGACGGACCAAGGTTACCGTAACAAGGATGAAGAACAGAACATGAAAACACAGAGGGTTGCATTTGGATGCTCCACCTAACTGGTATAGCACAAGGTATGAAGACCAGGAGATAAATGTCTGGCCATAGGGCCTTACAGCATGAGCTCGTAGGGAAACGCTGGAGGCCGTGGGTGCGGTGTTAGCCATAATGACTGTGGCCTGCACAGGAAACCATGCAAAGGGTGAACATTATCGCATGGACTGAGCACATCAAGGCCCAAGCTGGGATCCAGAGAGTCACGGTGTAGCCAGGGCGGCTGCGGACTACACAGATAGCCGCAAAAGGGAGGAACCTTATCCCTTGGACTGGCCATGACCACCCCAACCGGGGCCTGGTTGATGACAGTAGGATTGAAATTACGTAGTTGCATTGGGGAAAGGGGATCCTGAGATCAATTGATAGGAGTCTGAGCAAGACACTTCAAGCCAGAACACTGAAGGCCAAAGCCAAAAGTGGTGCGGTGGGAGGCACAGGGCATGCCAGCTACAGGATCTCAAGTTAGTATGCAAAGTGCACGCTTCCAGCGAAGTACAGTACCAGAATCCGGGTTTCTTGCTGGAGGGGGTGATCCAGAACACCAGCACCCATGAGCCAGCATAATGGCCTGAGGTGGTGCTCATGGTTTGGTACCTATAAGAGCCTTGGTAGCATGAGAACTCGCAGAGAGAGCCCGCTTTCAGTCTGTAATCCTGTGGGATTCCAGCAACATGAGGACTGTATGAGAAAGGGAGAAGGGAAGGCAGGGAACAATGCCAACTACCACTTGGCCACCCAGTCGAGGTGGCCAAATGGCTCATAGAAGTGCCGTATTATGGATACGGTCTCGTGTGCCTAGGGCACCACCAAAGAAGGATGTTGCCACGGTTACGTTGTATGTACATGAGCACCAGGGGAAGACATGTTGAGGCAGAGCTACACCCAAAAATATGGTTGCCAGGGACAGGAGAGATCACCTTCCAACCACCTAGGAAGTGAAGCTGCCCACAGAGTATCAACCGCAGTATCACAGAGGTACCCTGGGTTTAGAGAACCCAGTGCGGAGGGTTATGTCCAACCAGAGGACCGGATGGCATTCCTTGTGGGGGATACAAGCCTCTGAATTTCTGAGTACTTCAGAAAACAGGAATTCTGACCTGTTTCTCTCTGTCTGTTACATATATATATAAGCAGACATATATAATCTGGTCCCTCAAGGAGGTGAGGGAAACAACCATCCTCGTAAGGTCGTCACCAACATCACATGGAGGTGACCCCATAGTTTGGACTGCAGATCCCCAAGCAGGTATAGTGGGTTGACGCGCGCCCAAAGAGCAGTGCCCTCTGCCAGGGTACGTGTGTCCAAAAGGCAGGGAGGCTAGGGAGGACAGTTACAAGCAACTCGGTGGAGGAGCTTCCATGCCTGGAGTGCGGCCTTTCGCCCGGCTATGACAGGGGACTGATGCTGTGAAAGCGGGGGCTGATGTAGAAGGCCCAAGATAAGGTATCCCACTGCTGCTCCCCTGCCATGGGACATGCGACGTTGGCACTGTCCCTATAAGTTCCCTGATCTTGAAGTTTCCAAGTCAGGTACACTAGGTCTCTGCTTCACGAGTGAAATGGGGGGAGGAAGGGGAAGATATGAGGAGGGCTGGCCACCACTTCTGGTAGGGTGGGCCTAGGACAAGGACTCCCAGGATAAGGTGTCCTGATAACAACTGAGGTTGCCTGCAGTGGAAAGGGCTGTTACAAGGCCTCAGCTTCTGTGAAGAAGGGGGCTATAGGGTGGCAGGGGTTGGACCACTCTGCCTTGGCCTTCCCTGGAGGCCAAGGTCTGCCATGATGATGCAAACACGTCCCGCTTGACAGGTAGGGTAGTGGAGGTTCTCATCGAGCCAACGTGTTGAAAGCCCCAGTAGAGCTGGTCTACTCAGCATGCCGATGGTATGCTAGCAAGGGGAGGGTGCCCCCCCCCCCAACCAAGGAATGAGAATGGGGCCTACCTGATGTAGGGCATTTGGGTAAACAGTAGCGGTTCTGTGTCCCGATGAATGCCGTGTCTGCATGTGTCGGATCCTTTGTATCCACAGCTGTGCCTACTATGAGACGGTCTGGCAAGACCTATCTTGTCATGAAACAGCACAGGGATTGTTGGCTGAGGGGTACCTGAGAAAAAAGAGGGGGCGGATCCACGCTGGGTGCCCAAAGTAGCAGCTGCCAAGGATGTCTAGGAATGGACCTCAGTACAGATGTACTGACGGTGCAGAGGGGTTTGGCTGGCATGACCCATGTCCGCCCAGGATCGGGGAGGGTACACGGCCAGAATTAGTGTGCCTGTGATCACAGTAGCACAAGAGGAAAGCTGCTTTTGATCAAACCTGTTCCCCCCCAAAGGGAGGGACAGGGTGTCAACTGTCCACTGCAAGGATGTACTGAAATCTATTGCATCCCGGATGTCTCAAGAATAGGGTGGCAGCCAGTTGGGGTGGGCAACTTCCTTACAGGTAATAGAGAGGAAGAGGTCTCAGCAACCTAGCAACAGGATGATAGCGGTGGAAGGAAAAAGCTTTGCCTGTATTCCCACAATGAGGTAGATGAGTGGGAATTGGAGGGGAGGGGACATCACCCCAAGAGGTCTATGTGGGAGGGGCAGGTCTGGGAGGGAGGAGGCCAAAGTATTTGGCCTCTCCCCGGGGTCCTGAGTGGTGCCCACCACAGATAGTGTATCTGGAGGGAACAGGGCATCCCCTCCAAAAGGCAGGTCAAGGACCACCTGCTGTGCATTAGGGGGCACTCTAGCTTCCTGAGCCAGGCCACTCAGCGGATAGTTACCACCGAGGCCATAGTGCAGGTAGGTATATCCACCGCCTCAAGGGCCGAGAGGAGGAGGTCCTGGGAGATTATGTTACCTTCCTCTAGAAAGGCATCATACTCCTCTCTGGCCTCTGGTGCGAGCAAATGTCGGAATTTCGCAACCAACTCCCACACATCCAGCAAGTATCTGCTTATTATGGCTTGGTTGTTTGCCACTCGTAGCTGGAAGGCCGAGGAGGAGTAAACCTTACAGCCCAAGAAGTCCAGTTCCCTGGCATCTCTGGAAGATGGGAGGAGGTTGCTAGGGGGCTCCCCTGGGCCTAGCGCCATTTGCACCACGTCCCTCGGGGGGACCAGTTGATCAGCGAGGGAAGGGAAGTCCGATTCAGGGATCTGGTATTTAATGCTCGCCATGTCCAAAACTGGGGCAGTAAAGTTTGGGCTCTGCCAATGGGAAGACATGAGGTCCCAGACACTCAGATGAAGTGGGACTGTCAAGGGTTCTGCCTAGGCAAAGGCTGGCCCAAAGAGGGTATCTGGAGGGTGACCCGAGGGCTATACCTCCATCCCTAGATGGGCTGTAGCACGGCGCAACAATTCAAGGTGCGCCGACAGATTCCCCATATAGGAACCCAGTGCCGGGGACAGGGCGGTACCAGGAGCTCACCGTGATGAGGAGGGAGTCTCCTGGGGGGACCATTCCTGTGGGCGGAAAAGGAACAGTGATGGTGCCGAAGCGTGGCACTGAGGTCGCTTGGAGCCCCTCGACGGACCTTCCTCTGGGCTGGAAGTGGGGGAAGCAGACCAAGACTCCAGGGGTAGTATTGGCGACAGCAAGGTGATATGTTGCCGTGCGGATGGCCCTATGGTACCGGGGCCCAATGGAGTAGACAACAGAGGGCTGTATGGCGAGGGAGAGTGACACCCATGATGGACCCAGGCCTTGGACGTAAAGGCCGGTTTGCCCCTTCTGGCTGGGATTGGGGCAGGTGGTGTGGGAAGCAGGAGGAGGGCTTGAGCAGCCTCCACCACTTCAGGGGTTGACGGCATGAGGAGCGACTCTGAGCAGCCCCATGGCAAGTCCTCGCCTAGGGAAGGGAGGCTGCCTGGCTGGGAGGGCTCCTGCTCCCACGGTACTGGGCTGTACTGAGTCTACGGTGCTGAGGGTGACTGCGGTTGGTGCCGGGCTATACCAGGCCAACGGCACCAGAGCTGCCGGCAAACAGTGCTGGGGTGATCCGGGTACCGGCGGTACTGAGCTGTGCCACCGGGGTGATCTGGGCATTGGCAGTACCGGACTGTGCAGGGGTGCCAGGGGCAACCTCGAGCAGTGCCAACGTGCCAGGGTGCCAGCTTGGTGCTGAGGTACCAGAATTGGCACCAAGGTCATGCAGCAGCAGCTACTGGTGGTACAGTGCCGTGTGGGCTCCGGTGCCGAGCTGGGTCTCGGCGCCGGACAGGAACCCAAAGCCTCGGGTGATGAGTGCTGAGCTTACTCAGAAGCTGAGCCACAGCATCGTTGTTCCCTCTCCTTGATGGTCCAAGGTTTAAAGGAGAGACATAAGGAACAGGCTGAGACCAGATCGTCTTTGCCTAGACACCGGAGGCCCTTCCTGTGGGGATCATCCCAGGGGAAAGCCTTGCCGCACTTGGAGCAGGGTTTAAACCCTGGCACATTCAACGATGTTCCAGCCCGATGGTGGAAGTTTCCTGTGGTGGAACTATGTCCACGAAGAGGTGCTCCCAGTCAGGTGAAAAGCTCAAAGGAGGAGGACAGGCTGCTTGTGTTAGCAAGGAGTGTATGTTCCAGATCCGACACACAAGGCGGAAGAAATCATACTGAGGAAGGGTCAGGAGGTGGCCATATATATAGCCACGTGGTGGCATGAGGGGCGGAGGCCACCTACCCTCTCCTGACAGGCTAGGACAAAGTTTGCCGACCAATCCGGCGCTCCGGCATAGAGACACCTATTACTGAATGCATCTGAGCAGCACTCGAAGAATAATGAAGATAAGAAGAAATGGTTGTTTTTTTACAGTGGAGGGAGGCAATTAGCCAGTTCCCTAAAGGATCAGTACTGGGATCAGGACTGTTCAACATATTTATTAGTGATCTGGAAAAGGGGGTAAAAAGAGAGATAACAAAGATTACAAATGCTACTAAATTACTGATCATTGTTAAATCCAAAGTAGACTGTGAAAAGTTACACAAGGATCTCTCAAAACCAGTTAACTGGGCAACAAAATGGCAGATGAAATTCATTGTTGATATGTGCAAAGTAATGCACCTTGGAAAACATAATCCCAGCTAGACATAATTCTAACTGTAGGTTATCGATCTTTGTTCAATTTTTTTTTTCGTATTCTTTGCATTAGGTATTTAATCTTGTTTGCATGTCAAGCCATTCTTAATTTGCAAATGCCTCTCAGTCCTCCAGGCAATCTCTGAAAGATTCTTGTTTTCACTTCTCGCCTTCCTCTTGATTTTACTGGTACCCATTATCACAGTACCTAGAAGGATGCACAAGTGGTGGTTGCTGGAATGGATATGAATCTCATTTTCTCTCTCCAAAAGGCTGCATTCCCTTCTCTTTATACCAAACCGAAACTGTCCTTAGGCTTTGCATTTCCATGGTGGTTCTAAAGCAAAGTCATACACTTGCCACCACTGGCCTATCTCATTCCCAAATATGTATAATGTTCTACTTAATGATATGGGAGAAGCTTCATTTTACACCATTATGTTTTACTGAAGAATAAGAAAATGAATTTCAAATGCCTTGCTTATTTGGGATACAGTCTGAAAAATGCACCCATTTATAACTTTAATTAATCAGCATTCTTACTTAATATCCTTAGAAAAGGTTAAAACTGAATAGATCCACCAGAAATATACTTTAAAAATAGTAATGCAAATATGCCAAACAGCAGGGAGCACAGACACCCAGGCAGTCTAAATATCTAGCTAGATGGATCAACAGACAGGATGAGGAACCAGCTGGCATAGACTTTTGTGCCAAACTGAGTGTGTAAGGGGAATGTATGTACGTGCTTGATTTCCAGCAAGGGAACTCAGATAAGCCTGGGGGCCTTATGAACAGGGAGCATATGATTTTGGGCACTGTCTATTCTATTCATTATGGCTTCTTATCCTGTGCTCATCCCTGGTCCAGGACCCAAATCCTCAGCTCCCACAGGGAGTTAAGGTTCTAAACATCCTTGAGTTTCTGACTCTGAGTGCTTTCCAGCAGTGCATCAAACAATGGGACTAATATCAGCTATATGTGGATTTTTGCTTCTCTGACACTCTCTCCAGGGGATGAGCTCTTTGTATAGGGTAGGTGTCATGCTAGGCCTGAGAAAGCCAAGCCAACTTGTAAAATACATGCCCCAAATCTAACCTTTAAAGGCACCTGTCCCCTGTTGGATATTAGCCCCACCTGTCACTGCATATTATAGGAAAATACAATGGTAGTGTTACAATTAGGCTAGAGCTTTGATATGCATGTGTATTAACAGTGGTTTCTTAATGAAATTTTCAAAGGGATAGCCGTGTTAGTCTAGTCCAGGAAAAAAAAAAAACAACTGATCCTATGTTTACACCCCCTTGAATTTATTTTCATTCCATTCTGTAAGTTCACCCATCTTCGAAGCATCTGACGAAGTGGGATTTTTTCCCACGAAAGCTCATGCAAAAAATAAATCTATTAGTCTTTAAGTGCCACAAGACTCCTTGTTTTTTTTTAATGAAATTTACCTATATCCTGTTAGAAGATAGCAAGGTAAATGAACTGCTTCCCTGTCTGTCACTCTTGTTCTATTGGAAGGGGTTGAAAGGGAACATTAACATCTAGATGGACCTTTGATGTAGCAGGGTAAACTGTCTGTTAATGGTGCTATTACAGCTAATCAGCGGTGGTGCCCAGGAGGTGAAGGTTTTATTTCAAAGGACAATATAAATTTCTGTTCTCTACTTAAGTACCTGAGAACTGTCATCAAAGCCCATGTGAAGGAATGACCTGCGAATGTCCACCTTGCTAAAACTATAAAAGGGAGTAAGGAACATAATCCCTTTATCTCACCTCTGTCCAAGCTTCTCAGGGAAAGTTTGGGCCACAGGACTGAGATCCCAGCCAGCACTGACCTGGAAATCACGCTGATAATTCTCATGGGAGAATTAGAACAAACTCTATACCTGGACTGTTTGGTCTCTATTCCTTAAAACTGGTTTTCTAACAACTGAAGCTGTGAAACAAGGATTTATCTTCTCTGGACTCTAAATTATTTGTATGTATGTGATCCACTTTGACCCTATAACATCTCTCATTTTGTTTCTTTTCCTTTTTATATTAAACCTTTAGTTTTAGTTACTAAAGGATTGGCTGGCAGCGTGGTATTTTGGGTAAGATCCAAGCCTATATTGTTCTGGGTGTGGCTGACCCTTTGGGAGCAGAAGAACCTATTTCTTTAAGAGACCTAGTGGCTATGTGGGGACCAGTGACTGAAATGCAGTAAAGGGGGCTGAGTATATTTGGTGGTGGCTTTCTGATATCCTGGGTGGTGGATCAGAAGCATTGTTTGTGACTGGTTGGGGAGTTTATCTCCAAGTAACAAACCAGTGCTGGGAGAATCTGCTCTCTTTTTTGCAGCTTGCCCTGATCTTTGCATATTCAGGTGGTTATCCCAGCAGGTCCAGGTCACAATAGGGTTTTGGTGTGGTAGGGTTTTTAAAATGTCCATGCTATTCTGTGATTAGGTCAGAGAAGGCAGATTGGACCCACCCACTGTGCCCTTGCTGCAGATGGTGGCAAGGTTTGTGATGGTTCTTTGTCCCCATGGATGAAGAAAACTGAGGCACCTGTCCCCTGTTGGATATTAGCCCCACCTATCACTGCCTATCTGGGAAATTCAAGGCATAATGAGGGGAATGGGGTTTCCTCACCAGTGCAGTCTTCCAGATTAAGGCCTGGTCTACGCTGCCAGCAAAATTCAGTGGCAGTCCACAGGAATTAAGCAAGCTACACAGAGAAATTTGCATAATTCCCATCAACTCTGTAACTTTCATTCAGCATGTCATCTCCACTGTGCTGTGTTGATGGGAAATGCATAGCCATCCATGCAGCACTATGCTTTTCGGGTGTTGGTGAGAGGTATGGTCTGTGCCAATGAAATCCAACTGGAATTAGAAGTTAATGCTTAACAGAAAGCAGTTTAATTAGTGACTCTGTTTTTGCTTTGCTTTTGCTTTGTGGTTACCACAGTTCTGCTATGGACATTAACTTATTTCCTGTCTGTGAAGGAATTGCTCGGCACAGATAACTCTGCAAAGGTACCTCAACTGCAGAGAAACTTGCAAAACCATGTCTACCCAGCAACAAAATTCCAGTTGGCTGAAAATAGTGAGTGACAGTGTTCTGTCAGTAATGAAAACAGTAACCAGTCTAAGACCCAATCAGGTGGTGATGCAGCTCTCAATGGGTACCAAATACAGTAAAATAAAGCAATGATACCTTCTAGAGACTGAAAGTGGAGTTGTGGTACAGGGATAAAAGGCTGCAAAAAAACCATTGAAATGGGAGGTCTGCGGAGGCACAAATCTAACTGTGGAACTGAGGACTGATCACCCAAAGTTCCCTCCCCGGTGACGAATCTTTTCACGAGCAAGCTCACTGGACGAGAGCGAAACCTCCCACCTAGGATAGGACTGGTGCACCCCAAATGAACCAAAACTGAGTCTAAATCAAAACTGAATCTGAATCAAATGAATAAGCCATGGTTTTGTAAGTATAAGGGATAATGCTTAACAATACTGATTGGAGCCAGTATCATTTAAGGGCTTAGTAATAGGAACAGGTTAGGAATTATAGTTATACTTTTGCTGTAATAAACCTTTTGCTATCTTTTTGTTTTTGCCTTAGAACATTAAAAAGAATAAGAAAAGATGATTTATTCTAATCAGATGTAAATAAATAAATTGAGTTAGTAAAAGAAATCAAATTTACCCAGTGTCTGTTTCAGTGTCTCATCCCCCTCAACTGTATCCAAAGAATCCATTTTCATGCAGTGAATTCTCATTGGGGAGGTGGTTTTATTAAATTCACTTCCAGAATGATTGAGCGAGTCTTCACTTCCTGTCAGTTGATCTGGATAAATTGATCTGAGGGTGATGAATTTACTGC
This sequence comes from Podocnemis expansa, assembly GCA_007922195.1. Taxonomy (NCBI): domain Eukaryota; kingdom Metazoa; phylum Chordata; order Testudines; family Podocnemididae; genus Podocnemis; species Podocnemis expansa. The sequence goes on from ML682083.1 coordinate 6,639,399, forward strand.
CATCAAAGTAGATCTACCCTGGTTTCCTTGGCCCTTTGTCCTGCAAGACCAAGTTCTACTCCTTGTTGTTTTTTCCAGTGGTGGGGCAGCACGACCTAGTAGCCAGAGTTAATAGGCACCATGGGGTCAGGGCAGCATAGCCTAGTGCCGGATTCAGTAGTAGTCCTGTCATCACGGCAGCTTGACCTAGCAGCCCATTAGTAGTGGGGCACACTGGGGAGGTGGCATCCTAGGTAGGGGGCCTCAGGCCCTCCTTGCTCCTCTGAGCCCCAGCCCAGGGTCCTACTGGTGTCAGGTAGTGTGACTTCAAATCAGTGGGATCCTCCCAAAACGCTCTGGCTGGTACCTCTCTTCATGCAATGCCCCTGGGCTACCATCTATCTACTCATTGATGGGGCCATCCCTCAGGCCGTTGGGTCCCCCAGGTTCCTTTATCTGTGCAGTCACCATCTGCATCTCCACAGGGTCGTGGGGCCTACTGACAAAAGTGACTCCTTGGGCATCTGGCTCTGGGGAGCGAATGACGGGTGGCCAGTCTTTGACAAGGTCTCCCAAGTCCTTGGGTTGTACCATCAGGGTTTGAAACTGCTCCTAGCTAAGAACCACCCACGTGCCTTCTCCTTTCTCAGTGGTTAGCCCTGAATGAGCTGCTCCTTTTTATGCTAGGACAGCAGTTGGAGCATGCCCAATAGGGTCTGGGGGGTGGGACTTTCCTCTCCCATAGAGTAAGTGTGATCCGGTCCTCTTGGGATAACGGTCTGAATGTGCCAAAATCAGGGCAAGCTGCAAAACCACGGGCCAAACCGCCAAAACACTGATGGGTGGTACTTAAACTAGTCTCACAGTCATTCACAAAACATGCTTCTGATTCCCCACTCTGGTCATCCCCAAGCATAACAAAACAGAAAGAGCCCCCTTTATTGTGCATCAGCTCTTCCAGTCCTCACCTAGCCACTGGGTCTCTTAAAGAAATAGATTCTCCTGACCCCAAAGGGCCAGCCAAATCACCCAGAACAATATTGGCTTGGATTTTACCCAAACTACCACGCTGCCAGCCAATCATTTAGTAAAGACAAATAAAGGTTTAATATAAAAAGAAAAGAAACAAAATATGAACGATGTTAAAGGGTCTTTGTGAATCACATACATACAAAAGATTTTGAGTCCATAGAAACCAAGTCCTTGAACAATCTGTAGTTTGTAGGTTAGTCCAACTCCTCTGGTAAACACCCAGCACCTGGGTGGGTCTTAGTCCTTTGTTCAGTCCCAGAAGAATAGTTCCAGAGGAGGGTATTGCTTGCAGACAGACCAAAGACTGAAGACAAAATGGAGATGGGGCCACTACCTTTTATCACCTTTGCCCTTCCCCATGATCTCAGAGTCCTTGCCAAATCAAAATGGAGTTGAGTCATATGGTCAGCCTGGGTGACTGGTCGAACAGCTTTCTTCCTAGGCCCACTGTATCTGGGATCTTCTTTAATGGGCAATTAAGAGGACAGTGCTTTTGCAGACACCCAGTCTCAGACTGCCTTAGAATCAAATAACTTGGAACCCATATAAAACAAATATATTCCTAATTTCTAATACAGATATGATATAATCATTCCTAGCAGATTGCAACCTTTCTAATGGTACCAAACATGACATATCACATGTGAATTATTGCCAGTATGAAAGATTAACATGAAAGATAATTGTAAACAGTCCCCTAGACCCAGACAGTGTCACAGCAGCGTTAAATCTTTCAGCGTGGAGTAAGCCCACCCCATAACTAACTCACCCCCAAAGCTGTGTCCTGCACAGGTGAGTTTTACCATGACTATGGGGAATTCTATTGTGACACAGGAGTGAACTTATTGATCACTGTCTTCTTCCAGAATTTTTGGTGCCCTTTGATAGGATGTTTTAGGCAAATACAAACTGAATAATGTGCAGACCACATAGTTCTCATGCAGAGGCTAAACACAGCCCTCCAGTTCCACTTTGTTTATTTTTGTGTAAACATCCACTTATGTTGTTAATAAATAATTTGATAGTGGTTGAGAGACATCCTCATTTTTAAGACAGAGAAAGAATATAGCTTAGAGGATACAGTTCTGGCCTGGCACTCAAGAAATTTGGCTTCAACTCCAGATTTTAGGAATTATTTTGTGCAAGATGTCGCACCATTCTGTGCCTTGGTTTACCCATTTGTAAAATGAGAATAATGGTACTGACCTGCTTTGTAAACTGCGGTGATGGCTAAAAGAGAAAAGAGCTAAAATTTATTAATAATAAATTCAATGTCAGCTGCATTTTGAACTGCAGCAGTAAAATTGTATGTACGTCTTCTTGTTTTATTTTACTATTCTAAGGGGTTGTTAGTACTTCTGTGACACCTCAGCCATTAAGCACATAGGAGGTAATTGATTGCTTTTGTTTAGACATGCTTGACATGGAAATCATTTTTACTTACTATGCAATGGCTCAGTGCCACTCTTTTGAGGCCAGTTTTTGAAAAGCATTCTGACAGGAATCTCAATGAAATTGGTCTCCCTTCAAGCAGGGAGCCGGCTCCCACCTACACTGCAGGGGCTGCAGTAGCAGAGCCCCATGGGTGCGGGGAGCCAGCTCCCACCTCCGCTGCCCCACAGGGCCCATCTGCACCTCCGCTTAGCACCCTGGCCACGGTGCTGAGGGAAGGAAGGTCAACTGTTATATCGATATGTTGATCATATCGATATATCAGAGCAAGACAGGGTTATTTTGAAACCAGAGTTTCAAAATAACCCTCATTTTGATACCAAAGGCGGTTTTATTGTACCAAAATGATTTTCCTTATTTTGAAATAAGGGATCTCCTTATTTCAAAATAAGGAAAACGTCGTCTGGACATGTCTATTTTTAAATCGAAACAACCCTTGTTATTTCGATTTAAAAGGCTCATGTGGACATAGCCTATGCATCTGTGAAATGGCCAGGGATTCAAAAGAGCTCAGCACACAGCAGTTTCCATGATCTTGGTGAAGATAGCTGGCTGAGAAATTTCTGATGGAATGGGTTTGCCAAATTAAAATGTTTTGTGGGAGCATATCGATCTTCTCAAACTTCTCAAGGGAGGTTACTGAAACATTCTACATTCTATTCTTCTATTATCTGTTATACCACATAAATGAAAATAATAAGGATAAAATTATATGTTTCAATCTTAACAAAATTAAATGTTTTTTAAATGAAACTTTACCATGGTGTCAAATGAAAATATTTTTAGAATATTCCACTTCACCCAAGGGGGGGGGAGGCTGAGATTTTGAATTCATGCCCTAATTTGGAACTAAGCCAGAGTTTGAAAACTCTGAATCTCCACGCAGACGGAAATTCCCAGTTTCAACGAGCTCCAGTCCTGAATGCTTTAGAAAACCTGGTCCTCAACCTAACAGAGTGTTGTATCATGCTGGAAATCATCCATTCTCTCTAAGTTAGTGAACCTTCAGAACTTGGACCAATTTAGACCAGTCACAAATGAGCAATAACCTAGGATGCTCTGATCTCAGATAGACATGGACCCATGGCTCTGGGCACAGATAACTTAATATGCTTTCAATGCATTTCTCCATGAAAAGACAGCAAGTTTAAGTACATTTCAGAATAAAAATCCACCAGTGACTGGAAGATGCTCAGGGATAGCAAAGATCAAAGCCATAGAAATGTCTAGATAGATGTAGTGAAAATGGTGATAGTGAGAGACAAAGTAGAAAAAAAGAGCTGTTGTTTTCTATGCTAGATCAAATCTGATGGTTACCTGGAGTATTGAACTGATACGACAGAGTGGGTTCTTCTCTCTGAGTCCCTGGGACCAGCTGTAATTTAATATCGCTATTTTAAACCTTTCTATAGGGCTCATGTAACTTATGATCTTTGGTGGTAACCAAATGTATTAAACACAGCCAGTCAGTCAATAACATCAAGACCAGAAACTCAGTTTTCCTTGGTTGAAGTGCTCCTCCATTACTCCACAGAAGAGCCCGCCGGTACTGTAAATGAAGGTAACGATGAAGAAAATTTTCTCCATGTTCCTCCTGGTCCATGCTGCCAGCAGGGTACCTCTCCATCCATGACCTTAAGACACAATGGCTATGTTCACACGTAAACAGTTATTTCAAAATGAGTTATTTCAAAATAAAGTCCTTATTCTGAAATAAGTTAATTCAAATTAAGAAAATGTTAATTCGAATTAAGGGAAAGCCTGCTATTGAAACGGCTGTTATTTCAAAATGGTTATTTTGAAATAAGGCCATTTGAACATGTTGTTTTGAAACAGTTGTTTTGAAACAATGGTGTTGTTTTGAAACAACGTGTCTGAACACTGTTGTTTCGAAACTGCCATTTCAAAACAATGGCTATTTTGATTTCAAGTGAGGTTTTACTGTTTTGAAATAACGGCTGTTATTTTGAAACAACCGGTCCCATTGTTTTGAAATAATGGAACGTCGTGTGGACATAAGAAATTTTATTTCGAAACAACATCTGTTGCTTTGAACTAAAACTCTTGTCTGAACACAGCCAATATGTTCTTCCACACCAATGCAGCTAACAAAGCCTGGCATGAAGAGTCACAGATATAATTTTCAATGGTTCTTGACTTTGACACAAGCTACCAGAGGAGAAGATAATAAACACTAACTCAGGTCAGAGTCACACCATTTTGAAAGGTACACCTGTCTGCCAAAACAATAGAGGAAATTTGAGGACAGTTCTTCACAGTCAGCCCATCTGTCCTTGAAATCTATGAAAGCCTTCCATCTATTAGCAAAAGAGAAGGAAACTACTGTTGCAACGAACATTACAATAACAGACAAAAAACCTCTGGAACATGGGAAAGTCAAAGAGCAGAGTCTGTTATTGTTTAATCCAACGTGGAGAATGCTGAAGTTCTAAAATACCTTCTTTCCATTCAGATCACATGGTGACAGATGTTAGCTAAATCTAGCTATATGGAAGGTGGAGCTGCAAAATTTCTACTGCAGATGGATTATTCATATTTCTCTCGATTTGTGGCTGGTCACCAAAAAAAAAAGAACAATTAAATGTTGTCACTCAGTCTAGGCGTCTTTACCAGACATGACTTTGCAGGTGTGTCTTTTCTTCCACACTAGATTCATTCATCCTCCTGTGTGATTGCTTCAGCACCTAATCATAGTCCTGATCCCATGACAAAGATCTCTCAGCATCCTCCTTCACTTATTCTTAATCCGTACCACTTTCAGTGGAATTTATCCTTTAATGTTGTCTGCATAGAAACAGTCAACTCTCACATGCAACAAATCACCTTAGTAGATGTCCAGCCAGTAGCCCTAATGAAGGAATGCCCACATTCTCCTTTTTTAATTTTTTTATTAAAGAAGCAAAACCACACAGCACATTAGATCTGATTTCCACTGCATTTTTCACAGCACCTTGATTTGTTTAAGGAATCAGACTTTGCCTGAATCATAGATGTTATATTTGCTTTTATATTAAGTATTCTAGTAATTTTTAAAGAAGTTATTATTTTATAAAAATGCCTTAAATTTCGATGTCTGCTACCATATTTAATGTAATTAGACACACACACATATATAGACACATGTATGTCTGTGTGTGTGGGTGTGAAAGTGAACTCCTAAAAGAAAAGAAAAGAAAAGAAAAGAAAAGAAAAGAACTGGATATCTGAAATCCACTCTCCTTTTTTCACTTATGATCACAAACTTAATTTTCTTCTCTAGCTGAATAGAGTTTAATTTCTAGGAAGCCTTCCCAGTTATCTTGAATCTTTGTTAAATTATCTTTACGTAGGTTTTATTAGCTCCACAGGAGATGTGGGCTCCACCAAGCACAGAAAATAATCATTTCTAATGGAAAACTTGAAATGATTCTTTCTGGTCAAGCTGGAAAATAGAACATACAGCACTGAGTCTAATTTTCATTAATTTGTGCCTGAGTGCCAGCAGATCTTTTTTTTTTGTTTTGTTTTGTTTTTGTGACCTAGAAGACTGAGATTCTTGAACAGAGAGGAAGCTAGTGCCAATCCATTGTAACAAAAGAAGTGGGAGAGGGAACGATATGAATTCTTTTGTACTGAAGTCCCAACTCCTCTGGGAAGCATTTACACCTGCTGACCAGATTTGAAAAGTGAAAAACTGGTGTGTCTGCCCTGGCAAAGGAAGCAAAGCATGGGTTGAGAAGGGTTTGACCTTAAGATCCCTTTCAATGACAACTGGCAGAGTTCCCTGTTCTATAGTAGTAGCTCCAGGCAGGCCTGACAAACTCACTACACACAACACATTGCTTTCATAGCATTTATCCAAAAAGGCTCAAGTGAGCTCTCCAATAAAAGCTTACAGTATCTAATCTTTATAATCAGTTTGAGATATATATGTACAGATGATATTTAAGTTCCAAAGGTGCAGCTGTGTTAGTCTAGTTCAGTAAAACAAACATGGAGTCCTGTGGTACTTAAAGACTAACACATTTATTTATTGCATGATCCTTCATGGGAGAAAATCCCACTTTGTCCTTTAAGGAGCTTAGTATATTTCCTGGAAACACATTTAAAGTCCTTGTCCAAGGCTGAGTTGACAAACATGTGTCTGCCAGACAAAGAGTGAATATTCAGCTGTCTGCCTTGGTTCCCATGTCAAATAGGCGTTGTCAGCTATCACAGTGGAAACCAGTTCATAGATGATCTCAACAGGAGAATGTCGGCTATGTAATCATTTCTGTTTCCACCGTTATTCTTCTTCACATATCTAAGCCAGGGCCAGTTTCAGGGGGCTTGGGGCCCTGGGCTGTGCCTTATCAGTGAGTCTCCCCAACCAGGAACCTGGCCCCCCACCACGGCAGCCTAGGGCCAGAGATACTCTCTGCGCTGACCCTGTCCCCGGCCCTGGCCCCAGTCTGGCTGGTCTGCCCTGAGAGTGGTGGGGCCACCTGGTGTATGGTGCAGTTTCTGGTGTGGCCCTCCAGGGCCACGGGTCCTGGAAGGCCACGCTGAAGGCTGTACAGCATGCCATCCGGCTGCGCCCCTGGAGCGGCGTGACCATGTGGCAGGCTGCCCTGCTGGGGGGTGGGTTGGGGCAGGAGTGCGGAGCCTGGCCACTGACCCGGGGTGACCCCAACCACCCACTAAGGGCAGAGGCTCTCTAAGCAGGGTACCCCGTAGGCCTGTGTGGTAAGCCACACCAATCTAAGCCTAAATAGTTGATTTTTTTTTTTTTTTTGCTATAAGCATATCTCAGTGCTGTGTTGTTATGCTGAACCTGAGGTGAATCAAATAGGTTGGTGCATGCACTGTTTCTTTGGGGTCAGCTTACCAGGCAGTTTCTGGGAGTGCCCCACAGTTAAGGGTTGGACACTTCAGGGGAATGTTTCAAGCGGGCTGGTGGACTAGGTACAAGGGGTTAAACTGCCAGGCAAAGTAAAGGTCTGGAGAGCCATGAGGAGGTTGTTTGGGTGACTAAGAACAAGCCAATCTTTCTCTTCTTGGCGGCAAGACGGGGAGCAAGGTGATGCATGGTCCTGGACACCCTGAGAAAGTATCACTGAGGGTGGCAGTTTGATTAATTAATTGTTATTATTAAGTATTTATAATTAACAGTAATTAATTTGGTTGTTAATTGTTATAGAGCATGCTGGTAATAAATTCAACATTATATGCAGGCTAAAGCTATTGAAAGGTTTTGCTGAGAGCTTCAGGGCTTGACAGGAATGTTTCCTATATATTAGTTGCAAAGTAACCAACAAATTGGGTATATTAGATGATTAAAGAAATAACAGAAAGGTAAGAAAAAGTAGGAAATGGGAACAATTGATACAAATGGTTAAAATTTATAGGGTTGGGGTTTTTTTGCTTCGCAAGAATTATTTCAAAGTCAGACACCAGCAGCCTATTATTTAATGTTCTTTCCAGTGTGTCGTGTATGTGCTTCAGCTTTCATCCTTGCATAACACATTTCTTTCGAGGAATCTTCAGTGAAAATTTAAAGCATGGAACAAATGCATTTTGTGCCTAGTTTGTCATGTCTCTTGTAAGCCTGCTCCTACTTCTAAAAGCTCAGGGCAAGAAATATGTAGGGGAGATATTACTCCACATCTGCTGCTATAGGGACCTTTTACCCTCCTCTTAGCATCCAGTAATCCAGTGAGAATGGCAGTGAGACACAGTATACATGATCTGCAGTTCAATGCTGTTTAATGTGCAAGGTTTTCTATAGATATGCTCATTACATACAAAGCCTAAAATTACAGTATATCATATGCATTAGCCTGGAGAGCTAAACAGTCACTTATATTTCAGGGGCCCCAAAAGGGAGTCCGGGCCTCTGGTCCAACTGGCAGCACCTCCTGCAGGATCAGATGTCAATGGAGCACATCCCTTTGTGTAAATAAAAAAACCTTTTATATCTTCCCATAAACAACTTGCACTGAATTACCTCTCCACTCATTATCATATATGCAAATTACCCAAACTAAATTCTGACCTTAACTTAACCCATTCTCACCATGATAACTGTGGCCCTCAAAACAAGATCTGGAAATAGGTGGGTGGTGTAAAAATATGCCCCTTGGCAAAGAAAACATGTACCCCCAGACATTCAAGGATAACTAGATGTTCCCATCACCATTATCTGTGTGCTGCTACAAGCAAACATGTTATGTATTTCACCTTCTTATGTACCATGGTATGAAGAAACTGAGAGCTATAAGGTTATTCAGTGATCCTAGTCTTCTCTGTCAACCAGAAGATGTCAGCTATAGGGGTCAGAACAGTCATGCAAGCAACTAAAGTTATGCTAGGGCTGTAAAACAATCGTCAGACCATTCAAATTGCACTGGGCCTCGAAGAGTGGCAATTCCTATGCTCAGTGATAAAATTCCAGGTGATATTGCGGGGCCCAGCTTGTGTCTTTGTTTACTCATATGCTATATTTTCACGCCTTTAGGCTATCCGCATCAGTTTTTTTTTTTTAATTTTTAGAATCATCTTTCTTCTTTTAACTATTTGAAAGCTGAAGTTTGGAAGTCGACTTTGCATTGATAATAGGATCTGTCAAAGCATCTGGTGAAGTGGGTTGCAGCCCACAAAAGCTGATGCTTGAAGAAATTGGTGAGTCTTAGAGTTGCTACAGGACTTTCTTTGTTTTTGACATATACAGGCTAACACAGCTACCCCTCTGGAATGTAATAGCAGGAGTGGACATTTTGCAAAGGAAACCTAACAAAAGTGCCTTTACAGTTCTATCATTCATAAGTAAACCCTGGCACAAATGATATTCTGGACCAGAAAATGTACAGTTCCTTGCCTCTTAAAGACCTTGACACTAGTAAGGATGAAGGAAAAAATGTTAGTACTTTGAAGCTGAAATAATCCTATTTCAGAAGAATCCTTTTGTTTAAGGGCTTGTATTTCATTTAGCATAATGCCTATTCCATTAATCAGCTCCCCATGTCAATAAGATTATCATGTGTTTCTGCAGCAGTTAAATTGCTCTAAAGTACGTAGCAAAGCACATACATTTGCTATTTGCATTTTTAATACGGTAAAGTAGTGACACTGAACATTTTGAGACACATTCATCTAATACCAAATCTATTTCCAATATAAAGACACCAGTCATGGGACCATGTAACTGAAAGTCTGATGGTCATTACAACATGACCTTCTTCTGTTCTAGGAGAAGTTTTCCTAATTGCCCTGTGACTCTGAAAGAAAAAAAGAAAACTGAAACAAAAGGGCAAAGAATTATGTTTGTCTGTTGGGTTGAATTTACAGGTGTAATTCATGGTTCTGCATGGCTCAGGGCCCAACTTAAGGTCATAAACTGAGCTGATTATTAACTGATTATCCTCAGTGTAACACAAAATTGTTGAGGCCTTGATCTCACAGTTGCATATGCAGGGACACAAGTTACCCATATGAGGGTTTGTCCACAGAAACCTTTACCCATGGAATAACACAGCGCATATTAACGCCAATACACTGACAAAGGCCCACACGTAACTTTGGCTGTGTCTACATGGGGGGGGGTCACTTAAGTTAACTCAACAAGGTCAACTTTAGGTCGGCTTAAAGTCGATCTTGTAAAGTCAACTTAGGGATATGTCTACACTAGTAGACACCCCTGGCCAGGCTTTGGCCGCACCCTCTGCCCTGTCCCGTGGCACAACCCAGCTCCAGTGGCCCCATCCAGCACCGGGAGCCCGATCCAGCTCCTGCCACCACCAACAAGTGGTGAAGAACCAGATCCGGCCCCAAGCCCCTTGCCACAAGTGGCAGAAGGCTGGGAGCCCAATCCGGCCTCGAGCCACAGCTCAGAGCAAACCTCACCTTGGTGGGGTCCTGCTCCCCTGACACCAGACAATGCCAGTGACCCAGGCTGGTCAATTTCACACACTGCTCCTGGTCAGTTTCAGACTGTGGCAAGTGGCTCCTGGGCCAGATCGACCCCCCAGCCCCTTGCCAGTGGTAGCAGGAGCCAGCTCCCAGCCCCTTGCTGCTTGTGGCAAGGGCAAGGGCTGGATCTGTCTTCCAGCTGCTTGCTGGTGATGGCTGAAGTCGGGCTTGGCCCCCAGAGCCAGACTGGGTCCCAGGAGCTCAATCGGTACCCAGAGCAGAGCAGTGCAGGGCAGAGCAGGGGGCCCGGGCCCAGACCCCAAACCTTCCTGCTCCATAAACCCGACTTAAAAGTCAACTTCAGCTTTTAGAGCAGGTTTTATTAAGTCAACTTAAGCAAGTGCCTAAGTCGACTTAATGAATTCTAAATTTGGCCATGGAGTTGCTTACGTCAACTTAAAGCAGGTTAAGCCAACCTAAGGCTCTGGTGTAGACATGCCCATTGTTAGCTATATATTACTGTCCACACACTCCTTACTGGTGAGCAGATCATAGCTGCATTGAGCGAGGTCCAGCTGGGGTGACAGGTCAGCCAGAAAACTCACAGCAAACAGGAGGACACAGCCTTTCCGAGACACCACAGAGCTTGTTCTGCAGAGGGATCATAGCAGAAATCCTGAGAGCAGCACACGGGGCATGTGGTTCTGGGGCCAGGGGCTGCAATTTATGCCCAGATGCTCTTTGACCTCTATTCCCAGTTCTGCTGTGGAGAAAACTCTTCTATTAGGAAGCAGTAATTGCACAGGGAGAGGAGAATGAGTCTGATCTTGAACTGCACACTTGTGCAGCCTTTTTACCCTACACATAAAGCTATGCACTGAACATTACTGTCTATTGACCACCCACAACTTCACTTGTACCCAGCCAAATGAACAAGAGAAAATTTCTTATACCTCTCTCCCGCTCCCTGCAGGACATTGCATTTTACAAGACAGAATACCTGTCCTGAAGTGCTTCCATTCAAAAGCAGGAAGCATCTACACAGAAGGACACCTCAGGAGTGGCTGTGCAGACACCTCTGGAGGGAAGATCCTTTTTGGAAAGATGCATGGGGAACGCATGGTCCGATGATCCCTGTGGAAGGGCTTCTGTAGCAGCTGGGGGCATTTTTAACACTGAGTATCTCAGCACGAAGCCAGAGGAGGAAAGCTGCCTCAAGAATGGACAGTCACAGCAGGGAGATGGATGGAGGAGAGTTGATCTTCAGGCACAGAAGCCGAGCAATGGGACAACTGGATGTGCTGAGGGATATGCAATGTCCGCTGGTGGCTGAGCCCTTCTGTAGCTCATGCTGCTGCGAAGTAGGTGTAGGAAGCTAGTCTAATTAGCAGTGCGGCGAGAGTGAAAGGCAGGGGCAGGAAATGCCTGGTAGAGGCCCCAGCTGAGTTAGGCCACGCTAACCATAATCCACCATTACCCATCCTATAAGCTCGGCTATGTCTGCTGGTATTGTTGGTGGAAGCAGGAGACCCTTCGCCTTTCACACGCATTGCCTGGAGAGTGTATTTAAAAGGGAAGGAAGCCAAGGTGTGGCCTTCCTCATGCCCCACTCTCTCCTGGAAGGGACGTACGGGCAGGGACAACTTAAACCTCTGCTGCCAGGTTCTGCTCCTCAGGGGATGACTGCTTAGTCTGCATCCCTGTTCTGGCACTGCCTCTCTTCAGGCAACAGTCAGAGCTCCCCTTTCCCTGGCCTGCCTCCACTTGGCTCTTATTTTCACCGTGTTCTCACTCTGATTCCTGTACACATCTAGCCAGCTAGGCATCTGCCCACCATCTCTGTAGTGGTGCAGCCATGGGCACGGGGCAGATCTGGAAACACTAAGACAAGACTGAGCAAGGCAGAATGGCCAGCTGGGCTCTGCAAGGTGCCTGCAGGCAGCAGAAGGCAGCCGTTCCTGCCCAGGACCCTCCTGCCCCGGGGGCCAGTGCTCAGGAGCTCCAGGAATACAAGGGACACACCGCTCATGGGAGGAGACTGATCCGGAGGTCCGCCAGCCTTGCTAGCAGGGGCTGTGTGTGCTAGGATCGCCACAGTGGAAAGATTGTGGGGGAGGTTATGTTTCCACCCCTGCACTACTTCCTCAGTATCCAGGGAGGAGGAAAGAAGGGGCACCCTGGGCCCCGTTCCTCCCAGCCCCACACCCTAATCACCGGTGAGAGGGGGTGCCAAGAGGCATGGGCATGACTGGACGATCAGAGCAGCAGTGTCTCGAGGAAGAACTGTTTCCTCCAGGGCAGGACCTGGTGTGGCAGAGCAGGGAGCCGGCAAGTGGCTGTTGTCGGTGCCCAGGGCACATGGACGCTATGCTGCCAGAGCTGCCATCGCCACACGGTTCCCAACCCCTCACCCCTGCCGCTGTCTGTCCTCCCTCTGTGCGCCAGCCTCCTCGGGCATACTCCAGCCATGAGCCTGCGGTGGGAAATCACCTCATGGTGTCAGTGAAGGGAGCAGGACATGCTCTTCTGCAGCAAGCATGGACCGGGGCTTGCAAACACAGCTAGTGCTGCCATTGAATGAAATCAGCACTCAGTGCTATTGAGTGCCTGACAACAACTACATCCCCTTGACAACCAGCTCTTTGGAATGCTCTCCCTGTTAATTTCTTCCAGGCTTTTAAAATATTGCCTTGTTTTAACAGGGGCACTCCCCGAGGGAAGCATCCATTTTTAGCTTTGCTCTTCAGAACCAGCGGTGAGAAAACCACCATTAGCTGCTCACATTTACCCACTCAGGCAGAGCACTGAACTCTGCAGTGGCTCAACCTGATACAGTAAGATAGCAATTAGAGACCTCCAGAGAAAGAAAGGACTGAGATGACTGGCTCTGTGGATGCGGGGAAAGCAGTGCACACAATGTATCTTGACTTTAGCAAAGCTTTTGACACATTCTCCCATGGTATTCTTATCAACTAGTTAAAGAACTATAGGTCGGGTGACTGGATTAAAAAATGGACAGAAAGCTGGCTAGATCCTCAGGCTCAATGGGTAGTGATCAAAGGCTCAATATCTGGTTGGCAACTGATAATGAGCAGAGTGCTCCAGGGGCCAATTTTTGGGCCAGTTTTGTTCAATGTCTTCATTAATGATCTGAAGTATGGGGTGAATTGCATCCTCAGCAAGACTGCAGATGACAGTAAGCTGGGGGAGTGATGGATACACTGGAGGGCAGGGACAGGGTACAGAGTGATGTGGACAAATTGGAGGATTGGGCAAAACAATCTGACAGGCTAGATAAGGAAAAGTGCAGACAGAAGAATCGCATGAGCTGCTACAGACCGGGGACTGACTGGCCAGGCAGCAGTTCTGCACAAAAGGGCCTGTGGGTTACAGTGGACAAGAAGCTGGATGTGAGTCAAAGCCCTGTCTGGGATGATTTACTTGGGGTTGGTCTTGATTTGAGCAGGGGGTGGGACTAGGTGACCTCATGACATCCCTTCCACCCCTCATCTTCTGAGATTCTATGAAAAAAGAAGAACATGCTGGAGTGGGTAAAAGCAAAACTCATTCAGAGAGGAGAGTCCATTGGGTGAAACATTGGTCTGGGACACAGCACACCTCAGTCCAGTCCTCAGCTCTTCTCCAGACTCTGTGCCTCAGTTTCCCGCCATCATGTGAAGGGTTGCACTTTGTTCAGAGCTTGGCTTTCCCTCTTACTTCCTCAGAGACCAGGGAGAAGACACTTGTAGCTCTGAACGGACCCTGACCTCTCTCTAGTTTATGCCATAACTGAGGTTCTGTAGCAGAGACGCCATTTTCAAACAACTTTAATGATGATAGCCCAGTCTTGCTTTTGCTGCTACAGGGAGGGGAAGCAAGGAAGCAGGGATTTCTACTAATGCGGCCAGAGATTTTCAAGTCAGGTTTTCAGGATTCAGTACATGAATTGCAGCTACACCCTCTTGGGATTTCTTCAGCTAGTTCCTTACATGTCATAGGGTGAATTTCAACCAACCTTTTGAACTTGAACACATTTAATTTATCTAAATATTCTTGCGCCTCCTCTTCCATGTTCTGGCCTGTGGTCCTTCCCCCTTCTTAATATACATTGTGTTACGCTTGCGGTCATTATAATAATTTTTAGTGAACACTGAAGCAAAAATAGAGTGAAATGCATCAGCCCTCTAGATGTCATGCGTGATTTGCAGTCCTTCCCCATCACATCATAAACGTGTACGTACTCTCTATGGGCATGTCTACAAAGTGGTCTTAAGCTGACGTAAAGCCCTCTAAATTGACTTAAGCCACTCCCTGTCCACATTTAGAAATTGTTAAGTCAACATAAGCAGTTGCTTAAGTCAACTTAATAGCTCCTGCCCTGTAAATCATCTTAAGCATTTAAACCAACTTTACAGGGCAGGGCCTGTCCCCTTCAATGGGGCTCCGGGGCCCCAAACTGCCCGGGGGGACCTGATCTGCAGCTGCCCTGTTGTGAGGAGCTAGGGGCCAGATCCAGCTCCCAGCCCTTCTCTGCTGGTGGCCGGGGCTGGAAGGCAGTTGCTGAAGAGAGGGTCTGAGATCCCCGTCTGGCCCCTAGCTCTTCTCTGCAGACTGTGGGGGCTAAGAGACTGATCTGGCTCCCAGTGCTCCTGCCCCAGGGCACAAGCAGCTGGGAGCCAGATGGGGTGGCCAGCCAGCTCCTCGCCCCCGCAGACTGCAGAGGGGAGCTGGGCCAGATTGGGGTCTTAACCACTTTCTGCAGGCTGCAGGAACCAGCAGCCAGTTCCCGCAGCATGCAGAGAGGGGCTAGGAGCCCAAATTTGCTCCCAGACCCTCTCTGTGGGTGGTGGTGCAGGCAACCAGTTCCTGCCCTGGCTGCTCGCAAGCAGTCAGGGGTGTGTCTGGCTGCCACAAGTTGCTTGCAAGCCACTTGGAAGCAGCCAGGGCAGGAACCAGCTTGGCACAACCGCCACCCGCGGAGAAGGGCTGGAACCCAGATCGGGCTCCTAGCTCCTCTCTGCAGGCTGTAGGCTTCAGCTGCCAGCCCCCGCTGTTCGTGGAGAAGGGCTGGGAGCCAGATCGGGCTCCCAGCCTCTCTCCATGGGTGGCAGGAGTTGGCTCCTGACCCTGCAGCCTGATGCAAGTGGCTGGGAGCCAAATCCAGCTCTCTGCAACTTGCCAGCGGTGGCTTGGGCCAGATTGGGCCCCTGGAGCCGATTGGGCTCTGGGTGCCCGATGGGTACTGGGGGTGGGGCAAGGGGTGGGGTGTCCCCAGGTATGCCTGTGCTGTGTCCAGGACTTCCCAGGGCCCCGCTGTATAGACATAGCCTACGTGATCACATATGGCAGTGTAGTGTTGAAGTTACCAAACCAGAATTGTAAAAATATCATACTGGGCTATTCCCAATGGCCGGGAGGTCTAGAGTAGGCCTTGGCAGGCCACACAATCTGGGGTCATTTTGGGGCCTAGATCAGCCTTGAACCCCAATGACACAGAGGAGTCACAAAAAGCCAGCTTTGTATGCTCGCCCCTCCTTCTCTGTGGGTGGGAATGATGACACAACTCATGGAAGTGGCCTCAGGTTCTAAAAGGTGTGCTCCAGATCAGCCTGATACCAAGGCCCTGAGACACGGTGTAGTTGTGTAGCCTGTACTCTGCACGTCCAGACTAGATGAGCACAATGGGCCAGATCTATAAAGGTATTCAGGTACCTAAAAGAGCAGGTAGACACTGAGGGTATGTCCACACTTACTCTTTAAATCAAAATAATGCTGATTATTTCAGTTTAAAAGATTGCATGGCCACACTAGTTTTCCTTATTTCAAAATAAGGAAAGTCATTTTGATATAATAAAGCCTAGTATTATATCAAAATGACAGTTACATTGAAATTGTTAATTCAAAATAACACAGTGTGGATTTGTTATTTTGATTAAACACTTGTTGCCCTTCTCCTTCCAAGGGTGCCTTCCTTTTTCTATATATTAGGTGGGGGCATAGCCCTTCGAGGGGGCCATGTTGCCACACTCCCATGGGGCCCCCCTCCTAAATTGAACTAGCAAGTCCTGTCCATGGACATACTAGTGCGATTTGAGTTTCTAGTGGGGACATGTTAAATCAATTTAAGTTCAATTTAATTTAACTTCAACTGATTTAACTGTCTAAGTGTGGACATAGCCTTAGTAGGGCTTTCAAAAGTATGGAGACTCCTGACTCCTCTTGCTTTCAATAGAAGGGGACACCTTAAAAAATGTAGCTCAGTGGCTATGTCCATGCGAGGCTTTTTCCTTATTTCAAAATAAGGAGCTCCCTTATTCCAAAATAAGGAAAATCATTTCAATATAATAAAACCTCCTTATATATCGAAATGAGGGTTATTTTGAAACTGTGGTTTTGAAACAACCACGTCTGGCTCTGTTATATCGATATGTCCCACATATCGATATAACAAATGACCTTTCTCCCACGGTGCATGGCACCCTTGTGCGGGTGCTGAGGGGAGGTGCAGGGGAGTGGGGGGGGCAGGTCCCCGAGCTGGCTTTGCCCGCTGCCCCTGCTTGCTGGCAGCAAGGGTGGCAGCGGGTGCGGAAATGGCTCTGCAGCTGCCACCCCCCTGCTGCCGGCAAGCAGGCGCAGTGGGTGAAGCTGGCTTCTGCACCTGCCACCCCCCCTGGCTGCCGGCAAGCCCCCAAGCTGGCCGGGGGACCTGCCCCCCGGGGGCTGTCAGGATGCCCCATGGTCCCTCCCCCACAGCCCCACCAGCACCAAGGGATGCAGGGTGGAGGGAGATCCCTGCCCTGGGTGCTTCGTCCCCTGCCTGGCTCTCCAGGTGAGAGCCAGGAAGGGGATTGGCTGGCAATATGGCCTTGCCAGGGGGCCATGTTGCCACACCTCCCTGCATGCCCCTCTGCTGAATCGAAATAGCAATTCCTGTGTCCGGACTTGCTATTCCGATTTGGTGGTTTTCTTTAATTCGATTTAAGTTAAATCGATTTAAAGATTTTATTTCAAATTAGCTTATTTCAAAATAACTTATTTCATAACAAGCATCTACGTGTGAACATAGCCAGTGAAGTGTTAGGTTTTCGAGGGACTTTTAGAAATCAGTTCAAGATTCCTGTTTCAATTCTGGCCGCGCTGATAAGCTAAATTGCATGGCAAAGCAAGCACGTAATGTCTCAACTTAGTGAGAAGATGGCAAGTTCAATAGTTTTACCGAGCCAAATCTCCCATTAAAACACAATCCATACATTTGTCTGTGGTAGATGGAGGTGTAGCTGTCCCTGGCAACTCAGTTTGCCTCCAACTCCTTGCTAAAGGAGGGCTACACGCTCCAGATGTTCCTTGGCTGTATTTGCATGATTCCATCAGGCATTGGAGCGCATCTGGAGTCTGGCTCACATAACTATCTCTCTTGTTCTAGACACTTAAAGGCACGGTACACACTTGTTTATCACAGAGGGATCATTAGGGTAATCAAAACTTGCTCACAGGTGTAATGTTGCTTTAATTTGACTTTGTCGGCAATGATTCTCTCTGCGCCTGAATCAGGATATAGACAATCCAACTGGAGAAAAAACACTGATGTCAAAGAAAGCAGGTGGTGGAGATTTCTGTGATTGAGATTTGCCACACGTAAAAGTAGGCCAGCCAGATTAACTGTTCTAATCAAGATCTTCAGCACCCAGTTATCCATCTGAAGAGAGCATCCCTTTTGTATTAGTCTCTAAAGTTATTTTAACTTGCATTGACACAAATTAAATAGGAATCTTGCTGTCTATTGATTTTGTCAGCGGTGGGTTTTCTTTTCCTCCTTAAATCATCTTTTAAGACTTTACTTTTATTAAACCAAACACTGCCAGTTAACTAAAGTCTTTGTTTTTATAGACTCAGGAGAACAAGATCTAACATAAATTAATCATGACTTAATTGACTGAACTAATTCAAGTTCTCTCCAGTCCACTGCACAGCAATATTCCTGTCTTCCCAATGCTGTTACTGAAGACTAAATGGTACATTGCACTAACAGCGCAAACTTTTATATCTTGAGCACAACATGTTTACTGTGAACCAAAGTTTTAATTTCCTTGGAATTAAGTCCACAAAACATTTTCACAGTTAGAGATGTTAAAGTGATCGTCCCTTCGTATTACACATATTAGAAAGACTTCCGTTTCTTCTTCTTATCTTCCACTCCACCCTGTGCATGGCCTAAATTATTTATTCGGGATTATTATTTCAAAAGCAAACCCAGCCGTAATTCAGTGTACAACAGAATTCTCTCACCCTAACAGGCATTGAAAGAGATGCAAATGAATTGCTGATGACATTGACATCAGAAATGCAGTCCATTTAGTGAAATTAGTGACATCATGAGTGAAAAGAGCCCTTCTGAACCTAGTTAGGCACCATTTCCAATGAGTGATGAAGCTAGTGCAGAGTACCTGCCATAGATGTTCTCTCCTGAGCATCATTCAACTGCATTACACCCAGGGAACCGCGAGGACACAGCACCAAACTTGGGCCAGCTTCAGAAATAAGGTGTGAGTTGGTGTTAAGTTTTATGCCAAGACTGAGACACTCACACGTGCCCACAACCAGATAAGCTGCAGCAACATACAGGGAGTATAAATAGTTTGCACATGGCCAGGGAAGAATTCCCTTGGGTTAGGTCCACATCCAGTTCCTAGCTCAGAGGGCAATGCCAGCACAGGATGGAAACTTCTGGGAAGCGCTCGTCGTGCAGAGAGAACGCACCACTACGGGGATTTCGGGTGTTCCTAATGGCAAGGGGGCCTAGAGGTAGCCCTCAGGAGGCCACACAAATTTGAGCAGCCCCTGCTTTTTAATATTTACAGCAAGCGGTATTTTGGAGCTTGGAACAGCCTTGAATCCAAAAGGCACAAAATCCAGCTTTGTCCACTCTTCCCTCCCCTTCTATCTATGCCAACTTAGTAGCATAAATCATCTGCAAAAACAGGGGCTTCATCCACTTGTGGAGGTGACTCTTAAAGGAATCATCGGCTGCAGAGGGAAGCTGCCACAGTACACTTTTACCAGCCCCTACTGTCTGGGAGAAAGGGAGCATGGTTAAGTTGTCTCTCTGCCCCAGCAGCTGGGACAGCCCGAAGGACAGCCAAACTAAGACCTATTTCATGACAGGGATCAGGTCAAAGCAAATTCCATGCAGGATATTCATGCTCAATCCAACGCTGAAAGACCTGAAGCGTTGTTCACTGAATACGTGGGAATAATGAATCGTTCTGAGAGAATGGCAAAGTGCTTGTGGATATTCCGCTGCACAAAGACAGCCTGGATTAATCAAACAGATTGTTTCCTGAATGTGTCTTTTATCAGCACTGCATTTTTCTAGGGCACTTGTGTGTGCCCTGTACAGCTTTAAATATCCCAAACAATGGTACTGCTTCATTTCATATGAGATCCTCTTCTTTAAACTAATAAACCTCACTATCCAGAAGATTTTCTCATATTCAGCCTAAACTTTCCTTTGCTTCATTTCATGTCATTTTCCTTCTTTGTGTCACTCAGAATAACTCCTACCCTTGAAATGTACATAGTGATCAAGTCTCCTTTCAGTTCCAACACCCACCCTTCACAGTTCCTGAGCCAAACTATATATTATAGCATATTAATTCCTTGCTCACTGATTGATCTTTCCAGCCTTTTCCATAGCTATTCTCTGCACAGTCTCCACTGTGTCTCACTTGTATTCTCTGCTTTTAGCCTTATCTATAATCAATCCTTGTATCTTGTGATCTGTGAGGGCTGGATCTATAGCCCACGGACATCAATGCAGGCTGCAATGGGCCTTAAATTAGACCCCAGTGCCTCCTATTATGAGCGAATGTGACAAGAATGTAGAACTTCAGAGACACGGTGACATTTCTTGGGAGGCTTGTGAATAGAAAGTTTTCTTTGCAGGGTCTGCAGTGACATCAATAAAGAATGTGCAGTCAGCCCTATGAAGCTTCACTTGGTGTTATGTTTTTTGGATTTGTGAAATGGAACCTCTCAACTGACAAATTGGGTCAGACCAGAGACCTACCTCATCTAGGGTAATGTCTCTGACAGTGCCTGGTGTGACCGGGCCCCCTGGGATAACCTCCCGAATGTGCAAACTCAGGGCAAGCTGCAAAACCAGGGGCCAGGCTTCTAAAATACTGTGACCTCCCTTAATGGGCCATTAAGGAGAAAGTGGCTGCAGACTTGTTGTTTGGGCACTATCTAGAATCACAGTTTGAAGTATGGATATAATAAACATATTCATATCTTCTAATACAAATACAATTTCTATGAAAAAAACACATAATCATTCCTAGCAACTTACAACCTCTCTACTGGTATTAAGCACAGCACAGCCCTTATGGATTATTGCAACTATGAAATATTCATATAAAAACTGTCATAAATGATCCCCAAAATCCAGACAGTGTCACACCTCTATGCCAGGAAAAGCCCTGAAACAGAGAGATGAGAAATGATCTGCCCTTGGAGAAGTTTGTTTCTAACCCTCAGTATTCAAAGTATCTTGGCCCTGAAGTTGAAGCGTTTATCTCCCTTCATCAGATTTTTCAACAACCTCTGCTGGAGTTATACCTGGAGTTATACCTGGTTGTCTGTTGTCTGTTGCAGTTTGATTTGTCAGTGTGCTACAGCAACATCTGTCTTTATGGCTCAGTGCCTCTACTTTACTACCAGGAAAGGGAGACATCTCCCAAAATCCTTCCTGGCTTAGAGCAATGCAAAGTGATCTTTTAGCTGCTTTGCAGTGTCCTTCTCCTTCTTTTGCTGTTACGACTCTAATATAAAGATCACACACGCTTTAATTCTGTCATAAATTCATAGATTCCAAGGCCAGAAGGGACCACTGTGCTCACTACTCTGATGCTCTGTATTACACAGGCTAGAGAACTCCCCCAAAATAATTCTTCTAAGAGCACAGCTCTTAGAAGAATACTCTGTCTTCATTTAAAAATCCTCAGTGTTGGAGGATCTACCAAGACCCTTGTTAAATTGCCCCATGGTTAATTACACTCACCATTAAAAACTTACATCTGATTTCTAATCTTATTTGGTACGTCTAAACTAGGTGTTTAAGTTGACTTAAGGGCCCTTAAGTCAACTTAAACAGAGCCCTGTCTACACTGCAGGGCAATAAAGTCAACTTTAGGGTCCAGTAAAGTCGACTTTATAAGGTCCACTTATAAGGTCGACTTTACCATTAAGTCGACTTAAGGCAATGTAGACTAACTAAGCCGACTTAATAAGGTCAACTTAGTGCACTGGGACCATTAATTCGACTTTACTAACTCGAATTAAGCCAGGACACACATTTAAAGTTGATTTTATAAAGTCAACTTAATGTAGTGTGGACTCACTAAGTCGACTTAATAAGGTCAACTTTAAGTAAACTTTATTAAGTCAACTTAATAAAGTCAACTTAGCTTTTACAATGTAGACATAGCCATTTTGTCTAACTTTCAATTTCCAGCCATTGGATCAGGTTATACCTTTCTCTGCTAGACTGAAGAGCCTATTATTAAGTATTTGGTCCCTAGACAGATATTCGTATACAGGTTCTTACCTATTTCACAGCTGTGAAAAATGAATCATGAACCCTGAAATTAGTCCTGCCACATGAAATCTAATCTTCGCCATGCTTTGGAAGAATCCCAGATGGGATCCCTAGCTGTTAGCCCTGGCTGGGATAGGGGGCTTCCATCAACATAGGGGAGATCAGACACACCTCCTGACTGCCTTTAGAGCCCAGCTCTGAAGCCAGCAATGAAATGAAGATGGCAGTTCTGCCACTCTACTACAACAGGTTTGCAATCCCCACCCTCCACTCCACAACCTTATTTTGGATCAGGGCATTCTCTCTCATGGTTACTACACTATAAAATTTCAGATGAAAACATTTGAAGTCACGAGAATGACCAAGTGTCAAATCCTGCAGCCAAGGGGTGTGGCCTCTGGGTAGGGGGCGGGGCCTGGGCCGGTAACCAGGTCCTTTCCTGCTGTAATATATGTGCTCTAATCTTTAATCATTCTGGTGGCTCTTCAATGTCCATTTTGAACAGTGGACATCAGAACCAAAACCAGTATTCCAGTAGCGGTTGCACCAGTGTCAAATGCAGAGGCAAAATAACGTCTTTGCTTCTATCAAGATTCCTCTATTTATGTACCCAAGGACTGCATCAGCTCTTTTCACCACAGCATCACTCTAAGAGCTCATGCTCAACTCATTATCTGCCCTCCATCACCAAAACTTTTCCTGAATCCAAGTTTTCCAGGATAGGGCTCCCATCCTTTAAGTATTTCCTATGTTCTTTGTTCCTAGATATGTATGTTTACATTTAGCCATACGAAACCACATATTGTTTGCCTGCTACCAGTTTACCAAGCTGTCCAGATCACTCTGAATTAGCAGCTTGTCCTCTTCATTACTTATCGCTCCCCTAATTTTTGTGACAATTGTAGAGCATTCCCACTTTGGTTTAGAAGGGGTTAAAAGCCCAGAAGAAGGGAATAGCCAATAGGAGCAAGTGGCTGCAAGGCCAATCAGAGCCATGGAGCTAGTATAAAGGCTGGGCTGCAGCTCACGACCCAGGCAGTTCGCTGACTGGAGAGGATGAAGGGTGAGCACTGAGCTGTGGTGGAAGACAGGACCCCAGACAGCTCACTGTATTACCATGGTTTGGTGACAGCGCAGCCTGGAGAGAGACACAACAGGTTCCTGGGGTGGTAGATGTGGCCTGGGGGATCTGCTGAGGTGCAAACCTGTACAAGAGTGAGGGGGCTGAGGTGGCACTCTTGTGGAGTACATAGAGTCCCTGGGCTAGGGCCTGGAGAAGTGGGTGGGCATCAGTCTCATCCATCTCCTCTGAGGCTGCCAGTAGGCAGAGAGGCCGTGGGTTAGCAGTGACTGCACAGTAGCCACCACTGATAAAATTGGGCTGGCCAGAACTGCACTGTACACTGGAAAGGGGGACCGAAAGGACTCAGCTGGAGGACTTAGGTCCTGCCCAAGACTAGAGAGAGATCTGTGGGAGAGACAGGGTAATGACAACTGAAATGGGCAGCTGTGTAAGCAATTCCCCAGTACAAACATCAGGAGATGCCCATCCAGTGGGTCATGTGCAGAGAACAGTCTACAATGCCACATGCAAACTTTATCAGCATTGATTTTTTTTTCCAGGACACTGATGGAAATCTTCAACAGCTTATAACCAAGAACCAGTTCATATGAGAACCCACTGGAAACAGACCTCTTTGATGACTAGTTCCCATTTATGATTTTGAAATCTATAGGACAGCCAGTTTTTAATCACTTTAATGCACGCCATGTTAATTTTATACAAATCTAGTTTTGTATCAAAAAGTCATTGTACCAAGTCACCTTACTTCAAAGCATCTGATGAAGTGGGATTTTCTCCCATAAAAGGTCACACAATAAATAATTTTTTTTAATCTTTAGGTACCATAGGACACCTTGTTTCTTTTGGTGAACTAGAATAATGCAGCTGCCCCTTTGGAATACAGCAACTCTATTAACCAAACTTTTAATCTCCTCAAAAAAAATTATATCAAGGTAGTTTTCCAGAATCTACTTTCCATAAAGTTATGTTGATTGGCAAGAAGTGCCTAACCCTACTTTATTCCTTTACTAATTAAATCTTGCCTGGGACCAGTGCTTGACTGACAGACCTTTAATTACATAGGATATCCCATTTACCTTTTTTTAAAAATTAGCACTTCATTAGCTTGTCTTCCACTCTTCTGGCACTTCCACTGTGTTTCAAATCTTATTGAAAAATCATCAGTAACGATCCAGCAAAATCCTTAGCTGGCTCTTTTAAAACTCTTGGCTGCAAGTGAGTTGAACCAGCTAGTTTTAAAATGTCTAACTTCAGTAGTTTCTTGTTTAACATCCTGCAGACATTCTAGAGACATAGATCATTGTCATGACCATGTGATGAGACTATATCATCTATTTTTCCCATAGACACAACAAATATTTATTGAACACTTCTGCATTTTTCTGCATTATTATTAATTCTACCATTTTCATTAAGCAATGGACCAATATCATTGTCAGGATTCCCTTTGGTCCTATATACTGAAAGAAAGAAAGAAAGAAAGAAAGAAAGAAAGAAAGAAAGAAAGAA